>CAUJNA010003649.1:1152500-1230000 GCA_963377175.1 Effrenium voratum | reverse complement strand
GAAGACTTTCTGTTCGCAAAGTGCCGTTTTGTCACGTCTGCTTCAGTATGCGCACTTGGTGGTACTGTGGGCCGACAGCGACGCCCGTCATCCTGCAAACAGGCAGGCAGGCAAACAGGCAGCCAGACAAGACTGACAGAGGACAGAGCCAGGCAGCGAATGGCAGAGACAGGCACAGCACAAGCCTGCCCACCGCCGCCCCCGCCCAAACACACAGAGACAGAGACAGAAACAGAGACAGAAACAGAGACAGAAACAGAGAGAGAAACAGAGACAGAAACAGAGAGAGAAACAGAGACAGACAGACAGACAGAAAGACAGACACACGAACACACGACCACACGACCACACGACCACACGAACACACGAATACACGAGCACACCAACACACCAACACACCAACACACCAACACACCGAACACTCGAACACACGAACACACGAACACACGAACACACGAACACACGAACACACGAACACACGAACACACGAACACACGAACACACGACCACACGACCACACGACCACACGAACACACGAACACACGAACACACGAACACACGAACACATGAACACACGAACACACCAACACACCAACACACCATCACACCAACACACCAACACACGAACACTCGAACACTCGAACCCACGAACGCACGAACACACGAACACACGAACACACTAACACACTAACACACAAACGCAAAAAAAATACACACCAACACAATCATACTATCACACAAGCACGCAAACACGCAAACACACAGACACACACCCACACACAACACACAACAGACAACACACAACGCACAACACACAGCACACAGTACACAACACAACCCACAACGCACAACGCACAGCGCGCAACGCAAAACCAAAACATAACGCACACGCACACGCACACGCACACGCACACGCACACGCACACGCACACGCACACGCACACGCACACGCACACGCACACGCACACGCACACGCACACGCACACGCACACGCACACGCACGCACACGCACACGCACACGCGCACACAGACACAGACACAGACACAGACACAGACACAGACACAGACACAGACACAGACACAGACACAGACACAGACACAGACACAGACACAGACACAGACACAGACACAGACACAGACACAGACACAGACACAGACACAGACACAGACACAGACACAGACACACACACACACACACACACACACACACACACACACACACACACACACACACGCACACACACGCACACGCACACGCACACGCACACGCACACGCACACGCACACGCACACGCACACGCACACGCACACGCACACGCACACGCACACGCACACGCACACGCACACGCACACGCACACGCACACGCACACGCACACGCACACGCACACGCACACGCACACGCACACGCACACGCACACGCACACGCACACGCACACGCACACGCACACGCACACGCACACGCACACACACACACACACGCGCGCGCGTGCGTATGCACGCACCCACGCACGCAGCCACCCACCTATCTGCCTGCCTGCCTGCCCACCCACGCACCCACGCAGCCACGCACTACGCATCCACGCGCCCACGCACCCACGCACCCACGCACCCAGACACACACACACACACACACACAGAAATACACCCAAACACAAACAAATGCACATGCCTTGTCTGATTGTTTGCTTGCTTGCTTGCTTGCTTGCTTGCTTGCTTGCTTGCTTGCTTGCTTGCTTGCTTGCTTGCTTGCTTGCTTGCTTGCTTGCTTGCATATACACTTTGACATGCATACGCACACGGTATAATGCATAAATATTCATATATATCATGTGCACACACTCGCTTAAATATTCAGGTGTATATATATATATATAGCACACACTCACTTGCATTGCCCACTTACGCACTTACGCACCAACAAGCCGCTTCTGGTTTGTTCCCGGTCGTGGCCGCATAATTTGCTTTCTCGGGTTTCAGTGGCCGATCGTGGTGAGCCGAGGCTTCGAGACCTCTGGGTGTGGCTGGTGACGCGCTGGCGCTCGGTGAGCCGAGCGCTGGCCGCTTGCCATCTGCTGGAAGCTGACTTTGGGGAGCTGCTCGGCGCGGCTGGCACTGGATGTTTCATAGCGGCTTTGGCTTCCCCCCAATAGATGTCCTCCTAAAATACTGCCCGGGCGGGCCCAATGCTAAATGAGAGTATAGGCCAATTTTAAGCCACTAGCGCGCTAGCGATTTCTCCCGCCGACTTCTCCTCCAGTCGTATTAGGGATCCCTTTGCGAGCAAGCGCTTTCAAAAAAGAACATTGTGCGATGTCCTTTTAGATCCCTTGCTCACGGTTGTGTTGTTTGATAGGGGGAACGGATTGGTTGTTTGTTGCACAATGTCAATTATGGACCCTTTGGACGTCGTATGGTTTTATATGGCTTCCCTTTTTTTGTTTGTTCAATGCAAACCTGAGAAGGGCCATTTGTGGTGTGCCTGGCGGCCCTGACGATGGCTTCACCAAGCCACTCAGACTTGAGTCACTCCGCGTCGAGATAAATGCATTACAGGCAGGGTGGCCGTAGGACACGTTTGGACTTAGGTTGGAGCTGCAGCAGCTGTGGCGACATGCTCGTGGCGGCAATGGCCAAGACTTCAAGAGGCGCCTTTTCAAGACCTTGGATACCTTGGCATTGGGCCAAGTGATGCTGCAGCGGCCCTTGGGACTGGCGTCATGACATCATGAGGGCAACTTAATCCCTGGACTTGAGCACATGGTGACCTCACTTGATGGGATGCCAATGGTCGGCCTTAGACTTCAGGAAGGTCTCCTTTTCCGGGGGCCTGGGCCAGTTCTGGCGCCTGCACTTGCTTTCAAATGGAAGAAGTATGGGACTGAGCCTGTGGCGAGCACCTTTCTTTAACTTTCAGGCGGTTTTGGAAGGATAGATGCTTGAAAAGCAAGGCACAGGTGTCCTGTGCGGTCTGGTGGGCTGAGCACGGTTTTTCTTGGAACCGTACACCAGTGTTGTCGATTTTTCCGAAAGGACATCGGAAGGAAAGTTTGTACGATGCCTTTGTTGGCAGCTCTGGCTGGGGTGATTGCAAGTCGATCCATCCTAAAAGCCGAATTAACCAGAGTCAGGGCGGGCTCTTTGGTGGGACCAAACTTTTTGGGCGCGGATGTGTGTGTGTGTGCTTTTGTGTGTATGTGTGTGCACGTTCTTGCTAGCGGATCGGCAGCCACCCAGGTGCAAATTGGCTCGGCAAGCCTGGAGGTTCCTGATTCGTCGATGCCAATTCTTTCTGATATGCCGGATTCAGATGCCCCTATGCGCGGCATTGGGGTGGCAGTTGAGCCCGATTTGAGGAAACCGAAAAAGACTAAGATGGCTTTGGCATCATCACAATAAAATTATGGAACAGGAAAAACGAGCATAATCAACACCGAACCTAATGTGCTTGCCTATTTGCAAACAAAAGCAGGCATCCGACCAGCCAAGAACCAACTCCAAACAACGGACACTGACCCAACCAAACTAAAACTGACGGAACCAACTCCCAACTTTGCCCACTTGCGATCGCAGGCTGTTGGACAGCCTGCTGCCGAGCTTCTCCCCGCGCAGCATGCGGCTGCCGCGGCCGCGGCTGCTGGAGCAGTTTGCAGGGCTCTTGGGTAGATTTGTTCATCCGCGCCCAACCGGCGCCCGCACGAAAGTTGCTTAGTCGTGGTTGCGTGTGCACCTTTATTTGTATCTTGTTTGAGCCCCTGCATGCATATGAACGTATGGGTTTGCCCTAGAGGATAGTACCCAAACAAGCATATATAGTTCCTTGTCCGTATTTGTTTGCATTGTTTAAGTATGGCAGGCAGCAAAGGGAGCTTGCCAATGGAGGTCCCTTGCAGGGTTCCTGAATGTTCCGAGTTTGTTCGACTTTGGCACTGACATTTGCAGCCCCAGGCCTCTTGCGCGCCGCGGGTGAGCTTCCGGCACTGGTCGAACACGGCCGCTCGGCTAGGGTCGCGGGAATGTGTTGGGCGAATGGGGCTGGCGGCGGCTCGCTACTGCGCATTCTAAGGGCTATACGCTCAGCACACATCATTTCATCATCGGTTTTCTCAGCTGTGAGCCCAGGTGCTTTTATCCTACGACAGGCAGGGTAGGGGAAAGCACCAGCACCCACACCGAGGGTAAGCTGACGAGTCAGCGACTCGCTTCTCGTGCGCAGCGGGTAGCAGAGCAAATAAAGGGTGAAAGCCAATGAATGGCTTTCAGGGGCCGCGCTGCTACAAAGCAAGGTTCTAATCGGGGACACGCATGTCAAGTCAGAATCACTTGTCGGAGTAATATGAAGCTTGTTAGATGTTTCATGTCACTCAGATGCGTGAATCCCGTGTCAACAAGCCTTGGGCTGAATGGCCCATCCCGGAGGCTTTCAGACCTGGCCTTCCCTTTTCGAAGCGGAGGGAGGCCGCGGCCTCGGTTGTTGGCGCCCCCGCCAAAATGGCTCAAACCACCCTGTTGATTTCCAACCACCCCCAAAATGGGCACTCTTGAAAAGATACATGATATGTTTGTGGACATCAAGGGCTTTGTCGGCGCCCGGCTGTTGGCGTGCCAATTAGCGTCAGAAGACAATCCGCGCGCCGGTCTATCGGGGAGCTTTTGGGGGCCAGAGAGCGATGTTTGGGGGTTGCGGGCTGACATTGCTGAGCGATGCAGGCTGTTGGGTGCGTGTGTGGTGCCGTACAAGAAGCATCCCCGCCTAACTGTGCTCCTGCGAGACCGAGCGGGGGTGCCTGCCAAAAATTGGCGTGCGCCCACACTACTGCGCTCCCGCGAGACTGAGCTCTTGCCATTTTTTGCCTGCCCAACTGCGCTTCCACATCACTAAGCTGCCCATACACCCGCCATATTGTGCTCCCGCGAGACTGGGCCCCCGCCTGCCGCCTGCCAAACGCAGCCCCCAACTTTTCTAACCATGCACAAATCACCATTGAGTACAGGCCTGTCATTAGGTCCATCACAGGCCTGTCATTAGGTCCATCAATTAGGTCCATCACAGGCCTGTCATTAGGTCTATTTTGCTCGCGCCTGGCTGCGGGTTCGCCAGTGCCGACCGTTTAGGTCGTGGTAGGGATCACCCCACCTTGGGCCCAAAGAGACAGCAAGAAGAGCATTCAAAGGAAGATTGGTACTAGGCATGACGTGTTTTTTGGGCGCCCCTTTCCCCTATTGCGGTCTCTGACGCGGCAAACTTATCAGAACCAGGAGCCCCCGAAATGGGACGAACCCCTTCGGTTTCACCTTTTGACCCCTTTCCTTTCAGGAGATGTGATTCTGATCATCCTTGTCCCTCCTGAATGGCAAGCAGCTTGTCACATCCCCAACTGATCAATTGTTAGAGGGTAGGCCCAATTGAAAGAGGCTACCCACAGGTTGCCCCAGTTGCCAGCCTGGAACATGTAGCTGGGCGCTGCAATTCACTCCCATCGAGTGGAAAGCATGATTGTGTGCGCCCTTTCAAACTGCCCCCCCAAAGGAAAAAGCAAAAACAATCATGAGGGTGGCGGGCCCGTGTGGAAAGCTTAGTCCAAAGTCCTGTTGGCAGAGTTTGAGAAGCCTGACGGGCTTGTGGAAGACACAGTTCTTTTGTCGGTTCGTTGGCGTCGGTCCGGCGCCCTCCCTTTGATTCCACGGGCCCCTGTCAAGCCCAGAGAGGCCGCCCCTTTGGGACCAGGGTCACGAACTGAGGTGCCTGCCCCGAGAGCCTATCACCTTCAAGGAGGCCAAGGCAGAGCGCAAATCGAATCCGGCGAAGTCGGGTGTTTGCCTTTGCCAATTCTGGTACCTGACATTTGCAGAAAACACCTCCAACTTAAGCAAACCTCCCCCAAAGTTGGAGACAAGCATACACAATGGTTTTTGAGACTATCCATGTTCGTTGGCGGGAGTGCGGGCCCTCAAGGCAAGGCGAACAACGTATGGTATACAATCATCAGGTTCCATTTGTTAGCAATGCATTGATCGCTGCGCGTAGGAATGGCCAATCAAGAGTTGCTTTGACCTCCAGTTTCGACGGGGTCACGAGCCTTTTGCAATGCAACCCTGGCCAATGCGTGTTTGTCTTTTGAGCCCCTTAAAGTCAAAGTCACGCATCGATTTGTGTTCTGCATGGAATAATGTGTGTTGTGGTCGGCGCGGTTTTTGTGAACTGCAAGAGACAGACACATGCAGCATTTGCCATGTGCAGTGACCCAACACCCGTGGAAAGCCAGGTTTATGTTTGAACAATGGGATGGGTGAAGGGAACTGAGAGCCCACACTTAGAGTAGTAGTTCTTGGCTGGGTCAACCAAATACTTCTTGTCTCCCAGGTGCCCCAGGTTTTGTGGGTCAGGACTGTGGTGCAGACTGAGTGTTCAGTTTCTTTGCAGCCTTTCACTAGAAGAGCTTGCACCGCACCCCAACCAATACTCCCCACGGAAATGGTTGTAAAATGTTCCACCAGTCCTGAAAGCTGTCCTTTTGGTTTTCGACTTGCCATGGGCTGTCTGCCAAGCAGTCCCAAACGAGCTCAAAGGTAGGAGCCCCGGGCTCCGAACCTCTCGTGGCATAGGAGAACGTCAAGGGCATGGCGGTGAGCCAGGAGGACTTCTTCGAAGCGCTGGCCTTGCAGGAGGCCCTGCACTTGAGCTTCTCGAGGTGATGTTTGACAAGTTTGAAGGGGCATGGATTGAGGGTGTGGAGGGTTAAGGGTGGGTGTTGGTTGCTTGGAGTTGCTGGACAGTCGGTTCCTAAATGCCTCAAAAAGTATCAAGGTGGTTCAGGAATGGGTCAGGGTCTGACCATGCTTCGTTTTGTTTGGACGGTGTAGGTTATGTGCTCGGCACGGCTTCCAGCAAATCTCACACGATTCAGTCACTTCATTCCTCGTGAGTTTTAAGAGCTGAAGCACTCCTTTGACACGGCTTCTGATTTGGAGCTGTTTGAATTGGTGGCGCAAGTCAGCCTACTGTTTCCATTTGATGTCACGAGGTAGCGAGGTGTTTGCAAGAATACGTGACAAGCTGGCAGGGGATCCTTCTTCTTTTTTCGAATTCCCAGAGTGAGACAAGCAGCGCCGGGGTTTGCGGCACGAGGGTCAAATCCTTGCAGGTTTGCCTGGAGGACTCCTCTCGTTGGCTGGAAGCGCTGAGGAGAGAGCGCGGGCCCAAGCCGGACAGCCCAGCCGAACAGCTTGCTGCCTGCTCACGAATCAGCTTAGGCATACGGAGGCATAGGAACCCGAAGTGCACACAAAGAAGTATGCAGATACAATACGCAGATGTTGCTGCGTCTTCAACTCGCTTTGCAGACAGTTTGCAAATTCCCAGGGCAGGCGCTGCTGTTGGAAAGCGGACTGCTTGAAAGATGTTCTTTTTGCTTTGGGGGGGGGAGGGGCTGCCGCTTCGCCGGCAAACTTGGCATTGGCTTCCTTCAGCCATAGGTCAAAGAGCGCGCTGGACTTTGAGCTGTTGCTGAAGCGCATCATCGACCAGCGAGTTACCTCGGCGAATGTGGGGAGGGGGCGTGTAGATACACCTTAGAAGTTCAGCTGCTTAGCTTTGAGTAGGCGCGTAGTTGGCGGTTTGGAGAAGCAAGCTGGAAAAATAAGCATGGAACAATGAGAATCGGGCGCGTCGCAAAATACATCCTTCTTGCCAATGTGCAGTTAGTACGACGCCCTGAAACACAAACTAGGGATTTGACAAGTATTTGCGAGCAACTAGGCTGGGTGCAACCAGCGCATCTGTGGGGTGGCGGATGGCTTGCTGGGATCATGTTCACCTTGGTACTGCCAAGCCAGGCCTCAGCAAAATATTTGCCAAGGGTGTGGGCAGAGCCCAATGACACATTGGCCAGCTGCTTTTTCCGTTTGTGATGATAGTTGCCTGGTTTCTTTCGTTTGCGGAAGGCCCGAAATACACGCGCCGATCTGAGGTGACGCTGGAAAGCTTCGGCACAGAGCATGAGTTCAGTGTCGGCGAGCAGCCGAGGCATTGGTCAGTGTGCCACGGGTTTGTTGCTCTGGGTAGATGGCTCACGCTTGCGTGAAATGTGTGGGACGTCCAATGTGGCGACGGCCACATGTCGGGTTGTTTCTTTCATTCAGTTGGGCTGCTGCTTTGAAGGTTGGGTCCCGTGGCGAGCCTTCCCATGTGGTTTTAACAATGGGGACAACGGGGCAAGAGTGGTGGGTAGGCAACAAATTGGCAAGCAGCGCAGATCAGCAATTACCAAAACATGGTGGATAGCGAACGGTGGGTGCACGAAATGCACAATGGACGATTCGGATTTAGGAGCCTTGTCAGGGGGCTGGGTATCCCACTGCGAAATCCGTACAACAAGGGGTCGATTTACTGACTTCGATGGATGTTGACCCTTTCTGATACAAGCACTGATTTCGATGCCGTGGGCAAACGCAGGCCTCCAGACTGCCTGCCACTGGAGGACAGCATCGAGGGAGAAGCGGCGGAAACTGGTTTCACTAACGTTCCCCTGATAAATTTAAGCGATGTGTCCGAAGCCGCCGTGGATGTGCGCCAACCGACTCGTCCTGCAGCTCGCCACGTTGCAAAACGGCTTTTGCCGCAACCGTAGTGCTTTCCGAGGGCTTGCCGATCCTGGTTTGCGTTTGAGCTTTCGTGCTTGCCTTGCTGCTTGAGGACATTGCTGTGCGACTGATTTATTCTTTTGGCGACCTCACTGCGGCTTTCAACCTCTTGCCCAAGGCTCGGGCTTGTCATGTCCCCGGCGCTTGGTTCGAAGAAGTTCTCATTAGCATGATGAATATGCAATGGCCGGGCACTAGAGCAAACTGAGCTTGAATGTTCTGAAGCCTGTGAGTCCAGACATTGATGTCTCACTTTGCGCATATAGCATCCCTAGCTGTTTCGTTCTGAGCCGTGCAGGGTCTTGTCAAGCGCTCGCTCGCAGGCAAGCCAGGTGAACCAGACTCATCCTCGCGGCATCTTGCCTGCATGTTGCATCTGGGAGGCACATGTCATTTTACCAGCAGGGCGAGGCATTTGCAGCCTCTGAGCATGTCAAAAGTAGCTGGAACCGAGTCAAGCTTGCGGTTAGCAGGTAGCAGGTAATCAGCATTGCGTTCTTCCAAATGCCGGCGCCCACAAGCAGCACCGCTGTCGTAGGGCGCCTTCTTGTGACTGCAAGTTGGGGAATCCCTTCCTGAAGCCCTGACCCTATGATCAACACACTTGCTTTTGCAAAGCAAGTGGCCGCTCGGAACATCTTCAGCGAGTGCAGACAGGCACTTTTCTTTCCTTGGACCTATGCACAGAAAAATAGGTTTCTCCTGCCATATTTGTTTGTTCTCCGGCCTTTGGCTTGTCCCTCCCTTTGGCTGTTCCCTCCGGCTCCGGCTATGGTTCAGCGCCTGCGCCCAGTTGGCTCCCCGAAGCTGCGGAGCCTCAGCCCCAAGGCGCGGCCCGCGGGGGCGCGCCCGCGTCAATGGGGGGGGGCGTTTCTTTTGCAAGGGGCCACAAATTCAGAGCTGCTTTATGTTGCTCTACCTTATCAACATGGCGTTGGAGATTGTACTTTATGTGGGTTTGAATGTTGCGTTCCAACGAGGAGGCTGGAGATTTGGAGCTTGTGAATCGATGTTTGGGGCCTTCAAACGTCGATTCCCGCCACTGGAGGTTGCTCTCAATGGCGGAGTGCAAATGTACAAGCGGCGGTTTGCATAAAGCTTTTCATGCAGCGTTCCATTGTAAGATGCGTCGCTTTGCATGAAGCCGCATATTGTGTTTTTTTTCAAGATGGCAGCGCGCTTCCTGCGTGCCATATTTTCGCTGCAGGGTTGATGGCATGGTACTGTGTGTGTGTGTGTGTGTGTGTGTGTGTTTGTGTGTGTGTGTGTGTGCTTGGCATTTGTAGATTTCTCACAATGGATTGCTACTGGGGGCCTGGCTAAAAGTCATCAACAATTACTTGTGCATTAAGGAGTAAGCCGACCTATTTAAATTTGCTCGCTTTTTCAAAATACCCATAAATTCGATTAGAACCATCCCCCAAACACTTTGCAGTGTGGGAAAGCTACAGGGGGTATCTCCGTCGCCGGACGCACGTAGGCGCCCCGGCTGCCTGGCCAGCACCTGCCGCGCAAGGTGGAGCTGGCGCAGGCCTGACGGGTTGGTTGGACCGTTGGGCCCATAGGTGTCCCTTTTTGTTTATTTTACTGTAAAACTAAAAGGCCCTGGTTTCTCTGGTGGTTCAATGATCTACCAGGGCCATCTATTTTCCAAAAAGGACACCTATGGTTGGGCCTTTTGGCAACTTCGGCCTCACAAGGAAAGGCGCAAGCGGGCGCAAGGGACCCAGAGGAATGTGAATTATAATTGGTGATGGCCTATGAAAGTCCTACGACCAGTCCCTTATTCAGGTTGGTGGGTTGTTGTGTGCCAGCTGGTCTGGTGTAGGATGCCGAGGCAGCATGATAGGTCCTTGAGCCTGCACGGTCTTTGTGAGCGGGATTGAGCACGATGGATTGAACCGTCCCCTTGCATTCAATCATTCAGCAATCCAATGAGCATTGTGTGTTTTGAGCATTGCCTCGGTCAGGGGGTGCAGAGCCTTGACAGGAATTGCAGCGGCAGACCAACATTTTGATATACATGCGTGCTTCGCCTTGGGTCAGCTACGTAGGTGGTATTCGTTACTTGTCAGCCAATGACAACATTCGCGCATGTTCAACTAAGCCTCAGCTGTTCTGACGCAACCACACGGCAAAGGCCACATCCATGTTCCCCTCACACAGGGTTTCTCAATTCGCGTCAAAGGCTTTTGTATTCCTGGGGTGTCTGATGGTTTTCATCGCTGTCACTTGCCACAAATCGAAAACTAGCTGTGTTCAGCCTCGAACCAGGCTACACCAGAATGAACGTCAACCTGGATGTTTGACTAGTCCAGCAAATCGTGTGAGTCTTTGAGCTGCCAGTTCAAGCTAGCGGGCACCGTTGCAAGTAGCAGCGACCCCCTTGGGCCTTGGACAGGAGCAATTCCGAGAAGACAGGCTGAGCGATGTGTACACCCTGACGGAGTCTTGGCGAGTACAGGGCTCTACTTGGCCAATGTGGCAAGCGGGCATGGCTAGCCTTTTCATACCTTCGCACCATGAATATTTGCACTATTTCCAACCCCGTCAATGGGCACTGGCGTTGATATTTTGTTGCCTACGCTTTTGTGCGAAGCGATATCGATTCGTTTTGTCGGTGTTCATATTTCAGTCATCCAATGGCAATGCCGTGCCTTTCTCCCGTGATGGCCCTTCAACCAGGTTGCTCTAGGCCAACGAAAGTTGCTCAAGGCCCAAAGCTTAGAAGCTGCTTCGCTGGCATTTAGCTTCCTGCTGTGAATGTTTCAGGCTCCTTGGGGTGGCTGTGATCCCCCGCAACCATGGCTTGGCCCACGCGCTGGGACGTTGGGCCCAAAAATGGGCCCGTGGGACTCAGGACCGTCAATGGCTTCATGCCCTCCGCGGCGCCGAGCACACGAGGCGTGGACATTCGGCATCTGCGCTTCGGTCCCAAAAAGGGCCGCGTGAACGCCTTGCGAGTTTGTACTGGAGCTTTGACATAGCTGCAGCCCCAAAAGAGCGTCCTTGAGAATGAGAAGCAAAATCAGGACTGGAACTGTGGCTCTCAGAGTTGAACCTATAGATGGATTTGTCCAGCTCCAAATTGCCAATCTACAAGTTGTAGGGATGAACAGAATCATGCACCATGCCGGAAAACGTCCAGGTAGGCATATTGGCACGGAGGTCGGCACTGACATTCCCATTCTAGCCAGGCGAACCTTGTAGCACATTGGCAAGCATTTCTCCACTTCAAGCATCTGCTTTGCAATTCTGCGCTTCACACCTTCTGGGGTCCAGGAAGGGAACGTCGCACAACCTCTTTTAGTAAGCTACGGGCAATGCAACGAGGTTTGCACAAACTACAGGCTGGCAAGCCCGTTGTGAACGCTGCAAAGGCTGCTGTCGGAGACCGATGCCAAAGCCGAGGCTTCGCCCGGGTTCGGCAATTGCGGGCGATTGCGGGACTGCTGGCTCCCAGGGTTCAGCCCTTGAGTTGGACTTATTAGTGCAAGTCTAGCCGTTTGGACCTGCGGCGGGACACGGGAATTCCAGTTGCCCCAAGGAGCTCAGAGCAGCAGATCATTCTGCCAAAGTGGGCAAGGTTCTTGTCGTACTTGCGAGGGGTCCGGGTTCGCTAGCCAGCTCTCATGCATTCGTAGATCATTCTCAGCGCAACTGCCCTTGATCTGAATGACGGGCGACGATTTTGGTGAGTCCCGTTCCCAGTCACTTTCAAGCAACCAAACACAACGCTACTTCAAGCAATCAAGTGCCATGGAGTGCGACGTGTCACACCAGGCGAGCCCTCCAATTCAAAGTTTCCGGGGCAATGAATCAATGAAGCAGAAAGAAGTGCAATTCCGACCTGGGCCTTGCTGTGTATTTGGCAACCACTTCCGCCGGGACCATTTCGCAGCTCTTTTGGGTAAGGTAGTTGTTCGCATGAGGGTTGGGTATTTGGGTATCCTTGCCCTTCTGCTAAGTGGCGCAGAATTGCATTGGTCTGCAGTGGCCCCCTGTAAATCCCAAGCTGAATTGTCATTGTTCATTGTTCATTGCGTTGGGGAGTGCATCAAAAGTGTGAGACCCTTCCACATGCTAGGTTTCATTGTTTATGTTGTTGATGCTAGCCGTATGTCTATCACATCATACAAATACATAAATGAAGCAAATGAATATATATATATATATACACATATGTACATAGATATGTACATATTCATGTGCGAATGTATGCATTTAGACATTGCACCTTGAAACATCCTTGGTTCATTAACCGCTTGTTCCTGGGTGAAGCCGAATTCAGCGAACTCGCGCCCCATCCAAGCCGGCGTTTGCTTTTCGCTTGCCGCGCAGGCAGCGAGGCAGGTGAAGTGGCAGGCCCAGCGCGCCAAAGTTGGGAGACCCAGCATTGCTGGTTCAGGGTTCCCTTTGGTGCCCCTTGGCCTATTCAAAGGGAGTGTTGTAAAGGGGCAGTTGAGGAAACCCTGTGGGTAGACCCCTTCGGAGCCGCACGCTGCCACTGCTCACGGCCCACTTGGCATCAATTGCTCTCTTTTACATGTTTTCTTGAGATGTCGTTGATGTTTGATGGGTTGAGGCGAGGCATGTTGAAGACCTGAGTTTGTGCATCAGCAAGTTGATGACCCAGCATGACAGCGACGTCTCCGTTTGCCCCAGGCTGCGCGTGCCCGCGGCATTCGGGAGCACGCAATGGATGTGCTGCAGACGCCGCTCGGGCTAGGTCATGCGCACAAGTCATTATGTTTCCCTTCACAGCCGAGTGGTGATGCGAACTCGTTTGAGAAAGGAGGGAGGAGGGATTTGTTGCCAGTGGCGCCCCTTTTTCATTTTTTTGGGAAGGGTTCTCGTTCAACCAAAAAAGGATGCCCTTTTTTTCCCTGGCCACTGGGCATCTGAGGCATGGGCTGATAGTCACATTTCTGGTTGTCAATTCAGGAACAGGCTGCCAGAGAGCTTTGGGGCCAGAGCGGGGTCACCTGGTCCAGCGAAGGCATGGGAAGAAGGAACGGGGAAGAAGGGCAGCTAAGGACTTTCCCAAACCTGACGCTCGGCTGCAAAGGGAAGCAAGGGAAAAGCTCTGGGGCTCCAGTGTGTCTCCACTTTTTAGGGAATTGTCAAAGGTTGTGCAAAGGAAAGCCTCAGCGAAGCTACACGTCTTCCTTCCACGTCAATGGTCTGCTGACCTGCGGCGCTCCAAGCCGAGGACCGAGAGGCTTTGTATCGCAAAGACCGGCTTCCAGCCTTACGAGGCCGGAGAAAGTTCCGCACGTTGCTTCTTGTGATTGGCTGCCCATCTTAGATTTTCCCATATTTTCCTGTTCGAAATCAACGACAGAAGGGTGATACATTCGGTTTTACAGTGGCAAGTGGGGCGAAGCACGTGTTCACGCGTGCTCCCCGGAGCACCGGTTCCGCTCGTTGCCACAGCCGCTTTCCGTGAAACCCTGGTGAACTTCCAGCGCCAAAACGAAGGATTCACCGAACAACTGAAGAGCATGCAATTTCATCAGTATACCGTATAGTAACCATAGCATGCGGCATTGTGGAACATAGAAGGTCAGAATTTGAGTTATCAAAAAGTGTCCAAGTTCTCTTTTGGCCATGGGTCAACCAGAAGGGCCATTGGGGACTCCGTTTCGATACACAGTAAGTCAGTGTCATACCTCATGTCATCAATGAGGCATGCCGAGGACTCATGAGTGCTTCCTCGCTGTTGCTCGCTGTGAGCCATGCTTGTTTCACATTTTGACGCTGAATCACTTTAAAGTCAATTCGGTTTTCTATGCGTTGTCCCTTGCGCTCCTGACATTGGGCGTGGTCTTCATCAACATGTCCACAGGAGCTTTTGCAGTTGGATCAATCGGAAGACAGCTCCAGTCCTCGATCGAGGGACCAGGTTGAGGGTGTGAAAATGGAACTTGGGGATCTAGCTGCAGTAAGGCGCTAATATGGGGTTGTGTCAAGGTGGCCCACGATGATTTTGAATCGGCGGAGCCCAAGTCTGCCGGCACCAAGCAACTTGACCTGTCAGTAACGCCACGCTACATGGAACTCACGTGCCGCCTTAAAAGGGTCCAGGCAATGCTGAAAATGATGCCCCGCCGCCTTCACGCCAGCACCCACCATACGAGGCGCTGGGGCCCCATGCTATGCAAAACGTCGATGGACATTCAGATTCTAGGTTTCCATCTTTAGTGCATGCACTGCGGGGGGGTTGGGGGGGGTTGGATAAGAAAAGTTAGGAGAGGTGAGCGCAGCAAGAAGGGTCGTAACCCCCGAACGACCCCGCAGGCAATGGTGGTGCGCGTGTCCCTGACAGCCCACGGCTTCTTCGGGCACCGCATGGCGCGCAAGGAGGCGTCCCTTGGCAGCAGCTTGGTGCGGGGAACCCGGGAACAACCTGTGGCCCCCTTTTGCATGAGCTTCCCAAACCAACGCACACAGCGCCAGCTGGGTGCGAGGCAAAGGGGGTCAAATTTTCCCACATCTCAGGCTTGTGGGCCCCCACTTCGTTCGGCCTGAGGCTCACCGCCAACGCTTCGGCGAGGCACTTCACGCCTGGCAACGGTGCGCCCTCCCTCTTTGGGGAGAAGCCCTTCCTGGCCGTGGCGCCTCGCATCCTATTGAGCTTGCGCCTGGAAGCCCATGACATATAGGCCCTACTTCCAATTCTCAAGGGAATTGGGGGGCCACACCTCTCTCATAAGGCACGGGGACAGACTTATGCCCAAGCATGGCCTTCTTTCCGACATGTGTTCAACGAGAGCTCAGCATTTTGAAGTCTATCGGTCAGGTGCCGCTAGGCACGGAGAAGGACTTGGAAGGGGACGCCTCTGGCGTGGAGCCCGCTGCCCCAGATACGGGGAAGCCGCTGCAAACGGAATTTGTGAATAGCCGACAGCCGAAAGGACCCTTTTTACAATTGATGAAGGTCCTTCTAGTAAGATGTCAAGAAGTCAACTGCAGTCGCATTTGGGCCCCTACTATACAAAACAACGCAAAACACATCACTCAACTAAAACTAAACAATCACACGTAACCAATTCGAAGTTAACCTGAAGCCAAAACACAACGCCGATAACAACATGCATGAGTTCTGCAATTTGAAGTCCTTACTGAGATATGGTTGTGTTCAGCTGTGTTTGGGTCCGGAATGGGATGAGCTCATATCAAACCAAGGTTCAATAGGACGAAGAGTCGGGACAGAAGAGGACCCAGGAGTTTCGAGCAGCGAGCACGTAAAAACTGCTTTGTTCGCAAAAGAGGAGCATGGTGTGGTGTATGATTCATTTGTCGGTGGGCTCTGCAATTTTGAAACTGATTAGTTGTGCGTGTGATTTTGAGCCAACACAAACGGCTGCACAACACAGCTGGGCCAACTTGACTGACACAACCAGCAATCCTAAGAATCCGTTATGCATCCGCGCGGGGGGGGGGGGTGGACCTCGCTCCAACACTTTGAGGCGTCGAGAACTTGGTTGGGAAGCGTTGGCCTTTCTATGGGCCATACCCCAAGCTCGGCCGGCGCCGGAGCCCAGGTTCCAAGCAGCTTTGGAGAAGGCCTGCCCCCAAGGCACCGCCCGGGCTCTGCTGCGGGCGCCTGCCAGTGCCTCGGGAGGCCAGGCAACCGAGAGGAACTCGCAGACATCTTGTTGGTGGTTTGCTGCTAAGAGCTTTGCGACTCTGCTGGTGGGTCTCTCAGGGCACTGGATTGCCTGTAGTCTTGAATGTAAGTCATAAGCTCGCAACGCATGGGCGGAGCTTGCGTAGTGTCCAACAGGTCCACGTCAGCTTCGCAATGGTGCTCTATGTGCAAAGGCGTCAGGAGCTTGTTTTGTTCCTTCAAGGCCACGTTGAGAGGCCACGCCGTGCATTTCTGCCACACTTGCCAGCCTTTTGGTGCACAGGCAGCAGCAGCTATTTTTCCAGCCCCTTGTGCAACGTAAAGGCACATGCTGATGCCTCATTTCCTGAACAGTTGCGGAGGGTTGCAACGCTTTTCGGCAGGTTGCCGCAACTTGCGCAGGTCGGGACGGGCTTTGGGCCCTCCAGTTGTGTGCATCAGAGGATGGGCTTACGCAACCTGGCTGGATGAGTCTCTTCCTGCAAACCTGTTCAGCCCTGGTGACCTCCAGGCCAGACCTTCAGGAGATCTGAGTACCCAACGGTTCTGTGCACCGAGGATCCCCCACGCCCCCTTGCCTTTGCCGAGAATGGAGACGAGATAAACTTGACGGATTTCCCGTTCGGAATACCTCGCAATGGCAGTTCATTCAAACCACCACAGGCTCAATCCTGGCACTGGTTTCAGAAGCTACAGTTTGTCCAGCTTGAGCGTTTTGTTTCAAGTGATTTTGTTGTCAGTGAGGCCAACATGGCACACCTTGTCTCTTTACACATTTGCATCGGCGCTAGTTGAGCACGGGGCGTGCATCACTGTCACATTCATTTCTGGCGTGCTGTCTATTCCGGTGGAGTGGACAGAATGCAGTGGCTTCCTTCAGTGTGAGCAGGTGTCGTTTGCCGTTCGCTGGAGAAGGTTACTTTTGGAGGTGCTCCCTGAAACTGACTCGGATGCCCCTCTACCCCCAAAGCAAGGTTCCAATCAGGACCTGGTGGCCAGATCCGAAGTTCTCAAATGGCCAGTTTATTGTTCCAGTGCGGGGCTAACGGCCTCTCATGGCATTTTTGGACCTTAGCTGCCTGGAGAGCACCTGGACGACCATGAGGTCTTTGCCAGGCCCTTGGCCACCAGGTCTTTTGGCCTCGTTGGCCCGCCGCTGCCCTTCCGCGTGGTGCCCCGGCGCCCGGGCCGGCCGAGCCGCCTGGCTTGGACAAAGCAGGTTTGGGTCAGAGGGGGGTCGAACGGACCTCAGTCAAGTGTCTGCGGTTGGGCTGCTGTGAACCTATGTGTGTAAACCAATCGGGACTGCATGGACATGCCAAAGCCATCAAACGCAGCTGCGACCTGTGCTGGACGGCATGGAAATCCTGAAGTAGTGTTGCAATAAAATCTTCGGCACCAGCCGCAGGGCGCAAAGTGGCCCCTATTCAAGCTTGCTTTGCGGCCACGCTTGCCTAAGTTTAGCAACAAATGGCAGACGCATCGCATGCAACATGTTCGATTGCAATGGATTTCCAGATGGGAGCAGAAGGCCATCAAGGTTACGGATTCTCGGCGATGCCTGCTTGATGAACTGGAGTGCCGGATTGTTCAACAGACCCCCTTCACAAACGACTTTTACCAGTGAATCAATCCACGGGCTACTTGTGAACTGTGTGCCGCATATGCTTTCTGTGTGGGTAAAGCTCCGCTTGTGCTTGCGCTCCATGCATACTCCATGCATAGTATTGGAGGGTCAGACAGGCTTTCAGATGCCTTGAGTCACTTGCAGAAGGCGTATTCCAAGCCCATACTTGGTGCAGTGAGCATGGTCCACCCGCCCATACTTGGTGCAGTGAACATGGTGCATCAGCCTAGGCTTTTTTGCTATCACAGGTGCGCGGGTTGCATGAGGCAGGGGCTAGGCAGGTGAACCTGATTGGAACTATTTGCTTGGCGACCCTGGAGCAATCCGAAAGCAAAGGGAAACTGCGCAAAGCACTTGTATGTTTGCGCGTTTGTTGAACGTGATGTCTTTCCCGATTGCTTCTTCCTAGGCGCGCCCTTCGTCACAGCCACTAGCACCATTGACACGGTTTGCTCCCTCACTGTGGGCTGGCGCGAGCCGCTGGATGAGGGCGGCGCCCCTGTGCAGGGCCATGACCGGGTGACCGGGTGACCGGGCGTCGGACGCATGTGCATGGCGTGTATAGGGAAAACAGCTGAGCAGGTTCCATGTTCCCAGGCTTCGGAATGATGATTTGTGAGCCACCATGCAGTGATGGGAAGGTCCAGCAGGCCCATTTTTGCATGTTGCTCACTTTGGAGATTTCACTTTGCCCCATCTCCGAACACGATGTTTCTTTTGCAAAGCCCAAGGCAGCCTGACTATAGCTCAGGGATGTGGAGAGGTTTGCCACAAATAGGAGCCATTGAAGATCCTGGCATCATTTTTGCGAAAGGCGGACCCCCTCAAAACGGCAACCCGTTTGGTATATGTTTAAGCCCGGCGGCCAAAACAGGCAAACATCGCTGCCGTGGGAGGACCTGCGGCTTTGGGAGAAGGATCACCACGTGCGGGGTGAGGAGCCATTGGTGGAGCCGGCAGGATTGAGAACTAGCCGCCCTCCCAACAAGCCAGCAATTCCCGTTCCCAAAATGCTTTGCTTCCTAGTGTTTGCTGTTCGTTTACCCCGTGCCTCGAAGTAGCCAATGTATGACATTGTATGACAATGTGCAGTATGGAAAATATGATGGAAATCCATTGAACCATTGCAGTTGGCACATACCAAATTCCATGGTGCGCTGTGCGCAATGCACCCTGGAATGCTCGAGTCAAAAGTAGGCACCCTTCACAATAGTTGGTCTTGATAAACAGGCTCGCCCGTTCTGATATTGATTGCAAAGATACATACCCAGATTAGGTTCTGGACATTGTCTACGGCAAGCCGGGGCAGCAAAACCACCCCCATGCTTGGTGAGTTCACCGGGCTTACGTGACATGTTCATGTAAGCATTTCAATTAGGGATTTAACTATATAGTATGCATGCATATGTTGAAGCGTTCAGCCCCAGGAAGTCGGCAACACTTCATGGCACACTTCCCTTCGCTTTCTTTATGTGACTGCAGATGCCAGCACAGATTAGGCCGCTGGGAAGAGGAATTAGAACATGATACTGCGATAGACGAGAAAAGCAAAGTGGTAGGAACGCGATAAGCTTCTTTAAGATCCTGACTCATCCAAGCACTGATCTCCCTTTCCCAGTTTGTTCCTACATTGGCCTGATTGTAGAAGTTTCCCCGCGTCGGGCTGGAAAGGACATAAGAAACAGACAAGTAGTAAGGCAGATACAAGATAGCCATAATCAGCCCGGGAATTATCCAACACATTCCCACACTCTCATGCTCCGTTTGTCCTGTGCATCGGCGGCTTTCAGATTGTGCTTCCTTGAGACTTGCGAACAGGTCGCTTGTTTTTCCCCGGATCTGGAAATTTGCTGAGGCTCCCCGACGGGGCACCCGCTTTTCCAAATGCAGGTCTTCAGTGGAGATGACGTGTGGCCCGAGTTCCACTTAGAGGGCGTGCAGCCGGGCACCGCCGCTGGGATTTATGATGTGCTCGCCATTTAGTGTGCTTTCTGTGTGCAAATAGCTGGGGAGGGCTGGCCGAAGCTGAAGGCATCCGAAGCAGTGGACCATTCACGTGTCATACGCTTGTTTAATGCGTTTAAGGTTATTTAGCGCTGGCTGGGCCGGGCCCGTCAGCTCCGGAGGTAGTTTTTATCAATTGATTTCTGTTGTTTATTTGTGTTCGCTGAGTTTGTGCGTGGTTGTGCGTCTTTTTGTTTCCGTGTGTTTGTGTGTGTGTGTGTGTGTGAGAGGCTGTAGGTAGAGGCGAGTGATTGACACAGGACTACGTCCTGCAAGTGCGCTGCTACAACGAGGCGGGGACGGTGTTGAGGCAGGGGATAGTCCCTTTGAAAGCCTTTGCTACTGACAATGTGCCTGAAGCTGTGAAGTCGGGGTTCATTTTCATGCAGATCGGAGCATTGAGCCCAAGTTTGTCCACGTCCTTGCATAGGCAGTTGAAATGACTAATGCAAACAGCGTCCTTCCCGAACAGCTTCTCGACCAATTCTCCCTTCCAAGACATTTCGCTTTCTTTACTGCCGGGCGGGGCTTCGGGAGTTTGTGGTGACAGTGCGTAAATCCCTCAGCGTTTGCCGTACGCATGCAATCCGAAGACGGGCACCCAGGTTGGCTGGTGGCACCATCCAATGGCATATGATAAAGCAATGTTAATCGTTTTGGCGAAGGCCGGGCCAACGCCACCCCGCAAGTCTGTCACGTTTCCAGCTTTCCCCCGAATGGTTCCTTGCTTTGAAGTAAGGGGTGTACGAAGCAACCAACCAGCGTCAACTTCGGAGTCGTGACCTGCTTCCACTTCAGTTGACACATGAAAACTTTGCGGCATTCGATTTCCAGGGCCCCTTGGATCAGTCCATCCATTTCACTTCACCCAGAGGCTTTGAATTGATTCAGGGCCCTCAAAAAGTCAGGTTTCGAGACCCCCAAACACCGAAGCGGTGTGTGTGTGTGTGTGTGTGTGTGTGTCTTTTTCCTTCGAGGAGTCGGGACTTCCATTGCACGCCCCAGGAGCCTCAAAAAAACAGTCCATCCACTTGGATCCATCCCGGGCCCATGTGAGCCACAATCAAAACCCGGATAGATGAAGGTTCGCAAGGGACGATCCCAACCGTAAATAGCTGCGGTCGCCTTCTTAGTTCTTTACATGGTTCCGGGTGCACCGTTCATGTACCGGGTTTTGATTATGACTCATGTCACTTCAGCCCAAAACCCCACGAGAGCTCCCCGCCGCACGTCAGCGCCTCGTGGGTATCGAGGCGGGGGCCTCGGAGTGGAGCGCCACCTCGGAGCCGCTGACCACGGCGGAGCTGCCGCCGCCGGACCTCGGCGTGCCGGAGGTCGTGGCCCCTCGGAACTCGCGGGAGCAATATATGTTAACACATGTGTCCCGTACGATGCCAGTGTGCTTTGGGCAACTCGCTTTGTTTTTTTCTTCTTTTTGCGGCTCTATAGGTAGATGTTTTTTACATGTACCGGCTTGAGGCGGTCCCTCCAACCCCACTTTTGAAGAGGCTTTGCTGGAATTACGGCACTTGTGATTCATGCCCTCCCTTTGGCCTGATTGATCGAATTCCATCATTTGTCCATACATTTGCACAACGACTCTCTTGAACGTGCTTTGGGATCTAAGATTGAAGCTTTTGGGGATGCTTGGTTTTGAATCTTCACGGACACCGTCAACTCCTTTGAAGCGTCGGTTAATGGCACGGCGCACCTCTCGAGGACGTGGGCTTGGGCTTCGTGACGCTCCACTGGACCACTTTCTCGGTGGACTTCTACGAGGTCGAGGCGGGAGGGTTGAGCGCGGTGAATTTGGCGGGGTCTCCAATTGAACGTGTGGGTCAAAAATGGGTATAAATGGAACCCTAGTAAATGGGATGCAAGGACTAAAACCTGGGGTCCCCTGGTGGTTATCCCCCCTACCTTAAAAAAAAAATTGAGGGGGGGGGTTACGTCAATAAAATAAAATGTTTTTGGGCTTAAAAGCCCCCCGAGCCCTACCCCAGCCGCCCCAAACACACCGCCCTGCACGCTTCTCCCGCTCGCTGGGCTCCGGCGTGCGCTCCGTGCGCTCCGTGCGCTCCGTCACAGTCCGGCCCCCAAAGTGCAAGGGCATCGTGCAATTAGAAGGAGTGTCTCGAAAGCAATGAAACCACCAGAAATCTGCCACGCAACTGCAAACTGCCAGAATTCCGCATAACCCGGCGCGCAGGGTCCTAATTATGCCGGGGCTTGTGGACCTGCACACTCAACCGCGGACCCGGCGCGCCGGGCCCTTGTGACCCGGCAAGCTCTCAGATGCGTGGCACGGCGCCCCGGGCCGTCCGCTGCGTGAGCCCAACTTGAACATCCCGCCCAAAAGTGTCCAAATGAGTCTCACGGAATACAGACCAAGGCACCCCCAAAACCTGTTTTGGGCACTGGAAAATGATATTTGAGCAGGTGTTGGGTTGGTTTGCAGGCCAATGAGAGTACAGACCAGGGCACCCCCCAAAACCTGTTTTGGGCACTGGGCTGGTGTTGGGTTGGTTTGCAGGCAACCAGCCAAAAGTGTCCAAACGTATGAGTCTTTCCTTGAGAATACACAGAGTAGGGCACCCCAAAACCTGTTTTAGGCATTGGAAAATAACATTCGGGCTGGGTCGTTGGTTCCCAAAGCAGGCTTTTGACGCATGGCTTTAGTGGTGTTGTCGACGGAGGGTTGTCGACCATGTGCGCCCCACTGTGGGCGCGAAAGAATGCGCAAGTTTCGCGAAAGGGCGCCGGAAGGCCAAAAAAACAACAAAATAATTTCGACCAACGCCCATTTAGTCTGCTTACCGCCACTGGCGGTAAGGAGACTAAACGCTCGGATCAAAGGATTTCAGCCAATATCCAGCAGTCTGCTTACCGCCATCGTCGGTAAGCAGACTAAATGAAAAGAAGCAGTTTCGCGAAACTGCCTGTTTTTGGCGAGTTGCAGCTCTGCGCATCATGACGCATCTGGTTTGCATTCTTTCTTAGCGTGGCAGAAGAGCAAAGAATAGAAAGAGAAGGAGACGATTGGGTAAGAAAAGAGAATTGGTGAGAAAGAAGAAGGCAGGCTGAGCTGACTGAGATGTGGCCCACGCGCCTGCGGCACATCTCTCTTTCATAGGATCTGTTGAGAGCGCAGTAACTCCTCATGTCTCAAGTAGTTTGGCTTGCTTTCAGCGAATTGGTAAACAAGGCGGAGGGCCAGCTCCTTGCCCTCTGTGCGCTCCCACCTTGGGGCAGCACGTGCTTCGTCTACCTTGGGTTTTTGCAAGTGTCCTGGAACCTGCTCTTGGCGAGTGAAACAGAAGGCTTCAGGTCACTTGGCTGAAACGGGGGTCGGACGCAGCGCTTCCGCAAATGTTCTCCCTGTTTTTGCATCGCTTCAAATCAAAGAACGTCAAGCACTGGCCGGAGCCAGCGTGCTGATTTAGTGTGTGTCAGCCGCGCCTGAAACCTTGCTGTGAACGCTGCTGGGGTTGGGCTTACGCAGCGGACGGCCCGGGGCGCCGTGCCACGCATCTGAGAGCTTGCCAAGGCCCAGCGCGCCATTTCACAAGGCCCGGCGTAGGGCCCGGCGCGCCGGTTCACAGGGCCCGGCGCGCCGGTTCACAAGGCCCGGCGTAGCCGGCGCGCCGGGTCGCGCAGTTGTGTGCTCTGGGTGACAAGGTCCAGCGAAGGACCCGGCACGCCGGGTCACGGTTGCGGCACGTGCGGTCCCGCAATGGAGCGTGCCGGGTCAAAATGCCCGGCGACGGAGGCAGTGTGCCCGGTGACTCGATTGTCCGCGTTGCAGGTCACAGGGCCTTGAAAAAATAAAATGACCCCCCCCCTACGTCCCTACACAATTATGGATACCTTTGAGTTTTCGTGGGAACCAGGCCCTCAAAGAGATGCCCTCAATAAGGGACACGTCCAAATAAACGATGATGTCTGATTTTCTTGGATTTCCCTTAAAGGCGGCCACAAAGGGATAAATTAATTTCCACTTTTACATTTTGGCTGTTTACCACCCGGCTATGGGTTGGCCTATTCTGTGGTATAGTTGCATGTTGGGAGGAAAGTCAACCAGAATTGAATCGGCTGGACATAGCCGACAGGGCGCATGCTTGGGCCGCAGGGGATCTGATGATTTGCAAAGTTGCTGATTAGACTTGGGCTGCAAGGCCTTAAACTGTTTCAGGCACCGTTGCTAAACCCGTGATTCAGTCAGCTTGGCTTGAAACAACCTGGACCTTGGGCAGGTTGATCCCCTGACCAGCGGGGAGGATCCATGGATTACCTGCGTGGAGCCGCCTGCAGTGGAACTTTGGCGAATTGGTGTCACGACTCGCTGCCTGTGTTTGACCAGCCGCGCCCAAGCTCCTGTGCGGACACCCGAGGCCAGCATGGGTGTAGCAATCAAACCCACGCGGACCAAGAAACAGCACTGACAGGACATGGTCCAGGGCTATATCAGTGCGCAATCATTAAACAGCCCTATGCAGATCTGCCACTGTTGCCTTTGGAGGCCAACGAAATTCCCTCGCAGCTTGTCACTTGTATACTTGTATGGTTGCATGCTAGGTGCCAGGCTGATTTCTGTGCAAGGAGATGTGACACCTTGAGCAATTCGCTCAGTTTCAGGCGACGCTTCAATCCCCGGACTGAGGAGGCAGCTCACAAGGAGGCCATCACAAAGACGGAGGCCAAAATTGAGCCTCTGCCGCATCGGAGACGCTCGGGAAAACTGACCTGCAAGACGTTGTCCTTTAAAGAGGCTGGCCAGCAGCCATCATGGCAGGCTGGCCAGCAGCCATCATGGCAGCAGAACAGGCATGTTTTGGACTAGCGTCATCTTGGAAAAAGGCAGCTGTTTATTTGCATGACTGGAAAAGTGAGCGTGAAAGCTTGAAACAACACCCCCATGACTAGGTGCAGCTGTTTTGCTGGTCATTAGGCACCCACCTTCACCCGCACCAGCGAGTCAACCGCACACTGGCAAACCAGAAGCCACAGTGAGACACACATTGCCCGACAATAATCAACAGAATATGTTGGTGTTTGGGCGAAGTCAGTTTTGTCTTGCCAGGAGCCTGCCCTTTCTTTTTGTGATAACTAGTGTAAGCTATTTACTGCCAGCAGTCTTCCAGCCCTGTGCTTCCGTCCATGGAATGGGTCCACGGCCTGGCTTGCATTCTTGGCTCCTTGTGCTGGCTTCCATTGGCCAACTGTCATCCTTATTTAGCCGCACTTGGCTTTGCTGCACTGCTGCTCCCAGAAATTTGACTGGAATGGGCTCTCATCCTCAGTGTACAGCCCTGCAAGTCGCCCAGTCCAGCTGCCTCCCGGCCCTCCCGGCCCTCCAGCCAGCTGGACTCGCAGCCTTGGGTTTTGGACTCGCAGCCAGTTGTCCGTCCGATGGTCCGTCGAGTCGTGCGTCAGATGCCTAGATGTTCTGAGTGTGTGTGTGTGTGTGTGTGCGAACGTCCCGCTTTGAGCCGATGCTGGCTGCTAATTGATGGCCAGGGAGCCGAGCAGAGCATTGTTTAAGACAGGGTTAAACATGCTGTTTAAGCACGCGTGTGTATCCTTTAGGGCGTATGTACCACATACAGCACTCATGATTGCTCTACCTGACTCAGGCGCATGATGAACAGCTGCTTGTTGGCCTACACATGGCTGCTCATACCTGGCTGTTGGATACGGCCACGGCCCTTGTTGGACACTTGCGTCCTCTTGTGTAAGATGTTGTTGAATTGGAGTAGTTTACAAGCCAACTCATTTTGATTTAAGGCCGACAAGGGCCCAGCAACGACCGATTATGACGATTGCACAGCCGCTGGTACTGCAGCAACCCTCAACATTGCGATCTCGCTTGGGCCGCCTACAGCTAGCAGAATGAGGATGCGGTCCAACTTGACTTCTGAGCTCGATGCATATATATATATACATATAGATATAGATATAGATATAGATATACACATATATATATATATACATAGATGTATGTGTATATATTTGTATATATAACTGAAGACCAAGAGTCCGCAGGTTTTTATCCGTGCCCTCCAACCACGGCCAACTCCTGGACCTCAGGCAGGCCTGCAGCAGCGCCAGATGTACCGCTTCCGCGTGCGCGGCAAGAAGTCGGGCAACGTGGGGCCCTGGTCCGGCCACAGCGCCCCCTGACAAAAGTGGCACTGCTTCCTTTTGCGATCAAATATTTTTCCGGAGGGCAGTGAACAGTCCGCTGTGAAGCTACCCGCCCGGCAGCAAAGTGATTGGGGCTTGTCTTGAACCGGCTTGCACTAGGAAGTTGAACATTGGTAGTGTCAGAAGTGTCGGATTTTGGGCTGCGAAGCCTGAGTCCATCATACTTTGGGGGCCTTTCTACAAGTCTCAAGGCTGGCATGAATCCTGGCTGCCAGACCACTAGAGACATTTGAAGCCTAAGCCTGCTCACTAACCATTGGGAAAGCAATGTTCCCTTCTCGGTGAATCGTTTTCGTGATATGTTTTCGGGCGGGGGCAGGGCATGGCCCGCGATGCGCAGGGGCAGGTCTACACCAGCGCCCTGGGAGCGATAGCATCGGCGCCCTCTGCCCCAAAGCAGCTCGAGCCGTTCCGAGATGGCATGGTCCTTGTGCCCCGGCCAGCGGACGTTTCGCGCTGCTCGCTTTGCGTTCTTTTTTTCTCTTTTTTTTGGTTGGCTCCGGAAGCGACAGCGTGTGCAGCTGGTTTGATCCGCAAAGACACGGCAGGCGAGGCTGGGAGAGTTTCGGGCCAGCAAGGCGTGGCTCGCCCTTGAGTCTGAGGCATGGGATCCGCCAGCGGAAGCGGAGGCGGTGATCCGATACCTCATCAAGGCACAGGCGGAGTGCCGGACCCTGAGAGTGCTCGTGCGATTGCAATAGGGGTAGGCACGGGAACCGGCTCAGCTCCAATTGGGATGCAAAAGGCCCAAAAGGCACATTGAAACATTTCTGGGTTGACATGTGCCGTAAGATCAATCTACCACTTGCCAGGATTTCAGGCAGTTTCTACAATTTCCGCTCACGGTTCCACCTTCATTGAGGGCGCAGACAGCCCCAAACTAAAACAGTTTTTACAAGTGCAAGCCGCTGATGGCAACGCAAGCCAACACCCACTCCCAGCCTGTGACGCATGGTTTTCAGCTATGGCCTCAAGCTGAGGCCCAGGAAAGCCGGAGAAAGAGGACGCTTGCAGTTCCCACACGGCTTCCATTTTGACAGAGCAATGGTGAGCGATATGATGCTCCTTGGCCCCCTCTATGAAGCACTCCATGTATATACCGTGAAATGGTTGCCGTCATGTGGGCCAGGTGCAGGCTTGGTGTAGCAACAGGCATGTGTAGAAGAAACGAATTCAAGCAGAAACCAGTATTTTCGGGATCACATCACACCAAGGGCCGCCCTTGCGCGCCCTTTGGGCGCGACCTATTCCAAAAGCTTAGCCAACGGAACCCATGGAGATTCCCCTTTGAAACACACATTTTTGACGCTAAGGAAAAACCAAATGAGCAACAGGCTAAACTCTCCGTTACTTCTTTATGCATTCGGGCGATTTAGCGTGAGGAAATCTATCGAAACCGATATAGGGAACCCCCAAAAACGATAAAACATGCTTTCATGATGTGGCAGACGATGCTTGGAGCGTCTCGCGTTTGGCAGCTTTTTTTTGTGGCCCAGACTCCCAGCCATCATGTCTGCGCCTCCTGACGCGCCCAGCATATGTGAGATCGGGCTCTGCGGCCACGCAATGCTGTTTGTTCCGCGAACTTTGGCAAAAACATACCTGCCCAAAACGATAACCGAATCGATAACGAAATGATAAGTAGTTCATTCGGAAAATCGTCTTCGTGAGCAGTTGCCCATAACGGTAGACTCGTGCGCACAGTTTCGATGTCTCCGTGCTGCGTGCATTCGTAGTGCGCCATGAGTGATGAGGAGGCCCTCAAGCGTTTGCGAAAGGAGGTTTTCAAGGACTCCGATCTGCCTGGAAGCAGTGCCATCTGGAAGCTCACGCTTTCCCGTACGCATCTCCAACTGCCTCTTCAGAAGCTCGCTCGAAATCAACTGCTTTGCTTTAGAGAAACAGTTCTGCTTTGCGTTTGTGCGTTTGCTTCGTTGTTTTTGGTAAGCCTCGCGCAGGTAACAGCGCTATCAGACAGCGTGCTCCGTACCAGATCGTCAAGCGCAAGTTGGAAGCAGAGCAACTACAGTGGAAGCGCGGCTTTTGGCAAGATCTCACATGGAGAAAACCAACGGTTGCTCTAAATCAAACGAATGAAATCATGAGGAAGCACCATGCCCAGCTGCGCATGTTTCGGGCACCTTGAAATAGCACTAAATCCTGACTTTCGACCAAATGGTCACTCGCGATGAAGCCCGCTTGGTCAAGGCAAATGCCCGGAGTATGCAGCTGCTTTGTCTGCTGACCCAATGGAAGAGTCTGAAGCAGAGCTGTGAAGCCAATGTGCCGTGACAATAAAACGCCAGTGTTAGGTTGTAAATTCTACAGGCCCTCCGGGAAGCAACTAATGTGTCTTTGCGTCCGTTGTTTTTCTATTAGTGTTTATTTGTGGGATTTTGGAAATGGCTGTTTGTTAGCCTGACACTATACATATCATTCTGGATACTAACTCCTTTTGGAAAATAGCTCAAGTTGTTGGAGAGTTGAAAGGAAGATGGCGCCGCGCCCGGCTTGGAGGTTCTTGCAGTCAAAAGGGGGGATAGAACCACGTCTTGATGTCGCAGATAGTTTTGATTCCAAGAAGTTTTGGGCTTCATGAATCTGAGCTTGCAGAGCTGTAGTCATTTTGGGGCAGTTTTTTTCTCGGGGAGAGTGATGAACTTGTCAAATTTTTGTCTGAGCTGGCAGCCATGTCGGACAATTTGCGCACACAAGCTCTACAGATTTCGAGGCTCTTGCATTCCTTTTTGCAAAATGCAGAGGTCCATTCTAGGAGGCTGCCAATTGGCGCGTCCATGCAGAAATCTCAGGAGTTGCTTTGTATTTTGGAACATGATTTTTCATTGGATTCTTTCAGACCTGCGAGAGCTACACCTGGCTTGACTGTCAGACAGTTTCAGAACCGATGTGCCAAATTGCGGTCAAAGTGCGCAAAGCTGCAAAAAGAGCTGCAGTTAGTCAAGGGCGAGAAGCTATCTGGCAGGGTGCAGAAGGCGCACAGGCTTGTCCCCTCCAAACATCGCGCCGCAGTCGTTGGTAGAGCTCTGCAAAGACTTTGGGATCGAACACGGCAAGGTCATTTCGAGACCGTATATCACCCAAGTTCGCGATGCATTCTGTGAGATCATCAAGAAGAGCAACGCTTCCGAGTTAGCGCTGGCAGTGCGCGCTCTCCATGTGCCAGAAACCTGCAAAACGATATAGGGAACCCCCAAAAACGATAAGAATGAGTCCTAAATCACTTCTGTGCATTTAGGTTTTGCCGCTCGCTCAAATGGACAAATTTCTGACTGCTAAGTGAACAAATTTATGACTGCAACTACGTTTCACTCCCCAGGAGCTGCAGTTCCAGACCCCCGGCGCCTCCACTCGCTACAAAGTCCGTGGCCTACGAGGCGTGGCCGAGGGTCAGCGCCGGAAGCCGGAAGCCACCCAAATTTTTGCAGGGTTCCCAAAGTATTTCCGAAGACATTCACCACGACCAATGGAAACTCACCTTAGGACTAAGGTGAACATCTCGTTAAACCACCAGAGGGGCGACATATTGGAGTCCTTTGTTTTTTTGGCTTCATGGGCTCCGCACTGGATGCTAGTCACTGCTAGTTGTCAACTCTCTTCTTGTTTCACAGTGACTTCTCGTGTTGATTGCAACCAGGTGGGATGTGACCGTACTTGTAGGTTGAAAGGCTATGACAATTTCATTCACTAGGGTTCCCTATATTTCCCTATGTGTTCAAAGTGGTTGCTGTTGTCTTGGGTGGAAAGAGTGGAGAGAGAGAGAGAGAGAGAGAGAGAGAGAGAGGGGAAAAAGAGAGAGAGAGAGAGAACCCTTTCGGGTGCAGCTTGCAAGTGGCCACTTTCAGATTCCATGTTTGTTCCAATTTCTTCCATAGCATGGATCTGTTTGCCCGTCCGGCCGGAGGCAACGCGTGCTACACCTTCCGGGTGCAGGCGTTGACCCCCTTTGGTCTGTCAGCGCCCTCGGAGCCAGCCCAGCTCTCCACCTCCGCCAGGATGCCGAGGACGGATCGGAAGACCACTACACGGCTGGCGAACTAGACTCACGAAATAGCTGGCGACTCGTTTTTCCTGTTGTTTCGTCCAATCTGCCAAATAAATTATTCATCCAGTGGGCGGGACAGCATCGGGCTGCAGGCCAAAGCTCACTGATAAATAGGGGCCCGTTGGTTATGAGGGGCTCCTCCCTGATCTGCATGTGGATGGACCTTTGCCCTTCCCCTGGCTCACAAACAAACATCGCATTTGTTTGCAAAATCAATTCATGAATGGTATTACAGTTTTAAGTCCGTAGTGATATTCTGATTCATGCAAGCCACGATCAAGATGCTAGGGACCAGCACCCAGGCGTGCACAGATATCCGGTGCCAGAAAGGGGATGCCACAAAGCATGAGATGTACTGCATGGGCCAGAAGGGCTTTGGGCTCAGAGAATTTGAAGCCACAGATAGCCACATCTTGACTTCAGCTTACTGGTCACATCTTTGGCAAAACTACTTTGAAGGCCTCTTTTGAAGGCTTCTCGCTTGACGCAAGGCCGCCAAAGACATTGGCAGTTGCTCATGCCGCGCAAACGGCCGGCGTCCCAGTGATTGGTGAGCTTGAGTGCTTTGCCGTTATTGGCAGAGGCTGAAGGTGACACAATGAATGCAGTTGCATGGGAGTTGGCGCATGCTTCATGTTTCCCATAGCTTGTGTTTTCTCTTCCTGCGTAGAGGGAGGTGTCGCATGGGCTTGGGCACAGGCGGTCAACAACGGCGAGCGTGAGTCATGTGCATGTTGCTATGCTCGCAAAACCGCATTTTTCGGATAGCACCTGCCTTTGTAATGTGTGCTGTCTTTTTCAATCCTTCCAGGGCGTGTTGGGACCAATGCGCACTGGCAACATGGGGTCTTGCCTTTGCACAGGCAATGACCCTTCGATGGGAGGCCCCAGATGATGATGGCAGCTCAGCGGCAATGGAACTCAGAAAATGCCCAGGTGTGGAAATTCTGTGGCTCGGGGTATTCAGGGAGAGATGTGAACATGTCTTTGGGCAGGCGAATGAGGACCGCTACTCATGAAGCACGTGCAGTAAGAGCTGCATGTGCATGTCAGATGTGGCTGTGGGTCAACACCAATGGTACCATTTTGGGGTAGGTGCACCACCCAGGTTAATTAGTCTATTTTAGTGGGGATTGGGATGTTCACTGGGGGGACGGGCTTTTGACCCATGTGCATCCAGGTGGAGCACCTGTTGAGACATACATCTTGGAGGTGGTGGACGGCAGCAACCCTGCGTACCGGTTAGTGAAGGAGTTCAGCGGACAGGACGTGGAAGGCAGCGTCGATGGCTTGCAGCTTGGGCCGGTAACGTTTTTGTCACAACTCGCACGAAAAGTAGCAACTGGGCTACTGGCAACTAAATCACCCACAGTATATAACTTTTGCAGCTGACAACGTTTGACTTCAAGTTGCTCGTAGCTCCGGCCGGGTCTTCAAGTTTTTTTGTCTTTTTTTTTTCTTCTTTTTTTTGTGTTGTGGTCGCCGGTAGTTGCGAGGACACACGTTGCAACAGCTCCAGCTTTCCAAGCTCCTCTGGTTTTTGCTGGGTACCCCGTTGGCCCCGCAGAAAACGCCGTGCCTGGTGCCCTGTGTGGGGCGCCCAGGCAGGGCAACAACCGCTACTTCTTCCGCCTTTCTGCGGTGTCCGCGGCGGGCACCTCGCGGGCCGCCGAGCTGCTGGCCAGCTCGGGGCCGGTGCCCCCCGGGCCACCGGGCCTGCCGAGGCGGGGAGGAAACGGGACACCGGCGTGAGTCGAAGTGAGACTGGCAGCTTGAAAGAGAAGAAGAAAGTGGACCCTGGCAATGCGGCTGGGGTGTGGGCCAGGTTCTGACTTGACAAGTTTGAAACAGCTGGCGAAGCCTTGTTCCATATCCCACGCGCCATGCTTTGGGTTTGTTTGCCTCGTCTGGCCAGGCTGCTGGGAGACGCTTCAGCAACTTGCGCCGCTTGTTTGCATCGAAACGGCTGCTCATGTTTGAGCAAGGGGGCAAGCTGCTGCGGGGCTTGCACTGGATGGCCAGGCACAAGTCAAAGCCGCCTTAAACACACAAACACAAGCTAATGGACAGTTCGGCCAATGAAACCGTGATTTGAAGCGGTTCGTTTTCTAGCCTATCTGAAGCTTTGCACGACTTCTTACACCGCCCCCCGCAAAGCCGCAAAGGCGACTTTGGCATGGTCCGCGCCGCTGGACAACGGAGGAGGCGGGCCGATCTGACAGATGCTCAGCCCGGGGGTTCAGCCACTGCTTATACTTGGTTGTGATGTCACACTGGCAATTGCCGGAAGTCTTTCACCAGGACGCATCCGGGCAGATGAGCGCAGAACACGTTGGGGAGATGTCCGAAGGTAGTGGGTCTCCTTGTTCACTGTACTGACTAAACATGTCGGTAGACTGGTGCGCACAGCTGGGCTTGGGCCTTGCAAATAGTTGAAGCTGGCCGACCAGGAATCTAACATTTTGGCAACCTTCTCACTCTGTTTCGCCAACGGTGTTCTGTTTCGTTTGGTCTTACTTGACCTAGTTTAATGCGCTTGAACTCGAGATGATTATCGATTGGCTTTCCCTCTTACAGCATGGACAGATAGCAGCGTGCGGCAAGGCAAGCGGCCTTCCTTTGCACCACAAAGACCGTGATCAATCCATTGGCCTTGGGGTGCCGCACTCTTTAAGTCTTTGCTTTGCCTCCCCTGCAGAGCATGTTTCGGAAGATGGACACGTGGGCAGTTGGATGTTTTGTTGTTGCAGGCCTGCCCTTCATAGCATGGAAGCTCTACTTGAACGGATATGTTGGGAAAACCATGCCGTGTTAGTTGACAACACGTCCTCTTGCATGATTGTGTGGACGGGGGCCTAGTTCAAAACAATGCGACGCCGACGGGCTGGCGCCAACGTCGTTTAGTTAACGTCCTTGTGTTTGGCCTGTTAATCATAGGGCACGCGGATTCTTTGTAAGTACACGCTTGTGACGGACTATGGGGAGGCTCCATCCTTGCCTACTCGCTACAATGGTCCCTGTGCGGCAGCGACTGCGAGTACTTTGCCTTGGACGTGACGGGCACCAAAGGCCGGGCAGGAGGCCCTTACTGGTCTTTGATGTGGAGGGAGTACTCACACCCGAACACTTGGGCCACTTGGGCGTCAACTGCCATAGAGTTGGCCGAAATAACGAAACGAGCCTAAGTGGACATGGAACCCTTCCCTGGAAGCAGGCGTGTTAGTGATGTCAAAACTTGGGCATACAAGATCTGAGGGGCTTGCCTCGCCTGTCATGGCTCTTTTGAACAGCACAATGGTCAAGCTGCCAAGGAGACATTCTTGTTTGGACAGGTTCACCGTCAATACAAATTGGACTCCGCCCGCGCCCGCTAACAGCAACAGTGGATGATGAACGTTTGGATCAGCCAGCAGATCGTGGTGCCAACTGACAATGCACTTCAACGAAGGGCATGGGCGAGCCTCAGCCATGCAGCCCTTGGCTCCTCCGAGGCACCGCGGAGAACCTGCTGCCAGACAGCCGCTACAAGTTCCGCGTGTGCGCCCGACACACGGCGAACAAGTATCGTTTTCTCAAGCCGGCGGCTCCGAGTGCTGAGGCTCGCAGTCCTTGTTTCAGGAGATGCCATGCTATTGGTTCATGGGCTTTGTAAGTATTTGGATCGCAGAACTGACGTTTCACCTGCGAAGGCTGGTGGCTGCTTGCTGCAAAGAAGCGCAGGCTGGCAAAAATTAGGCTGTTGATGTTGATGTTGTGCAGTTCTGTCCCAAAACTTTCCCTCTTTTCCTTCAGCCTGCCTGCCGGCAGGAGTTGGGCCTCATGTGAAAAGAAGACAAACGCTTCACCATACTACGGATTGACACTGTCTGCCAAACATATTTTCCCCAACAGCCAAAGCGCTGGGACAGCCACGTGCCCCAAGGCAACGCCGCGGGCATGGGTCGGCCCTCGGAGTGGTGGGCGCTGTGCACGGCGCCCTCCGCGCCCCCAGCGCCTCCCAAGCCCAGCGCCGTCGCTGCCAGCTCCACCAGCATCGAGGCGACCGGAGGGGCTGACAACCGGGGGGTGCCCTTGGGGAGGGGGGGGGGAAGGCGCCGAGTGAGATAAAATCAAAGTTGGGGATAGCGGCGGTGGTTTCTATCAGCTGTTGAAGGCAACAAAACGAAGAAATAGGACCCCCCCGGTTCCGAGATGTCAACGGCAGGTCACCTGGGGCGAGGCCTTGCTTCCGGATGCCCAGCAGCCTTTCTCCTGGGAGGCTGGGGGACCGGGGAGGTCGGCATCCTTTTTTGGCAGTCGGCCTGTGGCCCATTGCATGTCCGTGAGTGCTTCAGGCTGTAAAGGCTGCAAGAGTTCATGTCTTGTTTATGTGCTTTGTCATCTTCCCGATGAGGCCCACAATTGTAGGGTTGCTTTTTGTGAATCCAGCGCAGCCTAAAAGGCTTCGTGCTGGGTGTGCTCAGTGTTCAGGTTGTTGCGATGGAGCTTGATCGCCCTGGCCAAGAAGACATTGTCCGGTGCAAGGCCCCACCAATATTGGCGACCTGGGCTGCATGGGAGTTATTCATGAGCATGTCAGCTGCCTTCGTTCTCGCAGGCCTGCTGCGGGGCGGGCAAAACGAGATCGCCCATGATGAAGGTCTCTTTTCTAATTGTCAAACGTCTCCCCCTTGCCATCCTCATGATCACAAACACCAATAACCACAAGAGCAACCGCAACAGCAAACCTAGCAAACACAAGCGATATTTAATGTACTGCCACAAGTTTTCATGCCCGTGTGCTGACTGGTAGGTTCAATGTTGCCGGGGACTGCTGTGGCCAGGGACAATTTGAACAACGAAGCTACCAAACAGCAGCTGGAGCGTCTCTCGTTACACAGCTTTTTGCTTTACCAACAAGTTCTTGTTGGTGGGCTTTGGTTTTGAAGGCTTGCAACAGATTTAGAAGCAGGAGCAATGGAGCAATCCCATCCGGGTATGTTCCCTGAGCCGTGACACGAGTACTCCTTGAAGATGCAGCAAACAACAGCTATCAGGTCATCACTTGCACTGCGCTGTGCAGTATGTTGGGGACAAAGCGAGGCGTTAGCCGCCCACTGGTTTCAGAGCGTGTTGCGGATGCAAGGTGAAGTCACTGGCTCGGTTCACGTCTTATGCCTTCCGAGCTCCTCGATTGCGTTCATTGTACGCGCTGAGAGGTGGGATCGAGCCTTCATAGCGAGCTACTGCGGGCTGCATGAGCTGTTCATGTGAATGGGTGTCCCTGGGCGCTGAAAGTGTCAGCGCATTTTACCATCAGTTCTTATCGCGGGGAAGGGGAAGCAAGAGAGGCAGCAGTTTGACACAGATAGACGTGGAGCATGAGGACTTGCACGATCGCAATTTGTCAGTAGACTAGTCAATGAGAGGTAACAGGGCAAGGTGGCGGGACCGACGCAACAACAGAGAGCCAGACAATGGCTGAGATAAACGCGCAGTCGCAGTGACACCAGTTCAGCGGACATGCTTCATGGTGACAGGCAAACTCAGATTGGAAGATCGTGATCAAACGGCTTTCCTTTCAGCCAGGGGTGGCAGATATTCACAGGCAGCTGCGTTGTTGGCGTATTGCAGGGCAAACTGATCACGAGAAAACAATCCAGCAATTTGATTATCGCTAATTGGCGGAGGGAGCAGTAGGAACAGGCAGGAAGTTTGCATTCCTGTTTGTGCTCATGACGCATGTTGCTTTTAGCTATGTTCAACTTTGCTGATCGCCGCGGGATGCCTTTGCGGGGGTATTTGTTCAAGTTTTTGCCCGAGCTTTGGTCAACTTGGGTCAGGTTTGGCGTTTTTTGGTGCCTGCGAACTCGACTCTGAGGTCAGAGCAATGGGTCAAGGCGGCTGGTCGGAATGGTCGGAGCCCTCGGACCCCAGCACAACCTCCGAGGAGTGGTCCGACGAGGAGATCGCGGCTCGGACGAGTGAACAAAGGTCCTATCACTTCTTTCTTCTTATTCTTTTTTTTGGGGGGGGGGCAAGTTTTGACATATGCGTGCCCCCTTGAAAATGGAATATGAGTGGGGTGAGGTAGGTTTTGGATTGTGCACCTTCCTTTTTTTCTTCTCCGGCTTGGGGGGGTGCGGCATGGAATCCCACTTTGGCGAGGTATTAAGTAAAAATTGGAAGAGAGAGCTGGAGGAGGTGTTTTTTTCAATTTCGCCTCCGGGGGATGCCCTGCTCCATTTTCCAGTTGCTCTTGCGGACCGTGTGGGAGAAGGGGGGGATGCCAATTGTTGCATTTTATACTTTGGGGGGAGGTGTATTTCCTGCTTCCCTTGTTGTTTTCAAGAATTTGGGAGATGGGGGAGGTGCAAATGGGGGAGGTGGGTCTAATTGAAAAAAAAATGCAAATTGTAGCATTTTGTTTCAATTAGACCCACCTCCCCCTTCTTGAATTCCTTCTTTTTTTAGGAAAATGACATCTGGTTGGGGAGACCCCCCCAGCCGGGGCCCCCAGCCCCTTCCAATTAAACCACCCCTCCCCCCACGAGTCTGGAGCTCTATTGCTCTTCACCGTTGGATTGTTCCAGCTTGATTTGCCTGTGGTTTCAGGTGGATTTCCTGCTGCCCAAGTTCGGAGGCTGGACATGGAGCATGTTGCAGTTACGGCATCCAACACCTCAAGGGGATCAAGCCATCGATCCAGGTCCTTGAGCCCTTGGTCAGGTCCTTCGGAGCGATTTGGGTGAGTGCGGTTCGCGCTTTGGGAGGCTCGTTGGCAAATGTGTTCCGCGGCCTGGACACGAACTGCGACGGCTTCATAGGCCAAGAGGATCTCGCACGAGGCCTGAGTGCAACCAAGGCAAATCGAGGGTGGTGATAATCCTGGCGTAGAGCCTGCGCCGGAGACGCAGTGCCGGCGTGCAGGCTATGCCGTTTTACCGAAAATACGTCAAAGCTCGGGATCAGCATGCTTCTTGACGAAAGACAACACTCAAGGTGGCCAGGCATGCGCTCTTGTGAATCATGACTGGGTTTTGCGCAGCATGAGTGCCTGGAATGCCTGGAATTGAGAACTCTCACCACCTCGACTTTTTTTTCTGCTTTCTTTTGCATCCCTCTCCTTTTGAAGTCCCTTACATCTCCTCGCATGCCTTGGTGCCACGCTGGCTTCGAGTCGAGGCTTGGAGAACCTGGGCCTGCAGCTGTCGGCTGAGCGGGTGGCGCGGCTCTTCGCGGACCTGGACGCCCAGCACCGCGGCCTCTGCACGCTCCGTGACTTCTCCAAGCGCCTCGGCGACCTCGATGCCGTTCCACACGCGTACACGCGCGTGGGGGGGAATGGGGGGTGGGGGTGGGGGTGGGGGGAGATGGGACCTCACGTGCTGGCGGTGTTGGGCGGCTTCTCTTCTCTCTTCCGCTTGGCCTTGAGAAGGCCCAAGTGATCCTAATTTTGTCTTCGTTCCCGATGGTTAGGAACAACGCCATCCGGCAGAAGCGGGTTGCTCTGTCACAACCCTGCGATACATGCATGCAGGAAGCAGACATGGAACCTGAGGCCGACAAGTTGAGGTCAAGTGAGGAACGGCTCCCATCTAATTGCCTGGTCTGACCCCGCTGATTCATCGAGCTCTCAACAAGCCGAGCAACAAGGTCGTTAACCCAGAACATTCCCGAACACGATGTCCGGGATGATTTGCAAGGCAACCGGATTTGGTTTTAGTCGTGTGATGTATGTTCGTCCTCGTCTGTCGGTAGAAAAGTGTTGGTTTCTCCTGTGCAAAATGGAGACTGCATTCAAAGAGGGCCCCGTTTCTCCCAACTCAACGGATCACGTCTCCTTTTGTTTCCTTCTCCACTCGGCTGCACCCGCCAGCTGGCAGGTGCCTATCTCCCACTGCGGCACCGAGCCGAGTGGCTGCCACACGCAGGCGCTCGTGGCGTCGAGTTCTCTCGAAGGGGGCCACATGTGTATGGTTGCAGATCCAAATCATGCAAGTACAGGAAACATCAACTACATGGGTGAGTATGCATGCGTACTGGGAGGGCTGTTCGTCCCAAAGCTGATAGACATTATGGGCTTGTGCTGCTTGATCTTGCCTGGTGTTTCTTTCTCGGTAGAGCCTAGCATCGAAGGTTGTTTGACCACCCGCATCCACAATGCCATCATGCTGGGACGGGCCAGGTCTGCGAGATGCCACACGAGTCCCGCACGCATCCATGGGTGCGGATCTGCAAAGGTGCGGGCACTTGCTTCCCCCCTCGCTTGTTTGTGCCATGTTGGCGCTGCCTGCCTCTTGCACTTGACGTCAGCCGTCAGGTTTCCGTTTCCCCGACCCCCCTGGAGAGTGTGCATCAGGCATGCTGTCAATTGTGCGGTGGAAAGGCATTCTGAGGCTGACGCAAGCCCAGGCAAGCTTAATGCTCACAGACATTTCCTCTCTGGCTTCCTGGGTGAACTACCTTCGACGTTCTACCGGCCCACTAGGGGCAATACAAACAGGGTTCAGGAAAAAGCTTTCATATGCACATTCCGGACATCATACGCCAAAGGGGTTGACGGCCAACTGCAGATCGCCGCTGTCCAGCGAAGCTCCGCCACGCTGCCGCTGCCTGAAGACCGGGTGCCGCGCCAGGCATCCTTCGAGCTGACGCCCTTGGGCTGAACATCTCAAGTGGCTCCAAGGCGCCCAAAACTCCACAAGGGCCATTTGTGGGTTCTGATGGATTCTGATTTTTGAGGGTTTCTGATGGGTTCTGATGGGGTTTTCGTTGTTTTGTCTTTCTTAGGTCCAAGATTCACGCGTAGCCGAACAGAGGTCATTTGACAAACCACTCGCACTAGCCATGGAGCGGGCGGGGGGGGGGGGGGGGAAAGCTCTTAAACTACACCAGAAGAGCACCTTCAAAACAGATGCGCACTTGGCGCGCTGGTGTGGGCTTTGTGGAGGGAAGCCAAGACAAAACCAAAGACCAGTAGGGGTACCTCAATTTGAGATATGTTGGTAATGTATTAGAATACAATTATTCATCAAATCAATATTTTGTTTATGATAATGATGGAGATTGCATCGCCCACCAATCGTGGAAGTGCACAATGTTCTTTTTTTGGAGTACTGCCCCATTTGTTCGAGGAAAAGATGCCCTCCCAGAGAGTAGGAAAATGCAGGGAATTTTGAAAATTTGAGGAGGCCCTTGCAGGACGGTCAGCCATCCAACTCTTTAGTGGTGTTGTAATGCAGCCAAACGCTGCAATGCATTTACCTCGTTTCATATTGCGCTTCTTTCGCGACATGAACCGCCTCGCTTATACTGCCTTGGGCGCATCCGAGGAAACGGCTTAGAACTTATGATGCTCCGAGTTGCTTCTGAGGTACGTCAGCCCCAAGTTTCGCAAGTAGTGAGTGGCAGCGTTTTGGCACCCTCGGCACAGTTCGAGGGGGCCCGTTGAGAGCCTCTTGCGCCGTTGAATCTGGTAGTTTTCGCCTGTGGCTCGTGACCATTGCGATTTGGGAAAGGCGCTTGGCAACAGCTTTTGCTCCTGTACTTGTTTGCCTCCTCGATTCCGAGCAATTGAGACCAACTGCTTCCGTCTTTTTCACGCACGAGGCTGATGCTGTTGCATTTTAATGTTGCGCCCCGGGTGCCTGAGCTTGGTGACGCGACAGCCAAGTCGCAGAGTGGCAGCCAATGACCGTCAGGCGTCGCGCCGGAGCAAAAGGGACTATGCGGGCCCCTTACCCCCAGTCAACGGACAACGGCCTCCTTTTCTCTGCCTCACAAGCAGCTCCCATTGATGCTTTGACCTGAACAGCTGCAGCCCTGGGACGTGCGTTGGGATTGCACACTGGTTGCCAGATAGCCGAGCATTAATCAAGTGTCGCACTGGAAGCATATGGCAGCTGGGAGGCCCTGCGCTTGATTTGGCCAGTAGATGCTTGGGCTTTTGGAAGTCACTGGCAGGTCCGAAACTACACAGCCCCGCCAAGGTCGTTGCGGTTGAGCAGGACTACAGGGATGCGGTGCGAAAGGCGCAGGCTGGATGAACCGAGCAGACCACTGCCTCTACAACAGCCAGTTGCCGAATAGCTGAGATAATTGTTCAGGTTCCCTCATTTGCAGGAAACAGCAAGGGGATGATACTTGACATGTTGTTCTAGACCCCAGGTTTAACACCCAGGCTTGCCATTTTCTGAACAGCGTATGAAACAAGTCTGTAAGAACCACAATGGTTGCAAGTGGCACAAAAGCTGGCGAGCCACGCTTCAGAGCACTCATCGCCTGCCATTGCCATTACTCGAGTCATTGCAGGCATTGCAAGGGCGTGGCCTTGCTGTTCGAGTGGTGCGGCGCTTGGCCCGTAGGAAACGCCGGGACCTGCAGAAGAGGCTTGCCCCCTTTCTCGGCTTCTGATCACGTCTTCTCGCATCCGACAGTCCGGCCCCTTCTTGGACCCTGGAGTTCCAAGAACGTGTGACATGTTTTTTGCTGAGAGAGCCCCCGCGCGTCGCGGTCCCTCGTTCACCTAAGGTCCCCGGCACCAGTCGCAGCACGTTGCAGCCGCAGCCGAGGAAGGCGCGCCGGGAGTTGTCCATCCACCTCCCACCATAGTGAAGCTTTTGGCGTGCCAGGAAGCTCAGCCGAGCATGGCCTCCCAAAGGTGAACTGCCATGAACAAGGAGCGGTGTGTTTCACGATCGTTCATGTTTTTTCTGGATGTAAGTATTTGCTTTGAGGCTGATATATTTCTAATTTAAGGAAGATGTCCTTAGTGTTGGTCTACCACTTTTCGGGATTTAACTCGAGCAGTGGCGCTAGCCAAAACTGTTGGTAGTTGGTGCCTTCCTTTTTGCGCATGTATTGGCCAGCATCTTGTCTTGCAGACCTGTTGAATGTGCCATGTACTACTTTCCACATGGATTATTTGCTTTTTTTGATCGCGTTTGCTCTTGCAATGCTTTAGCTACGCTTCCATCATCCTGTCCAGGAGGCTAGCGGACCATCATGCTGGGCTCGAGCGCTTCAGTTTTCTTTGCACCTTCCATGCGGAGCACGGTGCAGCCATTTTTGGCGACCATTTCCCAGTTTTGTGCCATGTTGCGTCCAGCGAGGCATTTGTACAGAGTGCTCGCGCTTTGCGGCGTGCGGCGTGCTATGCACTCGGCTGGGGCAATCGGATGCCAAGCATTGATATTCATGAGTACCAGGTACAGGTCAGTGCTTAGACATACCACAGTCGCGCGCATTGACGGAAAAGGGCGTTTCACATCAACATGCTTGTGCAGTTTGTGCCTTGGTTTGAAATGAGCAGCATTGCCCTGCACTGGGATTGTGTTACCTGGACTGGGATGTCAAAGGCAAGTCAACCCACTGTTGGATTGAGGCAGCAAGAAGCTGGTGCTTAGATGTCTGTCAGATAAGCTGTTCATCAAAGCGCCCGGCCACAATACCGGTCCAGCTTGGCTCAGAAGAGTTTGGACAAGCACCCTTGACGCACATCTGCCGCCTTCCTCAGGTTTCCAATATATTCGTTGTTCATGAGCCTGAGTATGCGTTGTCTTATCTGAAGCAAGAAGCTAAATGGACAGGCCCCGCGCGCTTCGCAATATTTCACCGCCTGACTCGCAAGCTGCGCGTCTAGTTCAGGCGCGGGATAACAGGGTGGCTCTGCATGTCGGGTTTGCCTTCTGCTGGTTGGATTGCCAGCTTGCGGGGAGTCCCAAGTTTCTGGTGTTAAGAAAGGCAGGGTGTGGAATTGTGCCGGCCAGCAAGCAATTTCATGACCTGGCCATCATCTTTGCTCGGTGCCCAAGGAAAGGATGCAGTGCTAGGCTGCTATGCACTCAGCCATAAGCAAGCCGAACGGAACACGCCCCCCTTGAACGGCCAGGCAATGTTGCCGCGGGCAGCGCGAAGGCACATTTTGCCGCGTGTTTGTGTGCTCAAGGGTTGCATGCCTGCTGACATTTTTTGCCCTGAGCTGGCCAAATGGGCCAAATATGCCAAAGATGATACTTTCACATTGCATGGACAGGTCTTCTCTGGAACCTCACAGAAGCATCAGAGGCCTTCAGAAGGCATGTTCCGCTAACAGAGAGCTTTTTTCAGGTCCCACCGCGGTTGGGTGAAAGGTTCGGCGTTCCAGAGGTTTGCACAGCAACGCTGGGTAGCAGGAAAATTATAGCAGGCCGTTGTCTGGTGCTGCAGATGGTTTGCTTGTGGCAGGCTAGGTCTGGCTGTGGCCTGCGCTGCCCTAGCGCCGGACAGTCAGTGGCAGAGCGGGTGGAAAGGAGGGGTGCCATGGAAACGTTTTGCCCTGAAGGATGCTGCAGACCAAACGCATTTGTGCTGGGAGCACAGCTAAAAAGCTCGCCCGTCCAAGGTCACTGTTCCAGCCATATGCATTCAGTTCCTCAGCTGGATGCTCAGACAAGGCAGGCACACAGACATCAAAAGGGCAGTATCTTGCGTGAGCAGCGCCCGATCATATTTGCGCTCGACCCCAAGTCTGGGTCCAAGGCGTGCGCTTCTGCATTCATGCAGACTTCGCTGGATCAGGCCCAAGTCTTTTTTAGACTCTTTGAGAGGTCAGTCCGTTTACGCAGAGATGGCGGACAAGAAGGGCTCCACCATGAGGGCCGTGGCAGTTGCCAGTGCTGGGGTTTGTGCCATGGGAAGCCTGAACTTCGTTGTGGGCCAACCAAGCGTGCAGCAGCCCACGCAGATCACGGGCTTGCGGGGCGCACAGCCAAGCGGCACAAGCGGCACAAGCGGAAGCTCCATGCTGGGTCTGGCAGCCACTGGTGCTTTGGCGGCCGCTGGCGTGGCCAGCATGGGGCAGCGCCGCCGAGTCACCCTGCGTGCTGAGACCTTCGCCGGGGGCATGGCTGGCAGCAAGCTGCATGGCTGGGGCGAGTACCAGTTTGACCCGGCAGGCTTTGCAACCAGCTACCCCGAGCTGCTTGGATGGTTCCGCGAGTCAGAGCTCAAGCACGGACGTGTGGCCATGCTCGCCTATGTCGGCCTGATTGTGCCTGATGCGTTCCGCCTGCCTTTCGAGGAAGTGCAAGACTCCAGCCTTGACCTGCTGAGCGCCCACAACAAGCTGATTGGTCCTGGCCTGGGTGAGGGCCCCATGTGGTGGCTGTTGCTTGCCTGCGGCGTGATCGAGTCCTTCCGCTTCAAGCAGGTGGGCCTTGCCTTTGAGAGCCTGACCACGGAGAACGCTGGGGATCTTGGTTTGAGGATGTTTGCACCGTCCTCTGCTGAGGGCATGGAGAGCATGAAGATGAAGGAGCTCAAGAACGGCCGCCTCGCCATGCTGGCCATCGGCGGTGCTTTGACCCAGGGTGTGCTTTTCAACGCCCATCACTTCCCTTTCACACCCATGAGTGCTTTGCGCAGTGAGACGCAGTCTGGCATTGGCTCCCGTTCCACCATGACGGGCACGGCAGCCAGCATGGGAGTGAGCCAGCGTCAGCGCGTGGCCTGCCACGCTGAGTTCGCCGGGGGCATGGCTGGCAGCAAGCTGCATGGCTGGGGCGAGTACCAGTTTGACCCGGCAGGCTTTGCAACCAGCTACCCCGAGCTGCTTGGATGGTTCCGCGAGTCAGAGCTCAAGCACGGACGTGTGGCCATGCTCGCCTATGTCGGCCTGATTGTGCCTGATGCGTTCCGCCTGCCTTTCGAGGAAGTGCAAGACTCCAGCCTTGACCTGCTGAGCGCCCACAACAAGCTGATTGGTCCTGGCCTGGGTGAGGGCCCCATGTGGTGGCTGTTGCTTGCCTGCGGCGTGATCGAGTCCTTCCGCTTCAAGCAGGTGGGCCTTGCCTTTGAGAGCCTGACCACGGAGAACGCTGGGGATCTTGGTTTGAGGATGTTTGCACCGTCCTCTGCTGAGGGCATGGAGAGCATGAAGATGAAGGAGCTCAAGAACGGCCGCCTCGCCATGCTGGCCATCGGCGGTGCTTTGACCCAGGGTGTGCTTTTCAACGCCCATCACTTCCCTTTCACGCCGTGAATATCCTACTATGCTTTGCAGCAGGCTAGTGCAGACAATGTTGGGCAGCGAGGCTGTTTGATATCCATAATTGAGTATAGGACCCAAAGCATAGGAGTCATGATTACAACTGACAAAGTTACGCAGAAATTTCGTTAGGCTGGCCAGCTGCAAATGTCTCCCTTGTGCTAGGCATCATGCAATAAGCTGCACGATTAAGCCACTGCAGTGGAGGCAGACATAGGGCCTTGCAAAAACAAGAGTGTCCGCGTTGCAGTGGCATGACTGGGAGAGGGAGAGGGGGAGGAACGGGAGCTTGCACAATTATCAGCCGTACGCAGTGCGTGGGTGCCCAGGCCACTTTGAGCAGCTTGCAGGTTCAGCAGCGGGCGGTGCGCTTGCGGGGCGGGCGGAAGGAATGAGTTCCGGAATGCGTGTTCGGGATAGTTTGCGTCTGGTTTCGGTGCTAGTTTCTGTTTGTGTCGGTCCTAGTTCTTTCAAGTGGTCAGAGAAACATGTGGGGGTTGATCTGGTGGGATATATCATTTTTAGTTGACTAGGACCAAAATGAGTCAAACACTAGGACCAAAGCGAGAGGGCTAACGGTTCGGAAATTGCCACCCAGACACGACAGTTGTGCAAAACGCTTGATAACATGCTTATCCCTGGAGCGCGGCGCATAATATCAGGGTGTCTCAAGAAAGTCACATGTCGTGGATCCCTCACCATAGCTTGAGATGCTTGAACACGGTTCAGCTGCTCGCCTCTCGCCCTCCCAAGGGAAGAACAACATTTGACAGGATGCAATACTCGCTTCAGGTAGGCAACACAGTGTCCTAAATTCTGCTAACTCCCGCATCCAATCATAATATGAGCGACTGCCTGAAAGAAGCCAGCGCCGGAAGAAAAGTCTCAACATGGGAAGTCTGGCATGTGGCGCATGAGTCTCAGCTGCAAGGCTAGGTCCGGTTTCCCTTTTTGCTGGCACTTGTTCCTTTCACTGACGCACGTAATTTCCAGTCAGGTGTTCAGCTGTCAGTCTTCACCCTTAGCCAGAAACAGCAGCTGTTGAAGCGCGCAACATCCCATCACCTACATAATGCGAACCCCAAGTTTGTTTTGTTTCAGTTTGCAGTCACGCCCGCTTATGCGACACATGACAATATCAATCGTTGCGGACGTACATGCAGACTCGATCTGCTGGGGGAAAAATGCGTTTCTCCTCGCGAGAACCTGGAGGTTTGAGGCCAGGGATGACGTTAATCACGTGAGTCTTGGCCGTCAGCCGGGTTGGATCCTCCTGCGGTCAGGCGGCTCCAGCGCCAGTGACGCTGGGCACCCGTGCTACTTGTAGGGGGCAAGTGAGATAGCGGTGGGCCCCTTCATTCGACAAAACAGGGGGGGTTGGAGCAGGAATTCGGAACTGTTCTTGCTGACTTCCTGATATTGATCCAATGTGCTGCATTGATGTCATGTGCGGTCCTCTTTATGACTTTGGCCCCGCCATTTTGAGAACTACTATGTTCGCCATTTTTCACACTACCTTCTTACGATTTGGAAGGATGTGTTTTTTTCTCCAGCCCCAGTCTACTGTGCTTTTATCAGTTTTCTTCCCCATTTCGGGAAGCCCTTTGTTGGTGATTTGGATTATTCAGTGTTGGTCGTGGTTGGGCTGCGGCAGATTGATTCCCGAGCTGCCAACTCATGGCGTTGTTCGGGCAAGTGTTTGATCAAGGCCTTATGGCAGTCGCTCTCAAATGCCGAAGCTGTTTGTGAATGTTCTCAAAATCATGGCGGGGAAGCTGGAGCTTGTAAGGCGCTTCTTTTGGGAAGGCACTTCTTCAATCACAGCCGAGGCCCACAATTGACACGCCAGGCGCGCGCGTGCCTCAGAAGGCTTGCTTCAGCAGGCCAATAGCAGGCTGACTCGTAGCTTGTGACCGTCGCCTTTCGGCACGGGCAGCAAATTCTAGAGAATCTTATGCAAAGAACTGTTCAGAGTTCAAGGCGAGGGAGGCTCACGTGGCAACATGCGGACAGGAGGGTTGGTGGTGCAGGTGTTGGCGTAGGGTCGTGCGGTATGCTGCCATTCACTCGAGACGTGCAGGGCTGAAGGAGCAAGCCGATAGGTTGGATGCGGTGACGGAAGTCCGTCCGGTACTCTCCGTGTATTGTGCGAATGTCCAGGAAAATTGGCCTTGCCCACAGAAAGCGTTTCCTTGCTTTCGGAATGCGCTCGAACGGTTCTGAGCGATTGCCTTTGAAGGCCAACGGTCACCCTCGAGCAGTGATTCCCAAAACTCGGCACGGTATAGCTATTTGCCATTAGAACGTTCACCTCGCCCTACCTGGAGGTTAGGCGTGTGCTTCCCCTTTCAAAGCTCCATGCGAAGCGAGGGAGCCAAGGCCTTCAAGCCCAGATCCTCGGCGGATGGGCGAGGCAGTGCGATGGCTCATGGATGAGGCCAGGCCAGCATGAAGTCTGAGAAGACACGGCGATTCCGAAAGCGCAAGCTCGCGGATATTCGCTGATTTGGAGAGAGTCCGAGGACCCCCTTTCAAGATCTATGGTGTTTCGTTTGCGGAAGCGCCGGTGACCATCATTGACACCTTGGAGGTATGGCGTGGCACCATGCATGCTATCAAACATTGTGAAAAGGAGATGCTTCGAGTGTTGCTTTCTTGCAACTCAGTTTACGGTCGCTGTTTGTGTTTGTGACCGAGGGGGAACTCCAAGTAACGCCGTGGATCGAAGCATCTAAACAAAGGGTTCCCGTGTAGCCCTTTCTTGCTAGCATGACGGGATCAGAACATGTAGAGAAGGATGTGTTTTTTTGCAACCAAAGACCAATTTTCAAGTTTGTTTGTTTGCTTGTTTGTTTGTTTGTTTGTCTGTTTGCTTGTTTGTTTGTTTGTTTGTTTGTTTGTTCAGCGTATCATTGTAAAACCAAACGGGAACTGCTGCAGGGTTTCCCAGGTTTCAACCGTATCCCTGTTTCATGCCAATGCCACTGTGTGGGCGTTTGGCGATTGGCAGCGTATGACGCCGGCAGCGTATGACGCTGGCACTCGGCGGTTTCCCTGAGGAGGCAGAGAAGCCTCCTGAGTGGCATGCCCGGGCCTCAGGCAGCGCCCAAACACGCCACTAAAAATTACAAAATAAAAGTGGATGGTTCTGTTGCCTGCTTTCATTGGGGGTGATAGTCAGGCTTATGAAAACCTTCCTAACCACGCTACCACTGGCAGATACAACTGTAGTTGTGTTGGCGATGCTTATTTGGTGATGAATATTTTGACAGTGGCTGTTCCTGGCACGTCAAGCAACAAACGCACACGTGTTGTAAGGTTGCCAGCGGGTTACCATGACCATGTCTCTATTGGAGTATGTAATTAATTTGTTTTGATGGCGTTTGGCCACATCGAATCGAAAAGTTCGCTTCTTGGCCCGCCGTGCAAAGGTCCTTCTGCTGGACAAGACATTTGAGATCCGGAAGAATACGGCTGGCTTGGCTCGCTTTACACTAGGCCCCTGGCCCGAGGATAGTGGAGGAAGAAACGAACGCCCCATGGGCACAAATCCCTTGCGTCTTGTTGGCTTCCCTTAACCGCGTGAGTTGCAAGCATCAGGAAGGTTTTCAGCATGAGGTTGCGAAGAGTCATTCATTTCTGTGCTGGCATGCGCCAGGTGTACCGAGTGACATCGCCGCCCCCTCAGCTGACACTTCACAAGGCCAACGCAGTGCTTGCGACTTTGCAGGGATCAGCAGCGCCAAATAGGTGGCGCTGATGGGGCAAACGCGATGGAACAGAGAAACAGTTATAAGCTTGCCAACACGGATGCTAGCGGAGGTGGCAAAGGTTGCTTTGAAAGAAGCAAGCGCTGCCTTCAGCAGTTGTTGGCCCTTGGACTCGCAAAACATGGCAAGGCCTTTGGCATGTTGATGTTTATATATTGGGTTCGCAGATGTTGACCACGTGTCGCATATTTGCATGGGAACAAGCATGGGCATAGATTTGCATATTTGCACAGAGAGCTATACGGGCTATAGGCATACGCAATTGCACTGAGCACCTTAGGTCTTTGATGTCTGAACTCCCCCTGACGCTGGCGGAAGCGCCCGGGCCCAAGTGTGGCATTGGGATCCAGGGTGCGCCGCCCTCGAACACAGTTTGCTTGACTGGGCCTCAGCTTGTAGCTGGCGGTTTTTGGGCGGACAGCTGAGACAAAGGCGGCCCCTGAACTTGCGGCCACGAGGGAAGGATGTCGGCTGGTCTCCCTGTCCAGGCGGACCAAAGCAGAGCATGCCAGAGACAATTTCTTTTCTGCCCTGCACTGAGACGGAGGGGAGGAACAGTGTCTGGAGGGATGGCACAGCCCGCGCTTCAATCCGAATGGGAATTGGATGGGATGGGATAGTGCCTCTCAATCACAATGAGCTCCTGTCACCGCATTCTAGAACTCGTTGAGTTAATTTGGGCACAGAAAGTGAGCTGTTGACAAGCCTTATGACCGAGCTAGATGCACGAATGCAGTTTGATTTATTGTAGACCCCTCATGGCACGATTGGAATACATTTTGCACACACCTGAAGCGGTTGTTCATTTGATACGTTCGAATGCGGACACAAGTTCAATCAAGTTTGCAGTCTCGGACTTGGCTGGCATTGCAGGAAGGGCTGCCCAGAACTGGCAGTGCAGGGGTCAATTGCGGATTGGTGCTGGAGATGGTTCCGGGATGCTGACTCCAAATCTGCAATAAAGCGTCCAGTTTGGTGTTTTTGTGGTCTTAGCTTTGCTTGGTCCCAGGATGACAACTGGTAGTAGGATGGCCTCGCTCAGATACTGGAGACCACCCCGGAGTGGAGCAAGGCAATCCGAACTGCGCAGGCATGGAACCCCCAGCACAGGGTTGAGCCCAGGGCTGGGCTATAGAGAGACAGGTAGTGAAATCTTGAAGCGGAATGCATGAGGCGCGCGCCCTGCCCTGTTTGGAGTGCTTTGCAGTGATACGCATTCCTTGGCTTAGTGGCGATGCAGTCATTCCGACCATCCAGGAGGCAAAGAAGACACCAACATGTTGTGATATGTTTTGCAGAGCACTTCTTCTGTGGTTTGCGTAGTCCGGAAGAGAAAGCCCACATGGCAGTGATTTTTTTGAGGGGTCTGTAACAGAGCCTCGGCGGACATTCGTTACAGACCTCGTTACAGACCTCTGTAACAAAACCAGCATATAGCTCGTTACACACACCTCGTTACACACCCTCGTTACACACCCTCGTTACACACCCTCGTTGCACACCTCAGATGAACAAACCCAGTGACGTGACTGCCCTCTTTTTGCCGCAGCTTGGCTTGCATTGAATAGCTGCAATCAAGCTGGAGCTGCGGAGGCGCTTTGCGTACTGTGCTTTGCGTCGCGTCGTTACAGACCTTGTTACATAGCCGTTACATACCTTGTTGCAGACGCAACCCCGGCCCGGGCCAGCGACCCCCCTTTTTGCCGCAGCTTGGCTTGCGTTGAATTTCTGCAAGCAAGCTGGTGCTGCGAAGGCGCGCTTTGCGTACTGCGCTTCGCTTTGCCTCGGTACAGACCTCGTTGCGTAGCCGTTAAACGCCTCGTTACATGCCTCGTTACAGACCCAACCCCAGCCCGGCGGGCCAGCAACGCTGCTTTTTGCCGCAGCTTGGCTTGCGTTGAGTAGCTCCATCAAGCTGGAGCTGCGGAGGCGCACTTTGCGTCCTGCACTTTGCTTTGCCTCGTTACAAACCTCGCTACATAGCCATTACATACCTCATTTTGCTGCGCTACATTGTGCTACTGATACTGCTTGTCAGCAAATGTTTGTCCCCTTGCAGACCTGCGTAACAAAGACCTCCGTTGCAGACCTCCGTAACAAGATTCGTGGCGCGCCGCGCGTTACAGACCCTAAAAAAATCATGGCCACATGTCTCTATAGGCTCACGGCCCACGTGCCTCGCGTCGCTCAAAGTTGCACTTTGCAACGCAGCTGTTTCATCCATTAAACCACGGCCCAGGTTCCATCTCTGAGCGGAACTGGTTGGGACTGCAATCTGTGTTTCTGTTTGTGCTCAAGCCCTTGCAGAGGCTACGGCTCTGGGGCAGAGAGGTCCAGTGGAGGCTTCTCTTCGGCAAAAGCCCCAGCCCGATTTGGGCGCTTCCACGAAGCTCGTAACGGCAATTTCATGGGCATAGCAGCGCTGCTTTGCAAGCAAGCCTTGCCCAAGCTGCATGAGACGTCCGGCGCTCACGTTGACAGGAACGCCCAGCTTGTTTTTTGGACAGACTCCTGGCTGTCAATTTTATCAACCCACCCCAGCCATGTCCGACGCTTTGGCCCCATGTGTCTTCGGAAAGGCACAGGAGGGCTGTGGAGAGCTGATGTTCTTGAAGCATATTGCAAATGCCTGAACAGAACCATGAGACCATGCTGTTGTGCTTTCAGTATTGTCCTGTTTGAGCGTCACCATTTGGCAAGGAGCCGGCGCCAGATACGCTCGCAGAGCTGGGGGTTGGAGGCGCCGAGCGTCATGCGATGCACTTGCCGGGGGCATGATGAATACCACCTGCGCAGTGGCATGTTCCATGTTTTGCCATGGTCTGGGCAGTTCTCCCAACAATTTGGACGCCCCTTGTCCTTGGATCCTGCCCTGCATGGTCCTCAAGCACTTTGTGCGGCTAGACCCGTCCGGCATCGAATCCGGATTTCCCCACTCACAAGTCGGTGAATGTGCTGGTGGGTTCTAATCGCATGCCACTGTTGGAAGCAGCCAAAAGTTTGCAGGTTTAGTCACAAATGAGGACAACCATGGATAAGCCATGGTAAACTGGTGTAATTAACCCGGTAAACCGTAACCAGTTGAGGTGTTGCCAACACCCAGTTTTGGGCCGGAGTTTCGCTGGAGCTTACAGCGGTGATGTGCAGGAATGACATGTGCCGCTTGCAGCGGTGCCGTGGAACGAGCGCTGAAGCAACTAGCAGGCGTGCATGAGGCAGGGATCGCCAGAGGGATGGAAGCATTGTTTCTATTTTGTTCTTGTTGATGTCGTGGCTTATGTTGTTCAGCGTTTGACAGGCAACGTAATATGAAACCTGGACAGCCGTAGCAGCTTCGCCATTGCAAAGCTGAGTAACAATCTCAGGCAATCACTCACGGTTGGCAAAGCGAAACTGCTTAAATCACCTCGTTTGATAGCCTCCCTCTAAGAATCATAGACCTGCCAGGGGAGTTGTGGAATACCCTTGTGTAGACGGCCCTTGCCCACTTCCATGATTTGCAAAAGAAAGCCATGCCCAACAGTTCATTCCATATTGTATAGATGCAGCCTTTACCTAATGCTCGAGGTGCTTACCGGTAGGTTGCCAAGTTGCGAGCCCTTGGGAGGTTGGTGTGTTCGACCCATGCAGGTTGAAGTGAGCCTTCTTCGCGCGCCTTGCCACAGAGAGGGTCAGAGAGCAGGTGGCCGTGCCCGACGTACTTTGCGGCAGTACCTCATTCACTTTGGCCATGCTACTATAAGGGTATGAAGTCCTCCCTGAAGACAGATGATTTTGGCTGTTCTTTCCTGTTTGCCCAAAGGCATGTTTATGTGGGTTGCCGGAATCATGGCCACAACCCGCAGGACAAGTTTAAGCCACGGAATGTCACGGAACTGGGTTTCGGAGACCAAGCTGTCAAGATCTTTGTTGGCATGACTCTGAGCGTGTTGTATACTTCAAGTGCGGCGTAGGCATCGACAGAACCTTGCGCCACGCCTTGCCACAAATAAACAAGTAAACAATCCGGTAAATAAACAAATGGATAGATACGTAAATACATAATCAAACAAGAGAAGATACACCGGCACAAGCACACACACACACAGGAAACGAGCGGACAAACCAATACCCATGCTCACGCCCGCGCCCAAGCCCGTATGCGGTACGCACCACGCAGAGACGCACAAGCGAAAAGCAAAGAAAGAGAGGGGGAAAAGGAGAGAAATGGGAGAGGGGTGCTATATTGGCCCAGGATATGTCTCCCGCTGGATTGGGAGTTGTTTTCCCCCAGCAAGTAAGCAAGTCCGAACCCCCCCCCTTTAAATTGAATAGGAGGGTAGAAGAGGAGATACGTCAGTCATCATTTGCACAGTGTATTGCACAAGGTTGTCCATGCCACACGAAATGCAAGTTGACACAAGTTGACCCGGTTGATGCAAGTCACCAAGAGGAAGAAGCAAGCAAGACCAAAATCGATCCGAAGCAATTGAACTGCTCAGGAACCGAACCGCTGGGATTTGTGGACATGTTTCGCCGAGCCGTGCCAAAAAAAGAGCCGGCAGGGTTAAATTGTGAAATTGGAAGCCAAATTCTTGAATTCAATTGCCCCCTTTCACATTTACACACCTGTAGGGCTGCCACCCGCAAGGATGGCCAGGCTTCATTGAAGGCGAGGGTGTCAACCCATCCTACACCCTCACGCAAAACCCTCCAAACTCTCGCCCTAAGCCCACCACCTTCACTTGCAAACCCACCCTAAGCTCCCTAAACCCACGCTAAACCATCCTAATCCCACGCTGAACGCTCCCCAAATAGTCCTGGGAAAAGCAACAAAGTTGGATAACAATCCCTGAAAAAGGGACAGCCAGTAGAGGGAAGGACAGAACGAGAGAGAATGAGAGGCTTGCAGGGTCAGACACACACAGTTGCTTGGCACACTGATTCACACACCTCGCTTTCCCATGGAAAGCTGAATCCGAGGCCCGTGCATCGGTGCGCTTTGACAGCACCACACTGAGCGCAGAGCAATTAGCCGACGAAATCGAGGCCTTGGATTCGGCGTTGGGCACTGCTTTGTAGGAGTACAGCAATGTTTGCGCAAGCACTGGGTATCAGGAAGTTGGTTTGAAGGGTTCCCCAAAATCCAATGGTCAAGCCACACAGGGTACCTTTTTTTTAATATCAGGGTCGCTAGCAACTGGCTGGCATTCATGCGTACAATCCTGTGGACATGTTGGGCCCATGGCCTGTTGCATGTCGCAAGACCCGCAAGAGGCCGTGGGCTTCGATGCCACGCTGACCAGCGTCACCAGCACCAAGCCGAGGAGAGGAAGTCAGTAACCCACCTTCGGATGAATCCGGAGCGAGGATTCCCCTTTTGGGCAAGTTGAGGGGGATTTGCTCAATTTCGTTTTTTTGGGGGAGTCCTTTGCGTGGAGTTGTCTGGGTGGGAAGAAACGAAAAGAGCACGGTAGAATGTTGCCTGGGTGAGAGCGGGCCTTGGCAGTCCAAGGTGGCGCGTGGCTTGCAGGAGCATTGGTCCAATGCGGATGTCAACGCATAGCGTAATGCAGTTGTTGCCTGGCAGCGGCCGCTAAGTTTCCAGTAGTTCATCCAACTCATTTTGGTGGATGTGATGTTCATCCCCAATGCTTGTGGATTCGATCTGCAGGTCCTTGTGGGTTTCTACTGCCTTGGGCCTTGCCTGAGGGCTCCTTTTGGGCAGGTCCGCGCCTCTCACGCGCCGCGTGGAGCTGTCGGTGCAGGGCATGACCTGCGCCGCCTGCAGCGGCGCTGTGGAGCGGGCGCTGCGCAACGGCCAGGGGCCTACGGGCCTGCGGCTTTCCCAAAGAGCCCCAAGGTTTGTGCGGTTGCGGCTTCTTCCTTTTGGCTGTGGGTCAACAATAGGTGCCCAAACTAGAACCCTGGTAAAAGGAAACATGGACTAAAACCCGCGGTCCCCTGGTGGTTTAATTTTGATCCACAGCCTTTTGGCTCCCTTTTTGAACGACCCAAAATCTTGGTGCCTTGGTTCTTACGGGATGCGGAAGGCCTTTGTCCGAAGGCCCGTAGGTGTGTAGGATGCAAGCAATCAGATGGGGTTGGAAGCCTGCGTTCTGGCAGCCGGGATTTGCTACCTTTTCTTTACCCGAGCGCCCAAATAGCTGCAATGGAAAACCGCGACTGGTAGTGATGTTTGCATCGTTTGTTGTGAGGCTTGGCCAGCCCTGGTCCTGATTGCACTGAAGGGCCAGGTGAGCCCTTGGTCAGGTTGTTCTCAAGGATTGCCATTCATGTTCAGTTGCGTTTGCGAGTCTTACATATTTCCATGTTGCGTAAGTTCTATACATGTGGCTGAGCCAAACAGTCAACTTGGCAGTGCAGAGCTCGACATTTCTGAGGCGCAGGGGTCCTCGACGTCCAGGCGTGGCCTTTCTGGGTTGTGATCCGATGCTGAACAAAGCCAGTTCCTTCGGAGTTTGTGGGCGGCAAATGCCAAGGCACAGTTTCACTCGCGCAGGTGAGCCTCCTCCGGAGCAAGGCGGTGGTCACATGCACCAGTGAGGCCGCAACCGCCGAAGCCCTGGCAGAGGCGCGGGGCTTGCCACCAGTGCAGGGGCCACCGGGTTTTGCCGTTCCATGCCATGGACGTTGGAGGCGGCCAGTACTGAGTTTGCCACAAATACTGGCATTTGATGTAGAGAGCACATCAGTACATCAGTACATCACATGCGCTTTTGCATGTGGGAAGAAGCCTGATGTTCAGAGTGGCCAATTAGGGATGTGTTCCATGTTGGCCCTTGCATGGAACAGCCAGGGTTGGTGATGCCAACTGGTGACCTCACAGGGGCCAGCTTCAGACATGCTCCCAGACACGCCCCAAAAAGATATCACCTGAGAAAGCCAAGGTGGGATGGGTATGTCACAGTTGCAACCCAAGTAAGGAAGACCAACGTACACGCGTGGGTAGTGTAACCTTGCCCCCGAGGACGGATCGTTTGCTGTGGAGTGTTCCCTTCAGATTAGGTCAAGCATCGTGATACTTTGACATGCCATTCCCACTCCAGCCTGTCTCACCAACCAGGTGGTTTGTCTCGCGCCAGCATGCGCCAGCCTTTGTACGCGCACTGTGGATGAAGCAAACCAGCCATTGGGTTCAATGCAAGATGTCAGAGGGGCAATCTGATCTGTTGTGCTTGGGGTTGGCTTTGGTTCTCGCAGAGCAGCTGGAGGAAGTGGAGGACTGCGGCTTTGAGGCCGCAGTGGTGTCTGAGACGCAGGTGCCAGTCTTGCTTTTGGCTTGGCGGGCTGGGAGGGGCCAGCTGGGACAGCAGTCATCGCCTTTTTCTCCAAGATTGGGCTCAGCTAGACGCTGGATTATCTTTTACTTGTTAACCCATATTTTGCTTGAATAGTTTGCTGTTTGGTGCGCCTCGCGTCTAGCTCCCAGAAGGCCCAGAAAAAATGAAGTGTCAGGCCAAGTGCATGGTTCTCGGCAAATGCTTCCTTGTGCAAGGGTCAGGTTTGGCGATGTCAGCATGTTTTGGCAAGTTTTGGTCTGATTTTGACTTTCTGGCCATGGCAGGCTTAGTAGGTGCAAGTCACTCACGCCTTGGTTCTTGCATCCCCAGGCCGCTGCTGGCGAGCAAAGGCTTCAGCCAGAGACGGCAAAGCTGCACGTGTGCCTTGGCAGCATTGCCAGCCTGCAGCATGCAGACGCGGGCTTCAACGGGACCGGCGGGCCTTTTGAACGCAGTTTCCAGTTAGCTTGAACATGGCGCGTGTGAATTTGTGTTGGCCTAGTCGTTTGTGCTGCTTGTGCAGTTCGGCGCATGTGTATGCATGTCGAGCAGGTGTATGCAATTCACCGACACTGTAAATCCTTCGTCCCGTTAGAATCTGTGATTTGTGGGCCGCCTCGGCAGGGGTTGGGCGCCCACCCTGTCCGGATTGGGTTCCTACCTGCTGCCATTTCACACCTTGGATTGTTTGGGAAGGACTGGCTTCCCTCCTGCTGCTGCTACATCTTGCCGGGACGTGTGCTTTTCCGTTTGCTCAGGCTGCCAGAGCAGGCTTGTGAAGAGGGAGCGTTGGCCATCTGGCAAACGGTGCCAGCTTTGGGCCCGTCATCTCTAACTTGTATGGTTGGCAGTGATCGTTTGACATCCCAATTGTTGCTTTCAAGATGTTTGAATTGAAGCCAGGCCAGGTCACCTACAGCAGGTCACGGAAACCCTTCCTACCGCCAGCTTCTGAATCCAGGGGTTCACGGGTTGGCGGTCTGAGGCTTTTCTTTTTGGTGCAAACCGCCAAGTCGCAAGTCACATGGCGCCCAGTTTGAGTGTTTTCTCAGGGCACGCCTTGAGGTCTGCAAGCGGCCCAGCAGAGGCGGCTGCAGTCCAAGAAAGGCTGGAAAAGATGATGCTCGGCACAAGGGGGTGGCTGGATGTGGCTGGCATGGGCCTCTCCAGGTCTATGACCCTTTGGGTGGGGCACAGGTTTTGAGGCGGCGAAAGAAGGTAGTGAGGAAGGTGCCATTCGTCTTATGGTTTGCCCTTTGATGCAAGCCTTCAGCTCCGGTGCACAACATGTGCAACCAAAGTGTGCCCCCCAGAAAAATAGCAAGCTCCCTAGCAATCCTGAGAACGCGCTGCTTTTTATTCAGCAAGTTTCGGGCTGAATTCATGACCTGTTACTCAGTCAGAGGTCTTAAAGTCTTAGCTTCGACTCTTGCACCCAAAGGGGCGATGAATGGCAAGGTGGGAAGGACAGGGTCCATTCTTCAAAGCCCAGGCCCGGAATTCTCAGCGTGACCACGCTGGACATTTGCTGCTTGCGCGTTCTTTACCGGTCGCTCGGCGATCAAGATAGCCCTGCTTCCTCGTTTGATTCGCTGCGCTGGGTCTCCTGTGACCTGTGAAAGGCTATCACAAGCAAAGTTACTTAAAGCACAAAGAAGGCTTCACGCGCATGACCACCTGGCACCCCTTATTTGGGTTGTTGCGTGTCAATGCTTCTCTCTTTTATGACGCTGCAAAGGCGCCACTTCATGCTAGAGCAATTTCTACGCCCACAGCAGTGAGCGCTTCAGTCCCACATTGCAGGAGGGTAGGGCCATTCAACATTTGGCATCACCCACTTCGCTCACTCAAGTTTCGCACGGGGCCTTTGTTTGCGCAGCTGGTTTATTGGGAGGGGGGGGCAGAACCACTTCAATGGCTGCCACAGCCTCTCGCTCAGGCCGGATGAGGCAAAGCCACGAGAGGTGCTGGCCACTTTGCAAGCGCAAGGCCTTAAAGTGGAGCACTCGCAGCCCGGGCTCTCGCAGGCCGGCCGCATCGGCCGCAAATCAAAGGATTTCAGGTGAGGACCCTGGTGGCCTAGGTTTGGCTGATTGGTTCCGTCGCGAGCTGTGGGGAACAGCAGCTTGCATGTGCCGAACTTGGCAGTGCAGGACGAGGGAAGAAACGGTTGGAGCGCTTTCACTGTGACCATCTTGTTCCTTTACACTTACTCCCTTTATATATCGTTCGATTTCTCTCGTCACTCAAGGGCGAATCGTCATGTGACAAGGAAAGATGAAGGGAAGAGAGAGGATGATACGAAAGCCAACTAATCATCTCCTTAATTAGCATTTTGTTGGATAGCTCGAGTGTTCAGATGGTCTGCACGGGCCATGTCAGAGGAGGTGGCATGTAGGGCCTCAAGTTGTCGCAAAAGGGATGCCACCGCAACAAACATGAGACGCTGGACGGGTGTGCAGCTGCTGTTCAGGAATCGCTGCCTGAGAAGTCCATAGCTCGTGACCTTCGTTGCGCGCTGCCACCGACCCTAGTGATCTTCTTTGTTTCTTGGCGAAAATGCGTGCTGGGATAGAGCCCAATGCTGCCCAACTGTCAAACCCTTGGGATGACTGCTTTTTGTTGCGATGCATCGACGAACGCTTTTTAACGCAATGCGAGAAGCCACACGTGCTCGGCGAATGTGGATCACTGGCATCAATTTGCTCGAATTGTGGCCTGTTTAATTTTCTGAGTCTTTCATTTTTTTGGCAACGGTGCACACGGCCATCTTGCCTTGGCTGAAGTCACTTGCTTGGTTTGCGTGAGCCACGTCACGTTAGTTGAGCTCACGTAAAGTGTCATGTGAAGGGAAAGGTCTTAAGAACAGCAGCAGCTGCTCGTTGAAGCCAGTGTTGTTTCAGTTTCCTTGTTTGTTTCTCTTGTTGGTGCCACTGTTGCCTGGGCATTGCTTCCATTTGCCACAACAATAGTTATTCAAAGAGCTGCCTGGGAAGTTGTGGCGTCTTATGCCACCCTGCCACTTGTAGGCAGCGGAAGCTCAAAGTGCTGGAGAAGATTGGTAAAGAAGCGACAGGGGAAGGCAAGAAAGGCTTCAGGAACCCCAGCACCAGTTTGCCCCCCTAGCGATGTGCCCACTCCCCCCACCCGGTCACCCCCCCCGGGGATTTGGCCTGAGGTGGTTTTTCTTTTGCCCCTCACGGGCTCGGGCTTGCACTTCTCCTGTGGCATCCCGGGACTTCAAGTGGAGACCTTGTTGCTCTTCGCCTTGGCCACGCCGGTGCAGTGCTCCCTGGACTTGAGGATGGAGGGTGGCTCATGAAAGCAATCCGTGCAGAAGCGGCGAATCGGGGTTGTTTTGGGTAGTCGAAAGGTTGAAAGGTGCCCAGCACATGCACATGCGCGAGCACACCACAAAGATACACATCGACACACCACGCGTACGCACGCACACGCCCGGTGCACCCACCCACCCGCCCGCCCGCCCGCCCACGCACCCACCCACAAACCCCACCAAGCAGACATACATTTGTTTGGAGGTTTACGTTGGGGTTTAGAATTGAGTGTTTTCAACGGATTTGAAATTGGGTGCGAAGTAATTTCGTTCTGATGTTGTGGGCCGTTGGGATTTGCGTTCCGTGGCCATGGGCCGTTGGGATTTGTGCGCGTGTTCTTGGCTTATCACGACCTTTGTTGCCTTTGTGCCTTTGCCCCCTCTGCTGCTGTGCTTCTGCTGCTGCTGTTGCTGCTGCTGCTGTTGCTGCTGCTGGGCCATGTCTCATCCGGCACACTTTGGGGTCTCGTTTGTAAATTCAGAAGGTCTTGTCCGGGGTCTCGTGCGAGAGTCCCCTGCAGGTTCTCAACCCGAGCTTCTCAGCACCCTCTTTTGCTTGGACTTGCGTTGTGCGATGAAAAACGCTGGATCACCCGCAAAAAATGCTGAATTGTGCGTGTTATTCTGCTCAAAGGCCAAACTACCAATCCGGAAAGCGTTTGGTTTGAAATGAAAGCTCCATTCGGTCAAGAACATGCTGACCACCTAACGTTCGGCAAGAGTCGGGATGCCGAATTAAAAGATTCTGTTGATGCTGGCGTTTCCTGTTTCGCGGCTGAGGTTACGCTGGGCGAAGGCAGTGTCTGCAGCGTGCACGGCTTTTCGAATTCTGCGTGTTTGGTTTCCTTGATTCGGAAGCTGGTTACACCCCCTGGGAGCCCATCCAGGGTCCCAGACATTATATACCATCTTCCAAATGTGTTTGCTTTGCAGCGGTCATTCAGCAGGGAACCCAGGGAGGGTTAGTGGGTCGTGACTGCTCGCTGGTTTCATGGCCAGCTTTAAGTTGCAGGATGTTGCAGGGACGTCCACCTTCAATTTTTCCCTACCGGAAGGCCCTTGGTGCACCATTGCGCGCAAAAGAACCCGAGTTGTTCCTGTTGTTGAATATCCGTCATTTTTGAGCTACCAGTTCGAAAGACAAATGAGGGGTCAGATCTTGGTGGCCGAGAGGAATCTAGGGCTGTCCTGACTTGAACTGCCTTCGAGAGGGCTATTTTTCTTGGAAATCCGATCAGCTGCTGTTTCGAGAAACGTTCATTTCAGAGTTGCGTTGCTGCACTCTCCTTGTCATTCATTCATAGGCCACAATTATGCACAGGAAACTTGAGGTGACATGCATTTGGTTCATGAACCCAGTCAGGTGGCCTTGCTTCCTCCGTTTTGGCAGGTTTCACCATTCCGCCCGACGAGCACTTGAGCGGCGCTCGCCGAACATGGATGTGCTGGTCTCCACTGCTACGTGTGCCTCGGTGCTTCGTGCAAGGCGTCATTTCTCTCATGTTACCACGCCCCCAGCCCCCAATCCTGAGACAGGGTTTCCTCAAGATTGTGGGAGGGCCGGGCTATTTGTTTGACGAAGGGGTGTGTAGCCGCGTGAGATGCAGAGCGCAATGTTTGGTGCCGGTGAACTTTACAGATGAGAGTTCCATGGTGCACTTGCAATGCAGCAAGGTTTTGCAATGAAGAGATCAGGTTTAGCTTATGGCTACTCCACCTTCATGATGGCCCTGGCGGTTGTTTTTGCAATGCTGGGCGACAAGCAAGAGGACGCATGGGAGAGTGCAGGGATTTGCTGGAACACGAGGCAAAGGTAGCCAGATCCTAAACAGTGTGATCAGCTGAGCACTTCCCCTCAACAAACCTGAGTGTTGCGAATGGCAGGTGCCTGGCAGGGGGCCCCGGGGCCCCATACCGCAAAGCCCCAAATACATGGGTGTGGGTCACAAATGGGTACCCAAAAGGCCCAAAATGGAACCATGGATAATGGAACCAAGGACTAAAATTTGTGGTCCTCTGGTGGTCTAATTTTGACCCATAGCCACCTTGGGTGCGCAAAGGGAATAAAACCGTATTGAACAGGAGGAGTCCCACGTGGATAGTGCCTTCAACGTTGAGATGTGTACACTCAGCAGTTCATGCATTCTAATGGGCGGTTACAAGGTAATCCTTAAATCCTTACCTTGGTTACGCAAAGGTTTTCTTTGTAGTGGCTTCCCTACAGGGATTTTGGATTAGGCTTGGCCAACCAGCCCAGCTACTCAGCACAAGGGCGGCGCTCTCAAACCAGGAGCCCCCGCCACACTTTTTCGAGACCCCCTGCAGCCTGATCACCGTGCCTTGGCCCATGCGGGGCTGCGGGGCTTAAGCTGAGGAGCAAGGCCATTGAACCAGAGCAACGTTGCACTCACGCCAAGAAGGCTACACATATTAGGGATATTTTGATGAGTTCCAATGCCAAACCAACACCAGTGGTTCTCATGTATTGCTGAAAACGCAGCATCTAAACTGATAAAACAAAGCATCATAAACATAGCCCAGATTGCGTTTGCAGTTATATGTTCATTGTCAAACACCTGTTGGCAAAGCTCGCAGATTAGGTGTTGCAGCAGATTTGAAGCTGCGTGACATACTGGAACCTGGCTGCTCTTTCAATGTGGGCTTAGGTTGGCGTTGGGACCGAGATCGATCCAGACCTCTTTCATTCTTTCTGGCGGGTTGAGTGCTTTTCTTTTTCTTGGCGAGGGGTAATGGCACTCACGCCAGAGGCTACACATGCATATATCATATAGGGATATTTTTTGAATATCTCATGACCCAATGGCTTACATTATGTACTGGAACACTCGATTTAGCACTAGCAATACTACGATGTTAGTGTGGGACCCCATAATTTGGACACTCGCAGAACTACCCTGCCTTCTCAACGCCCAAGTCCCTTCCAGGATGTGAGTTCCAATGCCAAGCCAACACCTGTGATTATCATTTATTGCTGAAAACGCAGCAAAGCGATTCAGCATAAACATCGTCCAGATTGCGTTTGCAGTTATATGTTCATTGTCAACACTCTCTTGGATTAGTTTAAAGCACACATACACTGAGCATTCTGGTAGTCAGGACTGATTCGATAGTGCTAGAGCGAAGTCATGAAATACAGCGCTGTGTCACAGTTTTATTCAGGCCACATGCCATTCATGTAAAGAGGTGTCAGGGACTGTTTGGTTAGTTTTGCTTGTGTAGTCATAAGGATTGGGCTCACAGCCATCCAGCCGCAAGAAAACAACAAACACAAACATACCATATGTTTTGGTATGTTTTGCAAATCTGCAAAACCTTGAGAAACCACGAACCAAACACATACGCAGTTGCAGGGCCTAAGGGGGCCACGCAGGTGCAATCTTTTGGGTGTTTGCTTCTACGTATTGTTCTTTTGTGGTTTCCTCCCACACTATGTAAAAGCTGTATATACAGGCTCCCAGTGCGTTTTCATCCGTTGTCTGGAAAATCCTGCTCGTTTCCATTGAAAGGTGGCGATTGTTTGGTTCATTAGGTTCTTTGAACCAACTTGTTCCAACCCTGCCTCGGTTGAGGTGGTCCTCCTTGGGAGGCTGCTGGAGGCAGCTGCTAAGAAACGGACCACGGACTCGCTGGATGACGCTTGGCGGGCAGAAGCGCAGGGGTGCGGCTAATTGAGGACAGGCTAGGACCGCCTTTCACGCTTGAAGACGCTGAACGGGGGACATGTGCTCGCGCATGGACGTTTGCTTGCAGGGTTATGGCAGTTTGCGCAATCAGCTCGTCGAAAGCCAGCAGGGTTTGTTATACAACAAAATGGTTTTCCGGCAATCAGATTTCATGTTTGTTTCTTGCAGGGTAGACGATGAGTCAGAAAGTCAGTCGGGTTGGCAAATTGCCGCAGCCGCGCCGTTCAAATCACCACTCTGGCACCCAGCAATGATGGGAGACATGGACCTGCCGCTTCACTTGCCATCACTGCGCTCAAATTCACTGCGAGATCGCTCAGATTTGGTGCGCCGGCTGCAATGATTCGCTTTCGCCGGATGCTCGCTATGGCTTGCTTGCGGCTCTTAAGAGGTTTGTGCCTGCACGCTGCCTGCCTTTGCTGCCTGTCGCGCTGCTCGCTTCTCCCATGCCCATGATTATCATGGCATGTCCTGAGTAGCTTGCATTGCCCGTGTTCAGGGCACATTGCGGTTCTGCAGGGAATGGTTGGCATGAGTGCAACTAGAGCAAGCACAGTTGCTGCAATGCCTTGGCAGTCCATGTCAGGGGAGCCATCGCGGCCCGTGCCCACATCCATCCGAACTCAGCGTGCAGTCCTGGCCGCTCTCCGCCAAGGACTCAAGCGGTTGTCCGCTTCGAACATGACCGCTGATGAAGTATCTTTCAGGCAACTGGTCAGGTTTGGACCGTTTATGTGAAAAACTTCCCAAAGAACGGCTTCTCTGAGCTAGCCCGAGCACGTGTGGTCATGCGATGAAAGCATGTGCTTTTGTCACGCCATCCCTTCTCACCAAGAGACGGGCTTATTTTGAAGTGACTCAGAACTCATATGCACGTGTCAAATCACGTTTTGTTCAGAACGATTTACAGATTGAATGTTTGTGGCCGGCATTGTTGTATTCGGTTGGGTGGATCATAAAAGCGAAGGGTTTTGCACACGAGAGAAAGTCGTTCAGCCACCCAACCATCTAAGCAACCGGACAACTTAGAATTACCATAATGCCTTTTGCACTTTTGGCAAACGCTGGTCCTTCTGGGCTTGTCTCACTGCTTCAAAGTTATCACTGACGGAGTTTGTCTTAAAATAAGAAGACCCCAAGAAAATGGTCTCCTTTGGTTTAGCTTTCAACCCGATCCGAAAGGGGGGGTTCCCTTTTGTAGGCAGCACCCTGCGCCAGCTTTTCTTGTTTACCCCAGTGCTCATGCTTATGGAGTTCCATCCTAATTGGTGCAAAGTGGAGTTTGCTTATGCACAGTACTGTCTTATGAGATCTGAGACAGACGCATTTGGGTGTTTCTTAAAATATGGGACTCCTTACAATGGCATGTGTGCCTTTCTGTTTCCTTCAAGCAAGTCCGAAAGGGGCTTCCTTGTTTGATTCGGACGCATGGTTCATCCAAAGGCTGTGCGCAACCAGGAGCTGAAGAAGAAAGAGTCGCTGCAGCAGCGGCGCGCGGCCTTCAGGTCCATGGCCGAAGGGGGAACCACACGTACGTTTCAGCAAAGAAACTGGCGCCAAAAGATACCCAACCAAAAGGTGCCAGCCAAAAGATACCCAACAGTTGCAACCGGCGGCATGTAACTCCGGCGCTTTTTTTTTCCCCACGGGAGAAGAGCCCGGGGGGTTGGAACCCCGAATGTCCAGGAACACCGTGGAGCCCCTGAGCCTGAAGCTGGAAGAGACGCCCCTCGGACACAGCTGCCAAGCGGCCAGCCAGTGGCCATGTTAGTTGGCTCAACGCCATGGGCAGATGGGAGCGGACACTGCAGTTGGGACTTGACAGTGTGTTTTGTCAAATTGGCATGCTTCAAAGTTGGCGTTTTCCATTGAACTCTTTGAGCCCTAGCCCTAAGTTGAGCTAGGCACCAGGAGCCAAGACGCGCATTGCAATATTCATGGCCGGGATGCAGGGGCGGGGGAGCTGCGGTTTGGTGCCATTAAGACTTCCACATTCATCTGCTTGCCGCAGCTGCATCGGGCATTTCAGGGCAGTTATCAAGGACCACTTGAGACCAAACCAAAGGTGAGAAGAACATTGAGGTTTGAGACTCGACGGGCAAATTGTTAGTTGACAGAAAATTGCACATACTGAGCATCCACCTCTGCCATGACGTCTGCCGTGAAAGAGGATGGAGCGGCGCATTCCGTCCTGCAGTTGGCGGAGGAAAAAATCAGCGAGATGAGCAAGGAATTATGTGAACGAGTGACGGCAGAACTGAACAAAGCAACTAGCCGTCTTATCAGAGATGTGGAGGAACAACTGCAGGGGTCAGCTGCACTCAAGACCCTCAATACTTCATGCCAGTCTGACCAAATCGCTAGCAAGGCGAGACGAGGACGAACCGTGGCATTTGAAGACGAACTTGGGACCTCTGAATTCCAATCTGTTTTGTCGGATGAGCGAGTGCACACTGTCCGTTCCAAGTACTTTGAAGACCTGACCCAACCCCCGGGATATGATCAGAAGCCGGTTGCCGCCTGGGGCACCCGCATCTATCCTGAAACGGACGCGGACGAGTATGGAGTTGAACACACGGAGTCCATCACGGAGGTGACACACATGGACCCGACCGTCGAAGCTCCAGAAGTGAATCAGCCGGAAGCTCCTATGGACACCGGCGGAGTGGAATTGAAAGCTTCGCGGAGCATGAAAGTACATCGAGAGAGCATGGCCGAGCGTATTTTTGGTTTCGTCCCAGACATCAGCGACTCATCCTCCTTGAAAACGATGTCATGGTTGCAGTTGAAATTGAAGACCATCATATGCGGCAATTGGTTTGAAGCGTTCGCCATGTTCATGATTATGTTGAACTCTCTGCAAGTTGGCTTGCAGATCAATCATCTTGCCGAAACCACTGCCATAGATGCAGGCCCGTTCTGGCGAGGTTGTGATCTTTTTTTCTGTGCTTGGTTTACCGTGGAGGTGTTCTTGAAACTCTACGTGTACCGCCTGCGCTTCTTCACCATGCATGGCTGTGCTTGGAACATTTTGGACTTTTTCTTGATCGCGGTACAGCTTTTTGAGGAGATTGCCGCCTTGGCCTTTCTAACCGTGGGTGGTGCCCAAGCGGTGGTGAATAGTGGCGTGATGCGAACCTTTCGCATCCTCCGAGGAATCAAAGTCATGCGGCTGGTAAGGACGGTTCGCTTCGCTGAGGAACTTCAGCTCATCGTGAGCTGTTTGATTTTGTCCCTCAGGACTTTTCTGAGCATTGTGAGTCTGCTGTTTATGTGGATTTATGTCATGGCAATCTATACCACCCAAGCTGTTTACGTTTACCGCCTGGAAAATCCTGGCCCGGGAGACGAAGCTCTGGTGCGCTGGTGGGGAAACATTCCCACCAGCATGTTGTCATTGTTTCAGGCACTTAGTGGCGGGGTTGATTGGAATGACATATCCAAGCCGCTCTCCGACCACATCTCACCATGGTTTGGCTACCTTTTAGTCATCTTTATAGCCTACTGCTTCCTCGCTTTACTGAATGTGGCGACGGGAACCTTTGTTGAAGCTGTTTCAAGGCAAGCTGAGCATCTCAAGATACGAGCTCAGATCATTCAAGCGAAAAAGGTCTTTCAGCAAATAGATGCAGATCGCTCTGGCAGCATCTCTCTCATTGAACTTCGAAATCAAACATCGACTCCGGCTGTCCTGGAATTCTTTGACTATGTCAATGTTGACCCTTCAGAGGCACAGTATTTGTTGGAGGTTCTGGATGGAGATGGCAGCGGCACCATTGCCTTTGATGAATTTTTGACGGGAACTTTGAGACTGAACTGTTCCGCCCGAGCAGCTGACATGCTGCTGGTGGTGAGGGAGGTGAAGAGGTTCTTCGTGCACTACAACTCCGAAATGCAACTGATTAAGCAGCGCTTGGGAATCATTTAGCTTGATGCTTAAAGCATCAATGAGAAGCAACAAAGGCACCCAAGCTCCATGATGCTGGCTGTCCGCAAAACCCTCGACGTGCCAAAGACACCGGCGGCATTGTGGGCATGCTAAAGCACCCAAGTTTCCGAACTGCGAAGCTGTTGGAAAAACGTGGAGCTTTTCCAGCCGGCAGCGCCGAGGACCTCCCTCGGGTTATCAATCCCGTGACATTGTCAAGAAATATCATGAGAAATCAGGATGAATCGTGACGGTTCTAGTCTCAAGTCACCCCAGGCTTTGTTTCACTCTTCTAGTGCTGCTTAGCAAAGTCAGGAGATCCAGCAGAAGATTAGTAACACGATTGCAGTGGGCTTCTTCAGAGATATGACATGGCCATGGATCAAAACCTGTTGTAGTGCGGATGAAGATCCATTTACCACGCATGTTCAAGTTCAAGAAAGTGCCAGGATGGCGTCAGTCTCAAATGGCGAAGGGTCAACACCTTGGCGAACATCCACCTTGTTCACTTCTTCGGTGAACTTGTTTGGATTCCATGGGATTCCATCGATCGCCACATTTGGTAAATGCTCGACCCATAGACCAACTTCGTTGGTGGAGGGAACTGTCTCATGCGTCATGTGCAAAGCCTGGTTGTAAAAATGGTGAGCCATTGCAGTGAGGTCCTCCGAACAAATATGTTTGAGTTCAAGTGCAAATGTTGAATTACTTCATCCCTTAAAACATCAGGTTGCTTGGAAATAGCTGACTGGCCCTTACTTCGTCGTCACCTAGGTTCTTCATCATGGTGCTGGGCTGTCCTTGTCCATCAAATGAGTCGTTAGTGTGTCCAGTTCCTCAAAGTTGAGCGCTTTGCAAAGATGTGTTGCTCTTGCGTTGGCCACATGAGACCTTCGGAAGTCTGGAAGGGATCCATTTTCTTCGCTGAAACTACCCCAGACTTTGCTATGAAACTCCAACAATTGCAATCTGAAAGTTGCGCCTGGTGTAGCTTGAAGTCCCAAAGTGCCTCACCTACCAAAGCCCACACCGAAAACCCACCCCTCAACACATGACTTCTTTGTGGCCGCTTTGCGACCTTCGTGACACACCGAAATGCCCAACATGACAAAATTGTGATTCTACAATATCATCCTATCCACCTACCAACGAAAAGAGAGTCCCACGGTGATTGTGCGGTGGTAAGCCCCAATTACAATTGTGTTTTGTTTTTGTTTTTTGTTTTTTGTTTTTTGTGGGGGGGTGGTGCTTCAAGGACATGGTCCGATGTTGGTGTGTTTCTTGAGAAGTTGGTCCATCCACATCAATTCCTGTAGGGTCTCCGTCGTTGACACCCTTGTGCGTTCGTGTACAAGACAAGGTTTTGTTAGAACCCCTCAACTTGTGCACCTGCCATGTTGGGCTGCAACAATTTTCTGCCTTCCGTTGGCGCGGGTTGGAATTTGTTCACTTGGTCTTCGACGCGGAGGTGCTCCAATGACACGGAGGGTTCTAGCTGGAAGCATTTGGGTTATTGTGGGCCGACGATGCTGGAGCTTGTGTTTATCGTGAATCAGCATGGTTGTTACCAAGGCTTGCAACAGTTGTTGAAATGGCTGGTCTCCCGCGATGATATATGACAGTTGCTAGTGATTGTCCATGGCTCAAAAGCCAAAACTCCAAAATCGCCGTTGTCATGCCAATTCGGTGACAAGTTGGTTCATGCTTGTAAAACGAAACGCCCATGGTACCAGTTTGACCCGTGCTTCATGATCTAATGCGGCCTTACATCAAGCCCACATTGGGTGCACCGTGACTGGTCGCCCAGAGCCTTGCACTGAGGCAGGCGGCAGTGTCCGACAGGGCAGGTAGCGCTTGCTTATGACTTGGCTCACTTTCACATTGGCCTGTATGGAACGTGCCGGCCAGCATCGGGGTTGAATCAGAGCCCAACCAGTAACTTCGGTATGGGCCATCCAAGTCAAGGCTTGCCTTTTCGCACACCAACTGCATGAGCCCTGGGCCTTTAAACATCGCAAGAGTTGCATGTTTTTGGGTGGATTCGTTTGTCACAGCTCGGCCGTGCTTTTGAAGTCGCGAGCGACTTCTCCAAGGAGCGCGCCAGCCCCCTGCCTCTCGGACCTGCTGAACCTGAACATCCCAGACCCTGACAGTCGCCGGCATCGCAAGATCTTGCTACCTCAGCTGGGCCTGAAATGATACGGCTCCCTGACTGGTGGATGGCTGTTTATGTTGGTTTCGGGGCTAGGGGATCCCACTGTTCCAGTTGAAGGGCTATGCTGGGGAGCAAGGGGTGCCAGGATTGTCTTTTGCATATTCACCGAAATTGCGGCCTGAGCAGTTTCCAGAAAAGCCCTGAAGCGGCTTGGAAGACTCCAGTTCTTTCAAGAAAAGCCCACGGCATGTTGTGAACCAGTGTCCTCTTCTGACTAGACCCAGCTTGGCCCGATAAGCAATTGGTTCCTGAGTAGTTGCTTGACAAGCCCGTCCGTTGGGGTTTGTATTCAAGACTGAACCTCGCAATTGCCTCTCTAGCTTTGATGTCGCAACTTCCGAATTCGTCCTTCTGAGGCAGCATGGATGGGCTGGGGCGCGCCACAACGGCTTGTTGCAGCCCGGGTCCGCCCACTGTATAGACGCCTGTGGGCTTGACACCAAAACAAAGCTGTTCCCTCGGCTACTTTAAGAGGATGCCCAGGCGGTATTCTGTGGGGAACTGCGTGCTGGAGTTGATGCAGGGTGCGAAGAGTGGAATGCAATGTAACAGCGTCCCGGGGAACTTTTGACTGGAAGGCTTGATCTGTTTTGGTTGGTAGACACGGCATCCTTTAAAAATCACGTACATTATGTGCATGTTCCTTGCAACAACTTCGTCTCATTTGTTCAATGCTGCCAGCCTGATAGGTATAGCATATTTGACCGGGACTGCTCAGCAGTGCTTGCGGCCCTGCAAAACTCACGGCCGCAAGTTTATAAAATTCAGAGCCACTGTGGCAGTGGAAGGACCCTAGGTCGCTGCGGCCCTCATACTTTTCCGGCGGTCACTTACATGTCTATTTTGCTTGAGAGGGGGAGGGGTCTGGAAATGAATGGCAAACAAACGCGCGAGCCGCTTCTTTGCCACTGAAGCATTTGTGTTCCTTCGTCCCCCCGCGCCAACTGTGTTTGAGGGACCTGGTCCAGCCCATGTCCAGCCTCCACTGCCTTGCTCACATGCTCTACAGTTACCTGAGCCTACCGGGAATGTGTCAGGTGTGTATAGGGACCCCTTCGAACAGTTAGCTCCCTTTTAAAGCTCTTTGACTGACACGCACCAAGAACCAGGGCTGACACATTCCCAAATGCCATGTCAAACCTGAAGCCATTGAAGTTTGAAGCCTTGGAATTGCTGGCCCGGAATGCCGGAACGCCATGCGCGCCGCGGGGGCCATTCGCGCCACGGGCGCACTGTATAGAGCTTGGTGTCAGCCAGCAACTTTGGAGCTGAACTTCTGGCGAGGCTGGCGTGGCAAAAAGGGCGTTTCTTGCCTTTCTTTCTTTTGTTTCTTCGTCGTTTCTTCGTTTGTTCGTTATTTTTTTTTCTGTTTTCCTTCCTCCTTCCTGTATGTGTTTGTTGGATTTATGTCTTTCGTTTGTTCGTTGTTTCTTATGTTTCTTTCATAATTTCCATAGTTCTTCGTTCATTCCTTGTGTCTTTTGTTGGTTTCTTTTGCTTGTTCTTTCTCCCGCTCTCTTTCTTTCTTTCTCTACTTCTGTCTCTCTTATTTATTTACTTATTGTTCTATTGATTTATTTCTGTTTTGTTTTTACTTCCTTGTCTATCTAGTTGATGTCGTACTATCTTTCTCTCTCTGTGTGTGTGTGTGTCTTGTTTGTTTTGTTGTTTGATTGTTGTTTGAGTGTTTTTTGATTGATTTGATTGTTTCATTCATTGATTGGTTGATTGATTGATTGATTTATTTATTTATTGATTTATTCGTTGATTGATTGATTGATTGATTGATTTGATTGATTGATTGATTGATTGATTGATTGATTGATTGATTGATTGATTGATTGATTGATTGATTCATTGATTCATTGATTCATTGATTGATTGATTGATTGATTGATTGATTGATTGATTGATTGACTGATTGATTGATTGACTGATTGTTTGATCGATGGATTGATTGATTGATTGCTGGATTGCTTGATTGCTTGCTTGATTGATGTATTGATTGAGTGAGTGATTGAGTGATTGATTGGATTGATTTGATTGATTTGGTCGACTGAATTTATTGATTGATTCATTGATTGATTGATTCCTTATTTGGTTGGTTGGTTGGTTGATTGGTTGATTGATTGATTGATTGGTTGATTGGTTGAGTTGATTGGATTTGATTGCTTGCTTGCTTGCTTGCTTGCTTGATGGATGGATGGATGGATGGATGGATGGATGATTGTTTGTTTGGTTGATTGCTTGACCGACTAAGGTTGATTGATGGATTGGTTTGATTCAGTTTAATTTGACTTGACTTGATTGCTTGCTTGCGTCTTGCTTGCTTGTCGGTCTGCTTGTTTGTGTGTTTGTTAGTTTGTTAGTTTGTTTGTTCATTTCTTGTTTGTCTCTTTTTTGTTTGTTTGCTTCTTTGTTTTCTTGCGTTTGCTGGTTCTCCCGTTGGCCTGTCTGTTTGGTTTGTCGGTCTGTTTGTTCGTCTGTTTGTCTGTCTGTTTGTTGTGTTGCTTCTTTTTTTGTTTGTTTGTTTCTGTTCGTTTGTTGTTGTCTTGTTGTGTCTTGCTTTGGTTTGTTTGTTTGAAAGTCAATCTGTTGGCTTGCTTGTTTGTGCATTGATGTGTGGTTTGTGTGTGTGGTGTGTTGTTTGTGTGATGTTGCGTTTTGGTGATCCCGCTCAATGCCCAGAGCATGTCAAGCACCAGTGTTTGGAAACCTTTGTCCTTCCAGGCGGCTCCCACTGTTTGCACATTTCTACCCTGCACTGGGCTGATAGTCCCTCGCCTGCATGGCATGCCACGAAGACAGCAGATGCCAAATCCGCAAATATTGTGTTGTTGCCAGTGTCTTTCCCGGCTGCCTGTTTCCAACTTGGTGATTTGGTGGGTTTGGTTGGGACTTGAAAGCTGCAAGAGAGTGAGTTTCTTCTTTGGGTTCAGAGTTAAGCTAGAACTGATCTAGCTTGCCCGAAGTGAGAGGAATTCAGCCCTCCCATGCACCGGTGGCTGCCGACCAGAAGCCCAGGAGCTTTTGCGGACGACCCCGGTTTCAGCGCGCCTCTGCAGCGGGGAGGAAATCCCCACGGAGTTGGTGGGCTTGGGGGACGTTTTGGAGGCGCGGTATCCACAAGACACTTCGAGCAGAAAACTTAAATACCCAGGAGGGCTTTTGTTGGTTGCATGCCCTCTCCGTCGTTTGCTTTACTTAAGAGTCGTTCCCAAGGGAAACCAGCTCAGTTTGACCGACACATTGTTTGGGGAATACCCGGAAGGGTTATCGTTGCAGACTCATGCACATCCAAACCAACCGACACCCCGATTGGCCGATTGGCTCAACTGTTCACGAACAGCGGGATTCCCTGGTGGTTCTCAAGTTTGCCTCGGCAAAGTGATGGCAACGTGACCAAGGCTAAGGCATGCAGCTCAGAGAAGCGCTGAGCACTAGGGGTGGGAAGTGGGAGCTGTGACGAGGGGCAGGCAGATTTGGACACATTCGAGCACGATGTGTGTGTGTGTGTGTGTGAGTTTGTGATTCCACGAAGTGTTGCTGCCAAATTGCTCCCTTTCGGCGGAGAGCAGCCATTTGACGTTTTTCCAGGTCGGCTACCCGAGCCAGGTCCATCCTGGGGAACTTGCACCAGTGGATGGGGAGCTGCTTCCTTGGACAGGGGATGAGAAAGGCCGGACCTCGGTGGCTGAAGGGCATTGGAAGGGCTTGGTGCATAGGCGCTTTGGAGCCACCATGAGCTGCTGGGTAGTTGGTGAAGCGCCGTTTGTGTGGTCCTGCTTGGGATTGCGGCTGGTGTTGTTCCCTGGCTCCACGCTGCCCTTTTCGTTTGTCAGACATCGACATGGGCTCAAGCAACTCACGACATTACGAGCCCCACGCCGTTTGATTGATTCATTGCCCCCCCACCCCCCCCCCCCCCCCAAAAAAAAAACAACCAATGCTCGTACGTTAGATTGATTCCTTGCCCTCCCCCCCCCCCCCCCTCAAAAAAAAAAAGCTCGTGCGTTAGATTGATTGATTCATTCCCCCCCCCCCCCGCTCCCCCCTCCCCCCCTGCCCCCCCAGAGGGTTCGCCGGGGACAAGATAAAGTCGCACGGCGCCACAGCGAGAGCGCTTCGACACGCACGATCTCCGCAGAGGGTTCGCCGAGGTCAAAACAAATTCGCACGGCGCCACAGCGAGAGCGCTTCGACACGCACGATCTCCGCAGAGGGTTCGCCGAGGTCAAGACAAATTCGCACGGCGCCACAGTGAGAGCGCTTCGACACGCACAATCTCCGCAGAGGGTTCGCCGGGGTCAGGACAAATTCGCACGGCGCCACAGCGAGAGCGCTTCGACACGCACGATCTCCGCATAGGGTTCGCCGAGGTTAAGACAAATTCACACGGCGCCACAGTGAGAGCGCTTCGACACGCACAATCTCCGCAGAGGGTTCGCCGGGGCCAAAACAAATCGCACGGCGCCACAGCGAGAGCGCTTCGACACGCACAATCTTCGCAGAGGGTTCGCCGAGGTCAAGATAAATTCGCACGGCGCCACAGCGAGAGCGCTTCGACACGCACGCTCTCCGCAGAGGGTTCGCCGAGGTCAAGACAAATTCGCACGGCGCCACAGTGAGAGCGCTTGGACACGCACAATCTCCGCAGAGGGTTCGCCGGGGTCAAGACAAAGTCGCACGGCGCCACAGCGAGAGCGCTTCGACACGCACGATCTCCGCATCAATCAATCACTCAATCAATGAATCAATCAATCAATCAATCCAGCAATCAATCAATCAATCAATCAATCAGTCAATCAATCAATGAATCAATCCAGCAACCAACCAATCTCGCACGTTAGATTGATTGATTGATTCATTGCCCCCCCCCCCCCTCCCAAACCTAGGCGTCTGAAGTTTATGATTGGCGGGGAGCGGTGACAAGGTTTTATGTTTTTTTTTTGCAAACGCAAAGGTGCAGAGTTGCCTCCTTGTTCGGCTTGAAGGGGCAATTTGCAATATGTGCATGCACTCTAGACACGTCGAAGGGTGAACAAGTAACCCGTTGCATTTTGAAGTTTGCAGTTTGTTTCCCTTGGAACCGCAAAGCTGAAAGAAGCAAGCGACTTGCGTTTGCACGAATTGCGCGTGAGTTTCTTGTTGGAAAGCGTCCCGCACCGGGCGGGCGAAGTGCTCGCAGAAACCACCCACAACCAGCTGTAACTATTCACAGCCCAGAACAACAAACCATTAACCACCGTAACATATACCTCTGAGTGCCCCCGATAAGTACTTTGACTTGCCTAAGCCATCTGCAACCACACAGGCCAAAAGGTCAATCCGACTGCGCTCAGGGTCTCAGCATGCTGCTGGCTGACGCGACAGCGAAGACACTCAGTCGAACTTCTTCGGCTCAAACAGCACACGCGAAGCCCCACGTGCTGCCCGAGGACACACCGGCTTTATGCGTTGCAAACGAGAGTGCCAGCGCTATCGTCCGCGTCGCGAGCGGAAGCGCCCAGGTGGTCGTCGTGTGCTACATACGATGCCTTTCGCAAGCCTTGAAAATGGTCGTAGCCACTATAAACTGTACACATCATGCTCGTATACGAACGACAAGCTTTTGGTTCGCTGCGCGAATTCTTCGCAATGAGGCAAGAGCGCGCGTCATCGCAGTTGAACAAACGCATGCGCTTGGTAGATAGCACGTCCAAGACAAGCGCGCCTCGCCGGACAGGCCTTGCCTCCGTGCGTGCTGTGGACGACTCGCGCAGGTGCCTGGCAGGGTACGGGGTAAATGCAGAGCTGAGCGAACCTTGGATCATGGGCGCGGCGGCCATGTTGCAACAACAGCCGCGCATATTTTCTCCTGTTGCTCGCTGCCAGCTGCTAGTCTTCTACGTTAAGTTGCAGGCGCTGCCCAAAGCAGGTGCCACAGCTGCTGAGGTTGAGGCCCCGCAGGTCCGCGGTCCGTGTTGCGCGATTCCCGGTCTGCGGGTCAGGCACCCAGCCACAGCCAACAGCAACTGCGCCAGGGACTGTGGCGTCCACTCGGTGCACAGTGCCGGTGGCAGCGTTCACAACCACGCGCTCGCAGCCCAGAAAACCACGATCTGCAGCCACTGGCTGCAGTGGCACCGCTGCGACTTCTGCCGGCTGCACTGGCGCCGCTGCAGCCTCAGCACCAGAGGCGTCACAGCACCTCGCTGCTTCTGTTTGCTGGCGCCTTCGCTTTGCTGGAGCAACAGGCTGGCTGCAGGTCTCATCCCCGCATGTAGGCGCAGCGTGTGCCGTGGACGGGGCGCTCTGCCGCCCGCGGTAGGTGTCCCATGCCTGCTGGCACTCGTGCCGGGAATTGTGTTCGTGACTGAAGACAAGCAAGAGCAGCTCATTGTGAACCGGGTGGGCGCTGGACAAGCTGTCCTGCCACTTGGACACAATGTGAAACACTTGCTCTGCGGCCTCGGTGTCAACTCCACGAAGCACAGTATGGGCCTAGCAGCGCACGAGAAAGAACAGCAGCAGGTCAAAGAACAGGTCACTTAGAAAAAACACCGCTTAGTTAAACAACAAGGCCTTGCCATATCCAATCGAGCAGCATAAGGGTTGACATCCGGCAGGAACCACGTAGAGGTAGGGTTTCGACAACCTTTGTGGCCTTGAAAATGGAGCTTATCGATGACCCACCTGAGGCCGGCCATCCTCCGCCATTCAGTCTCCTCCGGCTTCCCAGCACGCTGGCGACATTGCGTGCGCATGTGGCGGACCACTCCGCAAGCAAAGTCGTACACTACCCACGACACGTGGACCATGTACACAAGCACGTGCTGCACAAAGAGCAAGACCTGCGTGATCGACTCCGTGGAGTACGTTGGCCGCAGCCCCAAAATCTGGAGGCAGGGCGAAACCGCTATCAGCATGCCCGCGGACTTGCGGCCAATGCTTGGCTCAGGCGTGCCTCGACGGACATCGGCCCAGCACTCTTCCGCTGGCCTCTGCGCGGAAGCTGTCTTCTTAGGGAGTGAGTTGACCTCGTAGTGGCGCACGGCGCTGACGGGCAGGTCTGCTGCGTGAGCCCAAGCCCCGTCACCAGTGTCGTACTGCAAGACAATCGAATAGCCCCGAACGACTTCACGATGGCTGGAGAGCTGCGGTCCACGGGGTGCTTCTTCGGCTGGAGGCTGGTGCTGCTGGCAATACTTGCTTCCACGCACCGGGCGGGCAGTGCAACCGCTCAAGAAGCCGGTGCGCAAGCTGGAGCTCCACACTAAGCCAGACCCCCGCTCGTTGCACACAGAGAGCTGCAAACTCCATTTGCCATCGACGACAATGACAGGCACTTCGTCAAAAAGCTTACACGAGTGCCGCGCAGCCAAGTCCTGAAATGCCTTCCGAGCACTGTCGAGTAGAGAAACAAAGTCGGTGGCGATGTGATGGGGTCTAAGGAACAGCTCCACTGTGTCAAACCCGGGCAGCGTGGCACGCGCGATCAGCTTCAACGCGCCCCACACCATGACCTTACTCAGTGACCACACAGCACGCCCATCCATCTATAGGAAGAACGCCTTGCTTGGGAGTGTAATTGACATGGATTGCGCGCGTGGGCGCGCGTACGTACCCTTGCCAAAGAAAATGACCGACGCGGCAAACAATTGTGAGAACACAAGGCTTTCCGAGACACTCATGAGGAACCTCCGAAGTAGCGGGGGTGAAACAACTGCAGCTGCGCGCTGGCGCGGAATTGCTTGACCTTCGGCCCTTTCCCTGAAGACACGTTCTTGCGACGCTCACACGTTGCTTTCTGAAATGGTCGTAGATAAAGATTGAAAACCCTCTGCAATACCAAAAACAAATTGTTCAACACCCCAGCCCAGAAGGTCACGGCCACAGGCCACAAGGCCTTGAACACAAACCCTATCGAAATCTAGCGTGGGCAACTAAGACCTGAACGGCTGCTTCCAAGAAGGCGACGAAATGTTGTCTGGTTGCCATTTGCGTGTCGACCGCAGTGCTCTTCCAAAGAGTCGTGTAGATGACGTACAGGGCCGTCCAGCTAACCCCGCCTCGAGCTGCCAAAAGTAGACACCACTGCAGCATCTTCAGGGAAAGGGCCGAAGGTCAAGCAATTCCGCGCCAGCGCGCAGCTGCAGTTGTTTCACCCCCGCTACTTCGGAGGTTCCTCATGTGTGTCTCGGAAAGCCTTGTGTTCTCACAATTGTTTGCCGTGTCGGTCATTTTCTTTGGCAAGGGTACGTACGCGCGCCCACGCGCGCAATCCATGTCAATTACACTCCCAAGCAAGGCGTTCTTCATATAGATGGATGGGCGTGCTGTGTGGTCACCACCGGCACTGTGCACCGAGTGGACGCCACAGTTCCTGGCGCAGTTGCTGTTGGCTGTGGCTGGGTGCCTGACCCGCAGGCCGGGAATCGCGCAACACGGACCGCGGACCTGCGGGGCCTCAACCTCAGCAGCTGTGGCACCTGCTTTGGGCAGCGCCTGCAACTTAACTTAGAAGACTAGCAGCTGGCGGCGAGCAACAGGAAAAAATATGCGCGGCTGTTCTTGCAACATGGCCGCCGCGCCCATGATCCAGGGTTCGCTCAGCTCTGCATTTACCCCGTACCCTGCCAGGCACCTGCGCGAGTCGTCCACAGCACGCACGGAGGCAAGGCCTGTCCGGCGAGGCGCGCTTGTCTTGGACGTGCTATCTACCAAGCGCATGCGTTTGTTCAACTGCGATGACGCGCGCTCTTGCCTCATTGCGAAGAATTCGCGCAGCGAACCAAAAGCTTCCGCGCCACGGCGCTTGCAGTCAAGTCATTGCCAGCACTTTCCTTCATTGCTTGCTGCCTTGCCTAACTGATGGCTTGATGGTTTGCTTGATTACATGATCCCCGGAAAGCATTGCGAAGGGTTCTTCAGGAAAGATCTGCGGCGGACTGCGCTAGCAAGTTGCGCTAGCAAGTTCCGTTCGCAAGTAGCGCTAGCGAGTTGCACTTGCACGTTGCATTAGCCAGTAGCACTAGCGAGTTGCACTGGGAAGTTGTGTTGGCCGGTTACATAAGAGGTTCCTTAGCGAGTTGCAGTCGCAAGTTG
>CAUJNA010003649.1:1050000-1147500 GCA_963377175.1 Effrenium voratum | reverse complement strand
TGTGTATTTTCTGACCCCCAGGCGCCTCCGTTGCCAGGCGCTGGTGGAGCGCGCCGCCGCCTCCGCGGGGGCCGCCCCGGCGCAGCGCTTCGCGGATGCCGCCGCACGCACCTTCGGCGAAGAGAACTTGGAGGGCGGGCCGCGCACGCCGTCCATTTGGCCTTGGAACGTGTTGAAACATGTTTCGGACGGCATCTGAAGCGACGCACCTGCAAGCAAAAGCAAATTCAAACTGCGCCTCCGGCCTTCGGAACATTTTTGTTCCCCTGTTGGTTTTAAAGGGAGATCACTACTGGCTAAAGGGAAACGATCACTATCACTGGACATATGTTATCGTTTTGCCGGGAGACTTCAGCAAGGAGAGGAAACCGGGGCTCTACCCGGTTTCATGGGGGTCGTGAGGCCTAAGTAAACCTGTGCCAGGTTGGTAGAGCCAACATGGGCCAACGGACAGTGGGTTTGGGGGCGCTGCTCTTTTTTTTCTCCGAATGCGGCCGAAGGGGCAGGCGTCAAAGCAGGTTTGAAGATGTATTCCTTGGAGGGATCAATTCTTTTCGGGCCTGTTGTGGCCAGCATGTAGGTGTTCCTTGTGTTGCTAGAATGCACTGATACCTACTCCCATGCAGGTCCCATGCCAGGAAGTTTGACGATGGCATGCACGTTCGGATCAATGGATCGGCAACATCACGACTGCGGTATATACTTAGAAACAACTCCTCGGATCATGCTTGGCCCTGAGCTGCGATGGTTGCTTGATGCCACTCATGCTCAAGCCAGAGGAAATCACCAAGCCGCTATTCGACACGAGAGCATGAACAGAAGAGGTCTGTTTGGAGCATCGGTTGTTTACCCCTCTTGAGGGAGTTGGCCCGCCAGTTTCCTCTTGGAGCTGGCCAGTCATGTCGCGGGGCCGTCTGCCCCAAGCTCGGGCGGCCTTGGGCATCAATGACGCCCTTATGCCCAGCCGACGCGGCAACTCGGCGAAGTTGGCTGCTGTCAAGCAGATGTTCTTGACAGCTGGATTAATTGTAGCTGGTCCCTGGTTGATTTGTTCCGGGACCCAGGGTTTGCTTGAATCCATTTAGATCAAGCTGGCGTGCACAACGGCTGTTTTCAGCGCCCGGCGAGGTTTACAGTAGCCCTCCAACTTTCAACTGAGGTGCCACGACAATGCACAAACCGAAGCCTGCAGCTGCATAAGCGCCCCAACCTATAGTGCAGCACACCAAAAGCCCCAACTGCTCTTCACGGGTAGAATCCCAAAGGCCAAAATTGTCCCTGGCGAGAGTGATGTTTGCCAACCCTGGCCTGGCTTGGTGGTGTGCGTTGTTTTCGAGGGCAGCAGCATCAGGCGTTTTGCGTGCGATTGTGATTTCAGCCAAGCTTGAGCATCAGTTCTCTGAGTTGCACACTTGCGACAAAGTCCAGTGAATGTGCGATGGAGGTGAGAAGAACAACCGCTACTTGATTGGACACGCTGCTTATGGGCAAGGGCTAACTCAATTGGACACGTGGCTGCAGCCTTCAGTCAAGCTTCTGCCCAGCTTTTCGCATGAGCATTGCATGTGTTGCGCAATCTTTGCCAACCTGATGCCTGTGGATGTTCTCAGCTTCCCGGGTCAAGGAGCATTGTGAGTTCGAAGATGCGGCCACATCATTGGAAGGCTGGCAGCATCCGGGAGGGGGCTTAGATCAGATTTCGCTTGCAGACGGGCCCAAGGTATGCTCAGGCCAAGGCTTTGACACATCCTTCAACTGCTTTGTGTTGCAAACCAAGGGCCGGCCGGAGATGCTGATTTCAAAAGGGGCTTTTGGTGAATGTGTTGCACTTCATGGCGGTTGAAAGGCACCAGCCCCAAACCTGCAACATTGAGTAATCTAAAGCAAACGTCTCGGCATGTCTCGGCGGAAGGGAAAGGTTTTTGCACTGACATGTCAGGTGCTTGGTCGGTTTGGAAGGATGTCTTCATGAACGCAGCGCGACTCGGCTTGCGGCAGCGTGTTTGCCTATATAATTACTTTATCCCAGCAATTCTGCACGAATTGCACCTCCCCCCCCCCAACAGTGGCACATGATCATGGCATTGATGCTCCTGTTTTTTTGTTTTCCATTTTTGGAGCTGAAGAAACCACGTTCGAGAGCAGGTGCTGTCTCTAGGGATGCTAAACAAGTAAGAGCTCTGACTAAGAGGAGCAGATGGATGTCATTGCAAAGCCATTCGAAGGTCCACAGGCCCCAAGCAAAGACGGCGCATTTGTTGTGCATTGTTTGGCAGAAGCCGGGGCTTCTTTTGGACGAGCCATGCTCTCCAACTTTTGTGCGTTCCCGAGTTGGGTGTGTGGGCTGCGAACACGATGATGGTGAGGTTGAGAGCTCAATATGCTCTCGGAAGCAATGTAAACGTGTCTCAGAGTTTTCTTGGTGCTTCCCTTGTCACCGAAAGCTGACTTGTAGATACGCTCGGGTGTCAGGCAGGGCAGAAGTCAACTGCATGGATTCTTGCAACAGAACCGTTTTCTTTCATTGCTTGCAATTTCACCCCCTCCTGCCCCTTTTCTCCTCTATTTACATGTTTGGTTTCGCGTCAATTTGCATCTCCGTCCAGTGCTCTCCCCGAACTTCTCCCCTGCATTTTGTTTGCGGTCATCTCACTTCCGCATGTGTGACGTCCTCTGCTTTGTTCTCCAAAGCGTTTTGCGTCTCCTCCTCGATTTTCTCGCTTTTTTGCCTGGCTTGGTCCTCTTTCCGCCCTTTCCAGCTCCTCTCTGCGCGATTCCCTTCTCTTCTCCTGGCTCCACTCTTCCCTCCGCTTCCTCAGGGACGATGCGAGCGACGACGAATCGGGTTCTGCCACGGGGGAGGACGACGAGGAGCAAAGCCGACAGCGAGATAGCAGCAACAGTGCCAGTGACACATCTAGCAGCTCAGAGCCGGATGCGCCCTGCATTGCATTGGGCATGGTTGTCAAAACTTACACGTAGCTCTGGACATGCTTGGCTTGCCGAAAAGTAGCTCTCATGCTCCCTTGAGCTCTTGGAAAGCTTGTTGCATCAATGTCCAAGCTCTTCTTGCGTAGACCTGGCTTGAAGACTGGCCAAGCAGAACTTGCTTCAGCACTACCAGCAGAGAAGTACAAGTCATGCAGTCATGTAGTTGCCATGTGTATGTTTGGAGGTCATATAGTATAATATAGGGAAGCTTGGCAGATTCATGAAAGAGCTTCCCCTACCAAAAGCCAGCAAAGCAGGGGCCACTGGACTAAGGCCCTCAGGATGTCTTGCTTTGCTCCCTGTCATTGGTGACCTTCTGATGCCATCACCTGCCTTCTCCAGCAAAAGATGCCCAACAGAAGGGAGGCAAGTGAACGAGTGACCACTACCATGAATTCTTCTACAAGTTAAAAGGGACGATGGTCTTGCACATGTCTTGGGCGAGTCCAGGCACTGCAAGGGGAAAAAGTATAGGTACTGTATGGGTCAAACAAACAAAAAAACACCCCAAGTCCGCAGGTTTTAGCCTTTGGTTCCATTTACCAGGGTTCCGTTTTGGGTACCCACGTTTGACCCACAGCCATGGCAAAGGCTCGTTATTCTGCCCGAGCTGAGGCTCCGCGCCTTGAGCGGCGGGAGCGGCGGGAGCGGCCCAAGGACTTGGCGCAGAAGCGCTTCGCGCGGCGCTTCGCGAAGCGCTGCCAGAACCAAGGCCTGGCCAGGAGGAGGGGGGGTGGCAGGGCCAGGAGGAGGAGGGGGGGGGGATGTGGCGCAACCCACAAAACCGCAGGTTCAAGGATTCTTTGTTTGTTTCTGCAAGCCGGGGGTTGTGAGCTGGCGGCCGTGTTTTTAAGCCATGGCAAGGTTATGCGGTGCGTGCAGTGACTGCAAGATCGGTCGGTGGAGGGGGGGCCTTTAGACGGTTGCTAACCAAAATCAAATAGCAGTACTTGCTTTTTGTTCAACGATGCGAAGCGTGTGAAGGTTTGGATGATCTGGAAGACTTACTGGTTTGTTTGTAGGTACTCAGAGGGAACCATTGAACCATTCATTCCCAGTTTTCCAGCTTGAATGCTGATTGCCACATGATTCATCAGAACCCGAGTCCAACAAAGTCTGAGACGGTCAGCTGGAGGAAGGCGATTGTACCCAAGGTGGACCGAACTCGGCAGAGTGATAGCCCTAAATTGTTTCTATTCAAGGCCTTTGATTCTGTGAGAGCAGGTCCCTGTTCTCGACTTCTTGCCGCTGTCAAATGTTGCCGAAAGAACCCGCTCTTCATTGGGACCAACCTTTCCGTCTATTTTCGAAGTCGCCCCAGGAACTTACAAACCTCCTATGCATATTTTGTTGGGCCCGAGCTGGGGCTTTGGTCTGCGCCAGGCGCGGGTGTTGGCGGAACGCTGCCCCCGCGCGCAGGCGCAGTCAGCAGTACGGGTGCTCCAGAAGCATCGGCAGCGCCACTGTTTCGTTTGGGCCCGCTGGGGATGTTGCGAGATGTGTTCCTTGCGCTGCGCTTGAAGCTATGGGAAGGGTTTTTGCAAACCTTTGGAAGGATGCAAATGCCTTCAGCGCTAAGCTCCTGATTAGCAGCCCGTTTTGAGTCTGGGATGCTTGAAGGCAGGCAGCGGAGTACCTGCCCAAGCTCACCAGGTATCAACACCAAGCAATGCTTTTTAATTCTGATTTCATGAATAACGCAGTTGTAGGGCAAACCTATGGCATGTTTCCTCTCCAGCATTTTCCATTGATTTATTGTTGTTCCATTTTGCTGTAATCCCTGAGATGCTGTTGCCAAGGCAATCAGTCTCAGCCAAGCGCCTTGCTGAACCAAGAAAGAGGTAAGCTACCCATTTAGCCCTTTGAACATTGGCACGGCCACCTGCTCCAAATCAGAAATCGAGCCCCAGCTACGCCTTGCTGCAAACTGAACTTACCTTTGCTGGTTCAAGCCTCGCCACGTTTTCGACTTCCGGCCGCCACATAGGCCCGCCGGCTGCTTTCTTATTTGAAAGGCGGATGATTGATATCCTGTTTCGCAACCCTTCCATTTCGGGCTGACAGGCTGAGAAAGTCGCTGTACATGTGCCTGCAGGCCATTCATTTTTTGGAAGCTTGTGCTGGCGTCGACGCGAAGGTCAATAGAAGCTAGTGATTTTGAGGGTGCCGCCAGTGGCCATTTCTTACATGGAGCATGCAATTCAGGTGAACAGCCTGTGCTGAAGGGCTTTGCAGAAGACGAAGACGCGCCGCACCAAGAGGAGGACGGGAGGCCCCTTACACGGGTGCTGTAGTGAGGTTTGTGTGTGTGTTTGCTTGGTTTTGAGCTGTTTTGGTGCAGTTGATGAGAAGGATGTAACGAAATGAGTTGCTTTTTCAGAATGAGCTGAGGTGTGAACTTGCCCTGACTAACGTTTGGAGCTGAACAATTTGAAACTCCACTGTCCCCGTCCAGTCGTGGAGGATGAGTTCTTGGGCACTTGGCCTCCCTCATCCACAGTGGACACCTTTGCCTCGGCGCTGAATGATGCGCTCATGCTGCGGGTGACGAAGGAGGCGGAGGAGGCTAGGGCTGATATCCTGGCAACCTCAGACTCCTTCCCTCTCCGTGCCCAGGAGGCCTTCGCCTGTGCTATGGAAGCGCAGGCAGCTGTCAACCGAAGTACTTGGGCGCAAGTCGTGGGACATCTGGGAACATCCCAATGTCGGACCAACAAATGGCCGTGCATTCGGCAAGGCAAGCATACTTTCAGCATGCGATGCGATTCTTTGCTGCACTCCTTTAAGGCAAAGAAGTAGAGTCGGAAGAGGAGACTGCTATGCATGACCCAGAAGATGAAGAATTCACCACAGATGCTTACAACTTGAGGATGTATAAACAGGATGTGTCTCGGATGAATTTGAGGCGAAATGCAAAGGTAAATTGTGGTTGAAGTCACGGCTATCGCAGTGGTGACCGAGTACCAAGGTTCAGATGATGACGAAAGAGCGGGAGGAGTTGAAACCCAAAGCGCCGCAGCGCGTCTTCGGCGCCAAGCCGCAGTGCCTTTGACCCGCCAACAAAGGGACCCGCGCATGCTGCGAAGCGACCGTTGGTTCTGTGGACTGTTAGTGCTTCCGACACGCCTGGTTCTCAATCTTGATTGGCAGCTTCAGTTCCACAAACTTTGAGTTTTATCATGGTTTTCATTTTGACGCTTTGAGCAATTCCCAGAAGTTCCCAGCTATGCCTTGCAGGTGGTTTGCGGGGGGCATGTCGAAGCTCAGGGATAGGATGCAGTTGAAATAGATGGTTGCGCGTGCCTCAGGTTTCATCACTTCCGCCGTCTCTTGCGCGGTTTGTGTCATTGCTATGTCCGCCTGAGGCTGGCAAGGGAAGAGTTGCCGTGATTGCCATCGGTAGGGCTTGGCTGGGTAGTGTATTCATCCTGCATGAAGACATTGTTGCAGCAGTTGTCGTGAGCCCAAAGCATCATAATTATGATTGCCCCCCGTGCCAAGCCTCATTTATATTCTCCATTCATGTGCATATTATACGTATTATATACACACGTAGTGTTCAACATGTAGATGCAGAACCTGGAACGGTACTGCTACGCAAACAACCTTCTTCTGAGGCGATCATCGCCATGATGCCATCCGTTGTGACAAGGGCAGTTTTGAGCACGCGTGAGCTCTTTTTGTAGATGAGTTTTGCAGCTAAAATCATACTCCTCCAAACCACCAGGGGAAGCCGGTTGGTGCTTTCTGCAAGGCGCTGGATTGACTTGGACAACTTCATAGCAGAAGCCGTGCAACACTTCAAAGAGGCGAACAGCCCCATGATTCCGCGCTTCCGCACAAAAGAGCGAGAGGACAGAGGGATATTGCAGGCTTATTGGCGGATTGTGTTTGTAATGTATATAGGAGATAGCCAACATTTGTAGCATGCGTATTGTGATGGAAGGAAGACGTAAAATTAGAGCTTGGCAGAGACGATCGCAAGGATTAGGGAGATGTGTAGACGGGAATATTGAAGACGGCAATGCCCAGCATGGCTAATTGGGAAAGCCCTCAGGCACGTGTGATTCCGCGGGCTGGTGAGCTTGGATCACGTGTGGTGCTTCAGGGCGGCATGAAGCGAATAGCGCATGGGGAACCGAGCCTTCACCACCAAGTTGCTAGCAAGCAGCTGAATGCCAATGGCCACTAGCACAATCCGCAATCAACACCCAACGAATCAATTGTGGTGGGCCAGTTTGAGCTTATCACAATGTGCAGCCCGCATCGGTTCACTTGATTTGTTGCCAGGAGCTGTGGATCGTCCTGCAGCTTCAAAGGGCCATAGCTTGCATTCTGGTCGGATACTCGGCAGCATTTGAAAGGGGCTTTGCCTCCACACCAAGGGTGGAGCACCAACCTGTGGCAGCCTGTTCAGCCGTTGGGAAAGGGGGGGTTAAGATTTGCCGGGCTGCCGTTCCACCCCGCGTCGAACCGAGGCAGAGAACACTTTGATAAGGCTGACAGGCTGGCTGGGGCTGGGGCCGGGGCGGGCAAGTTCCGAATTCGAAGTCAGCCGCTTTGCAGCCAGCTAGCATGTATAGTAAAAGCTCACTGGCTTCCAGAGCCAAATTGAACAATGCGATTGTTGTGGGTGTTCGCAGAAACGGGAAGGCGATATCATGCTTTACGTTGCTGACCGCGGTGCATGCAGCACCAGAGCATTTGCTTGCAGATGTTGCTTCACGGCGGCAGCTGTTGTGGGATCATGCTGTCAGTGCAGTTGGATTGTTCAATTTTCAGGCCCAGTGCGAACCTGATGTTCTTTTTGGCTGAATGGCCCTATAATATGCAGTACCGTTGCCATTTTTTGCAGAGCCAAGCTTGCTTGCAATTGTTATCACCCTATGCTTTATTTTGTTGCCAATTGGCTTTTATGCTTTTGTTCTGTTGCTCAAGTCCCTGACTAACGCCCTGGTTTGGCTGATACGACGCTTGCCTGGAGGTACCTGAATCAGGTGCGCCTTCTGCAGCCCAAGGCTCGCAGCCTGGCGCGGGCGGTGCAGAGCCGCCCGGTGCAAGTGTCGTGTGGGCCTGCGCACAGCTAGCAAAGCAGGTTGTTTGGATGGGCCAAGCGTGACCTCCAATCAAACGGATAAATGGGCCTGTGTCTAGTTGGAAGGCTGGAACTGTGAGCCGACTCGTGCCGGCCAGTGCGCAAATGTGGTTGGGAAATATAATGATTTGATTTTCTTGAACGCATGTCAGTGTCCTGCAGGCTTTGGGGCTTTGTTGTTAGTGACCACAGCTGAAGGGAAGTTCTTGATGGATCTATGACTGTCGCAAAGAACTCGGGAAGCTCAGGTACATTTGGCGGGATCTAGGGGAGGCATAGCCGCGGGTTGCTTACCCAAGACTTAGGAAGTAGAACCCTTGGAGGGGAATGGTTTGGTGAACCTCCAAACCTGGTGTTTTGTGAGCAGGCGTGTGGACTACACGGAGCAGCCAAGCAGCTTGTGTTCGCCCTGCCCGGTAGGTATTCGCTTCCTGCGGGAGCAGCTGCGCGGGAGCTCTTTGAGCGCTGACAGCGAGGATGCCCTTCTGACGCAGGCCTTGCTCAGCCTCAAGTGAGCCGCTTGAGAAATGCAGCACGGCAGGACATGGCAGGTTTGGATGGAGGGGCTGGGGGTGAACACAGTTCTGGTGAATAGCGTGACCCCGGTGGTTAGTTTGCCTTTGCAATGCATCTACGTGTTGTATTTCTCGACTGCGCTGATTCTCCAAGTGCACTCGCAAAGTCAGCGTCACTAGTCGCTCATTCTCTCCCCACCAGCCCGACCTGCACAGTTTTCTATGCACGTGTTTGTGCCATGCATGGTGTTTTCGCGCCTTTCAGTTTGACGCATTCCAAAGAAAACCGGCGCTTGTCGGATGCATGAGAAGACCTATTGCCTGCCCAGCCAAGGTAGCCGCAAGCTGTGCGAGCAACCTGAAGGTCTGAAGCCTCCACCGCCCTGGTGGCATTCGAGGGCTGGTGACATGCGCGTCCCAGACCGCGAAGGAAGCAGAAGCGAAGTGCAAAGCGCGCGGCAGAACCGCAGAGCGAAGTGACGACGCTGTGGAATCAAGTAATGCCATGGCAACATGTACTGAAGGGAGCTGTTTGGCACTCAGAAATTCGGACTGAGCCAAAGAAAGTTGGGCTGAAATTGCTTTGTGCGGGCTCAACTGGACAGACAAAGACATCTGCACAATTACTGAATTCGCGTGCTCAGCGATGCACCGGGCAAAAAGCTAGGATGGCAGTTTGCGACCTTCGTTTTGAGAGAGTGGTGCAGATGTGCTGCTTGATTTGGACTGCCTGGCCAGAGAGGCTGCCCACTGATGGATTAACTTTCTTGATTCACTGACGTCGCATGTCCAAAACGTGGGTCTTGTTCCAAGAACCCTGAGCTCCTTGTCCAGACTTGCGCCGGGACTGAGGCATTTTCGTCCCTGCTGTGGTGCTGTTGGCCGCCTTCACTGCGCTGGTGTGGTTCTGCATGGTGAGCTCTGGGAGCGTGGACATGCCCAAGAGGAGTGGCGCGAGACCATGAAATCCGTTCTCGCCGGGGTCGTTTTCAGATTTCACGTTGGTTTGGTGAAGCACACCTGCAGGGAACAGTCTGCCCACAGAAAAATGCCGGCAAACACGAGGTATCTTACTAATTGTTGCGATTGGTGCTTTCCCAACGCTGGTTCCGACATGGCTGTCTTCCATCGGCAATGCACTAAGTATTTTGATAGGGTGCTAAGGGGGAGCGGGGGAGGGGTCAAATCAAGGCAGAAAGCATCAAACGTGTACTGTTGCTCAGCATTGCTTAGTAACACTTTGGCAGGCAGCACATGCACAACGCAAGTCTGCTGCACAGCGTCCAAGAATCAGCACACAACACTGAAGCAGAGCAGACGCAATGCAGCGCCTGTGCACACAGTGCAGAACTCGCACACAGACACATATAACATAAGCAAAGTTACAAGCACCAACGCAAGGTGCACAGGGCTCAAAAGACTGAACACAGCCAAAAAATATATATGCCAGAAACAGCTTGTTGTCGCTCGCGCTCAATCATCATGGGCTAAGATGCCCATGCCCATGCACATGATCATCTAGCGGTTCTGGGGGAACCAGATTGCTTTACCCACTTCCCAGGTAAGCTTTGACACGGATCCTTCAGTGGTGCCTCATGCCAGGAAGCACGAAGGCATGGCCTTCGCAACCTGCGAGCAGATGTTGCCACCCGCCTGCAGACGTGAGAGCCAGAGATGCAAAAGAACGTGGGCCATGGCAGTGGGGCAAGGTGTCTGGCCAACCATGGCACCGGGTTGCGCCCGTACTGCACCCTATGTGAGGCAGACTTGACTTATTACGTTGTAGGATGTGACCCTGAGCCTGCTGGAAGCAGTTCCTGTGCAAACGTTCTGCTTTTCTCTCGCTCTCGCGACTAAAGCACTCGGTTTACCAAAATGGGGCAAGATGATCCAACCCGAGACCTTGTGAGTGTAAGATTGGGGATGCCCACATTGGCCTTCCAAACCCATTGCAAAAAATATTCAGGGTGGTTTTAGCAGCAGTGGCAGCAGTGGCATTCAAGCGCAAGCCAAGGTTCGCTTTGAAGTACGGGCTGTCAGTGCTGCTGGTGGCTTGTCCCTGCGCCATGGGCTTGGCGACGCCCACGGCTGTGATGGTCTCCACAGGCCGAGAAGACGACGACGATCTTGAGTTTGTATGGACTCCAATGTTGCTTACACCCACTTGCGAATGATCGGATGAGGTTTGATCACCCGGTTTAATCCAGAGTTGAAAAGTAAACCTAGCCGGAATCACCTGTCCTTTGCCCCCCATGCATCCTCCATTCAACGAGGTAAGCGTGTCACCTAGACCCACGGCGCTTCCACGACAAGTCTTCAGACCAATAGGTCTCATCCCACTCAACCTCATGATGTCCTGCCCAGAAGCCAGAAGCCGTGAGAGCATTCAGCATTTTTGGAACTACAGGCTGCCGAAGTTAGCGAGCAGGATTTTGTGGGGGGCGATCTGACATTTGGCCTTCGCTTTCCTGCACCCAAAGGGCTGCGCATCCACCACCACTACTAGAACTGAGAGGGTGTCCCTTAAAACTTTAGATGTGCTTTAGACACTTTAGATCTTTGGACCTTAACTTTTTCGGAAACACTGGATTTTCCATTGGACCCACAAAAAGTTAAACTCTTTGCAGAGGGGTCAACAGCAAATAAACAAATGGGAGACTCCCCCATGGTTTCTCTTGGGTTTGCGTTTGGACCACCCCCTGTACCTAATGCGCGTCGCAAGGCGTGGCAGCTCGGCGGGGCATTTTTGTAAAGAGTGCCGCCTCCATGGAGCTCATGGCCAAGAAAGGCGGGGCATCGATTGAAACGCATTTGTTTGGTTTTTGTCCCACGGGGGCGATAAAAAGGGAGAAAAAGAGAGACAGAGAGAGAGAGAGAGAAGAACAAAGAGAGGGAGAGAGAGGTGGGTTGAAACTATGGTTGGGACCGTAATTTGAACAGCCTCAGGGCTACGCTTTGTTAAACCCGATTTGACCAAGCAGCAATGCAGGCAGTGTTGCAACCGCACAAGTCGAATAGAGAGAGAGTTCTGCGCTTCAGATCGGCATGGCCACCCACCCAGCCTTTGGTTGGCCAAGTCTTGTGCCACACAGAAGGCTTCACCTGCCGCAGGCGCCATCATCATGGACAAGACGGGCACGTTGACGATGGGACGCCCAGGCGTCTCGGAAGATCCGAATCAGTAGTCAGTGTCCTTCGTCATGCGACTTGATGACTTTACGATGTTCGGATCTGAGTCCATGAGCGCTTGAGTTCTGACCCCAACCCTGAGCTGTAGTGCTGTTTGTGTGTATTGCTTTTGCAAGGTCAGATGTTGCTTTTCACGTTTGCAAATCTTGCCTAGCTGCAGCAGCAGCAGCAGCAGATAGCAGCAGCTGCAAGTGGGCAGAACCGGGCAGAACAGCTATCGTCAACTTGCGACCAACCATATAGACATTCAGGAGATACCGGGAGGCCGTCCGATTGCAGCATCACCTTTCCCAAGGTTCTCAGATTCTGCGTTGCGCTTGCATTGGCAGAGTTCAGGGCCAGGTCAGAACTTTTTAGCCAACCGGATAAGTATGATCAAAGAGTTGCAGGTGCAAAAGACCATGCTGCATTGGGTCCACTTCAGCCCTATGTCGTCGCGCTTTGAGATTCAGATGGGCGCTGTCAGTATGCAGGCCTGGTGGCCATAGCTTTGCCGCGCGGGGCTTGGTCTTCAGAGGTGGCGCGCGCCACTTGGCTAAGACTTGCTCAGCTCGCGTGTTCTAAACGCGGGCTTTGCAATGGGATCCGTTTTGTCAACAAGGGGATCTCTTGCTTAGGTCACCCTCCAGCCTTGAATCGTCACCTTGTTTGCTTTGGACTATTTCAGTGCCCAAGGTACAGGGACCTCAGGGGATGAAGCGATCAGGGTGTTCTTCGCTCATTTTGTTCAAACAATAAACTCCCGAGAAGCTCATTGAGGTCTGTGATATTCAAGTGCAGACGCCGACCAAGTCCTTTCAGACCATCAGTCACCAGTTGTTTGCTGTAGTTGATTGACGTCTGGTTAAGTAGCAGCCACTTTGTGTATTTGATGCCAGGCGGTGGCTAACCTGGCTGCTGGCGGCGTGGCCAAGGCGCTGGGTTGCTACTCAAAGACGCGGAGTGAACTCTTCCACTGGTATCACACACGCACAAGATCAACCTGGACCAACTCAAGCCAAGCCTGCACCAACCCTAAGCTTGTCCCAACAGCCGATCCAACCAATCTTGAGCCAATTTGACGAAACTGAAGGCCGAATGCAACAATGCCGTCCAGTTACTGGACACCTCGAACAGGTCTGCCGCGAAAGGGATCACCTGCATTGCGAAAGGGCGGCGGTTGGAGCAAGAATTCAGAAACAAATGTTGTACACGTTCTGCACCGGGCTTCCGCGAAAAGAAACATGAGGGCCGCGAAAGGACAGTTTGGTTTGAACAGCAGAATTTCATGCTGAAATTGCTGGACTTTTGAAGGCCCTTGGTTTTTCAATGAAACCCCGACACTGGGGGGGCACAGAAAGATGGTCTCATTGTCCATGTTTGTAGGCTCGCGCTCAGCGAGCGTGAGAGGTCACCTCCGAGCCCCGAGTGCTTGAAGTGACGTCCTCCAGCTGCTTGCCCTACGATGGCGCCCAGTCGCGACTTGGCCAACAGCTTGGATGGCAGGGGTGGGGTTGCAAAGTGAGTTGGTTTGATGGGTCAGAGATAAACATCCTGCCCATAGCTGTAAAAGAGTTGGTTGGGTGGATTGGTGAGAATTAATCATCTTGCCCAAAGATGGCAGAGTACGGTAAAAATTCCCCAGCGTGGGCTGAAGGAGGGGTTACAACGCGGTGCATGTAAATATGTTGGCTGAACATTTTGTGTGGAACGCGGCATGTTTGCAACGTGTTTTTGGGGGCATGTATTTTTATCACAACATGTTTAATTTCATGCCTATGCCCAATGCGGCATTTGGCTCAAGTTTTGCATTCGTCAAGCATAGCTCGCCATTTCGTCGGGAAAAGTCCGCGGCGCTCTACACGCCGGCCGCGCGACGTCGCGCTGCTGGTTTGCTTGCTTGCTCTGCGCTGTGCTGCGCTTCTGCTTGGTTTATTCTTGTTACAAACTGGCACCCTTTTGGTTCGTGTTTGTGCCGGCCGGGGGCAACTGCTTTGCCCTTGGGACCGGGGGGATAAGGTGGTCTCTTCTTGTTGGTGGGTTAGGGCCTGTTTTATCCATCCCGAAACTCTGTTTCAAACCCTTTCGCAGGTTATCAGCCGTAGGATTCGTCCTCGGTTGGCACCGCGAACCCCATTTAATAACAACCCTGCAGGCGCCGTTTTCCATAGGCTACTGTAGGACTCATGGCGGGAATCACCGAGGATGGACCTCATGTGGTGACCGATGAGTGGGTTCTCGGCCAGGCCGGAATCTTGGACGTTGTGAATGACGACCAAGTGCCCGGACAGCCGATGTTTTCCGGTCCTGACTTTTTGTCGGACCACACTTTTTCCGAAGCAATGCCTTCAGAGAGATCCAGTGCTACTCGCACTGATGATCTATCGTCTAATGCCTCAAGAGCTAATCGCTCTCAGGGTCGTGGGACTAATCGTCCTGACCATGATGATTCCGTCTCAGGACGTGATGATGACGAGCCCGGTATTGCACCTGGAGCTCAATCCTCATCTTTCCCCGAGCTGATGAATATTGGTCAGTCCGAGGTTCGTGACTCCCGAGGCAGCAGTAGACCTGTGCCAACCAGTAGCTTAGCTTTTCAAGTGCTCGGTAATCCCGAACCTGGTACATCCAGTGGAGTTGCATGTGATGTTCATCTGCCAACCGAATCCGGTGGGCTTGATTGGAGAGCCTCATGGCCCAACGACGGAAACATTTTAGGTATGGATTTCGCCGCATGGATGCCAGGGCCGCCCGCCCCGTCATCTTTCCCGCAATTCCAAAGCCCAAAACGGGCTGCTGGAAGCGATGAATTCATGCTACCTTTGTCGATTGAGAATCTCAATCCTGATGTGGCCAGCCGTAATGTCAGGCCAAGGCCGTCGGTAAACCCGACTATGAGGAACATGTCCCCTCATTCAGGACTTTCAGGATTTGAGAGCCCTAGGGAGCGGAACATCGTAGATAGATTGGATTTGCATCCCAGTCCAACCCCGAGCAAGCGATCAAGGTCAAATTCGACTGGATCGCATAGGGCTAGGAGGATGGATCGGGAAACTGCCCTCAGGGGAACCCCCAGTACGCGGGACTCAGGACGCGGTCGATCAGGTGACCCAGCGTCGATCATTGGAAGAGACCCGTTAAACGCGGACACACTCGTTGACTTGATGGGATCGAAGCATTCCAGGAGGAATTTAATAGGTCGAGTGGCTTGAACGCACAAAGTGTTCGCCCTACGCCCAACGCGGCTTCCTTTTTCGCCCTGGACGACATGGACGGAGCTAATGTTCCGATAGAGTCCGAGTCCATGATGGCATCAAGTTCTAGTCGCAATCGCACCATCAGTAGTGCGACTGATATTGAATCGATGTCTGAATCTAGAGTGTCCAACGCGACCGATTTGAATGACATTGTTATTGCTGACTCGAGACCTGATGTTCCTATGCGAACTGATAGGCCTGTTGTTCCTAAACTGTCCGTGGCCAAAGGCCTGGGCGTGACGCAACCCTCGGCGGTTCGTGATGCTAGGAGATCTGCGCCACACCAGAGCCAATCTCCTAATCGGAGTGAGTTCCCACGGCCATCAACGGCCGTGCAGGATGATTTCAGAACTCCTCCGAGATCTAATCCAGTCATGATTGATCTGTCCACTCCTCGGGACCGTGGATCAAGGCATAGTCCAATGGGTGAAAATCAGCCAAATGAGGTTGCTGATCTTGTCACGGCCCTTGAAAGAGGGAAAGTGGACTCTTCCGTAAGTGCGATTATTCATCGCCTAGTTGCTAAGGTCGAAGACCTTGGGAATAGGAATGATAGAAGTGATCAATGCATCAGGCAACTAACCACTGAGGTCAACTCGTGGAGAACCAAGTACGACCAATGCGTCCATGTGAATAACACATGTACGCAGGCTGCAAATGCGTCAATGCAGCTGTCGCAAGGGGCTAGGGATGTCGTAACCGAGCTTGGCCAACGAGTCAAGATCATTTTCGATCGTATGACTAGCTTAGGCGACGCCCTGAGTGAACGGGCCAGCTATGACGACGTCGCTCGATCGATCGTCCAAGTCCAAACTGTTTTTGAGTCTCTTTCTGATCGAGTTGCCGAGCTTATTACTCGTGTTGAAGCAATCGAGAGATCCCTCGTGGAGAGTCAATCCAATCATCCCGCGATTGGTGGTGTGAACCTCAAAATCGAGGATCTATCCGCCAGGATATGTAGCATCGACAGGATGATGCAAAGTGCCGAACAGTGTTGGATTAGCAACACGGAAGGCATTAAGTGGGTCAAGGACCAACTCTGCGAAACGCAGACCAATTTAGAGGTCAAATCGAGGGACTGCAAGTCCTACACGGACAAGCAGAACACTCACAACATGGCTGTTTCGACTACGCTCAACAGCAAGCTTGAGCAGATGCTCAACGTGCTAAGTAGCACGGCCCAGAAAATCAGCACTCTCGAATCAAAGTACTCGAGCCATGCATCGAGTAGTGGATTGAATGATCACGCAGGGGGTAGGCGTGCCACTTCCCGTACTCCGGATAAGCGGCCACCTCCGCCTAGTCCTCCTGATGACGATCCTCCACCACCGCCTCCTCCTGACCGGCAAAGCCCGGAAAAAGAGTGCTGCCAGTGGAGATCCTGGCAACGCTGGAGAACCCAGATGTAAATACATGGGTGATGGGCGCATCCACCTCGTTGCTGAATTTCGTTGTAAAGGATGCAAAGGTGCGATTTGCGAGTACTGTTTCTCGTTCAAAGAGGATTTGTGTGAAGAATGCTCCCGCGACGGACCCCGATGCGGTGTCTGTAGGGAGAGTTCGTTCCTGACCAAGGGAATTAACTGTCAATTTTGTAAGACTTTTTACTGCACTAGGCATTCAGCTGGGCAGGACGACGGAGATTTGGATGTCAAAGGACCCTGTTGTCTTGCGTGCCTTAGAAACGAAAGCAGGAGGAGAAGGGACCCCGATGCTACTCGGATCAGGAATAGGTCCCCTGGAGGCGCGCCTGAGACGCGCCGCCTCTGCGACCACCTGTTGGTTGGTCTCGTGATGTTCCTACTGAGGGTCAGCCCAATGCGGCAAGCTCTCAGGGCGCTCCAAAGGCTGCGCCAGCTGCAGCCCTAGATAAGCGTGAAACCGGGTATTATTACGATCCTAATGGTGCAAGACCGAAGGATCCATCGGGCCTTGACCCGCCAGTCATGCGTGGTCCTGATCCTCCCGAAAGGAATTGTCGCATGTGTAATCGGGACATTCCTGACCCTAGCAAGATTGAGGATTGTAGAGTATGCATGAAAAGGGCGTGCGAAATTTGCATTCCGAAGGCTACTCGCCTATGCCCTGTGTGTGCAATGTCAATTGGTAGCTCACAGGTGCCACAGCACCTATTCGGAACAGGTGGTGGCGGATACAGTAGCCACCAGGATCCGAACTGTACCTAAATGCATTTCCATTGACCTTCCAGCAGAGCCCGACGCGGCTGGCCTGAGGGTATGGATAGCCAATATGAAGGAAGCTGTTAGCAATGCCTACAGCTATGATGGACTATACGTCATCAATTGGCTAACCGAAGTTGAGAAGGCAAAGTCCTTTGAGGAACTAAATGGAGAATGTAGATATCACGTTCTTGAAGCCAGGTTCAATGCAGCCATTCGAAAGTGCATCAGAACTGTTGCGATCATGGACAAGATCAATCGTCTCACTGAGGCTGCTCAACGCGCCAACAACCGCATCAAGAGTAGGCAGATCTTGTGGCTCTTATACGACCACTTGAGAACTGCGAACATCGGAGAGCAATCATTTAGAATAATTGAGCTCTCGAACCTGCGGTGTAGCGTTTCGACCTTCTATGCAGAGGAGGAACGACTCGAGCGATTCATCGCGAAATGGGACCACATTCTCGCGGGTCTCGATGAACCGTTGACCGAGCAGGTGAAACGGTCGCTATTCAGTGAGAAGGTCAGACACCTCAACTGTCTAGCGCGTGATATCAGGGAGCGGGATAGAAACATATCTAACCCTGATGTTTGTAGCTATGAGTGGCTTCGCGCTCGTTGTAGGAACGAGATCGACCGTTGGAGAGTGCGTAGGAATCAAGTCAATATGCACAAAGATTTCTACGAGCGAACTCCGTCCAGGGAGAGAGCCCAGAAACCTGGTGCTCCAGGCCCTCCTGTCAGGAGACGGTCGCCATTTGGGGACTCTCACAGGCCTAGTCGGCCTCCTAGCGACCAAAGAAAGAAGACTGGTAATACCCCGAGTCCGCATCAGAGGGATAGATATTCTCCGAGGAATCGGGATCAGGACAGGAGGCGTACGCCTAGCCCCAGGGGCGAAGCCCCTAGGAGGCCTAGGTCCACGTCACCAGGTGCCCCGGCGATCGATGCATGCAGGGACTTCACACGCGGGTATTGCTCGCGTGGACAAGACTCCAAATTCGCACACAACAGGACTGGGAGTTCCGATGCCAAGCGCAAGGAACGCCCTCCCCTGATTCCAGGGTATTGTGCCCAATGGATCTCTTATGGCAAGTGTCTGAGGGACAAGTGTGATTACAAGCGTGCAAAGCCACCTGAGCATTTGCTGAAAGATGCAGGTAAGCACACTGCGGCTCCAGCAACAGAATCAGCTGATGCGCAGCCTGCATCCGCTGAACCTACCAGTACTGCTGACGACAGGACATACAGTCCTGCACCTGATTTGTCAGCAGGTTTTTGAGAGGGGCGAGCCGTAACCCTCAGGCTATTGGGCTTGTTGCCTGCCCTGCTCATCCCATAGCCAAGGCATTTGAAGAGTATAAGGCTGGATTTCAACGTCCGGTAGGAACAATGGAGTGGTCAAAGACCACCATTGGCGCTCGAACACTGCAAGGCACGTGTCCGGGTGGACCGAATGTCCCAACAGCTGGTACTACGCGGAAACGCGCAGCTGGGCCCCTCTGATGGCGTCGGTAAACCCGATCCGGGAGGTGGTCAGTAGCATGATCTCTGGCTTGCGCTGTGCGCCATACCTCGTACACAATCCCAATGCGGATATTGTACAGGTGGCATTCCATGAGGTGGAAAAAGTCACCAACATGGACACTCACTCGTGTGTGAGAGCGAGTGATGAAGCGCTTGAAAGATGGGTGGCAAAGCAACTGCTCATCGAGGAAAGCGATACTGGAAACCCAGTTCCTGATGGTTTGACAGTCCTGGCGTACTTGATTGACCACCCGCAACACGCGGCACAGTGGGGACGCCACATGACAAGGAAAGGCAGTCTTCAATCTGCTTTTACCTTTTATCTTTCTGTATATATTTATGATGCATACCGCATCGGTGTTGAGGACGGTTTCCTCGTCCCGCTGTACGGCCTAAGCGCCTCTCGGGAGGACGTGATCATGTCCATGGTCCAAGCCGAGCGACGCCTCGCGGACTTCACCACCGAAGACGCTAATTTTGACATCACCGAGACCCTCAGGTTGAGCATTGACTCCCTGAGGGGCGGTGGTGGGACGATAACTGTCCCAATTGAGTATGCTGAAGCATACATCTACACCGACCTGAACAAGGTCGAGATGGTTCCCGCTGGGCAGCGCGATGGCCAAAGTGCCATCACGTTTGCGGATGCTCCAACTGGGAAGCATCACAGACGGGCGGCAACGCCTCGGGGTGATAATCGCTCCGCTTCGATGCGACCGGATCAGAAGGGCAAGGGAGATACTCGGAAGGGCAACGCCCCTGCGGGTTCCTGGCCCAAGGGAGAGGGTCCCAAAGGGGATCCGAATGCAGGCAAGGGTCACAAAGGTGACCAGCAGAAAGGCAAAGGCGGCCTATACGGCCAGCCGGTCGAGGACGCCGACGGGCAAGTACCAGCCCGACGCTCGCGGCTCGGGATACAAGGGCGCACAAACTGCTCCCTTTCCGTATCCTAGTCCCATGTACCCCACATTCCCAATGGGGGGCTTCATGCAGCAGCCTATGGCTGGCATGATGCCACAGATGTGGGCTGGCGCAATGGTCGCAGTTTCCGCCGGAAAATCCCGGCGCGCACATGAACCCTCATTCACCACACACCCCAACTTGGGGTGATGATGATGAGTTGGCTGAAACCGAGCCTTCTGATCCCCCACCCGGGGATTGGAACGTCGGGAAGGGAAGGGGACGACGCGGCCGCGGCAGGGGAAAATGATGCCCTATCGTGTTCTGCCCGCGCTGAGTCGCGCCCAATAGTGCCAAAGCGCACTCGCGGTGTTTGACTACATCACGAGTTCAATCATTGCATGATGACACATTCAGGGCAACGCTCCTGGTGTCAATCCGTGATATCGGTTAATCACCGACTTATAATTCAATTGCATGTATGATCGTGCGCTAGTCGCGCCGATCGTATTGTCCTGTCAGGTACGTCTCGTCACTGCAAGGCAGTCATCCTCGCCGGCGTCAACGGCCGCTGGTGATCAACATCTTCCTGAACCGCTGATGCAGCTGGTGAAGGAACTCGTCGAGGTGCTGGCGTGATGATCGCGATTGCGCTGCACCGCTGCCGGAGGTGTCCAACTCGGACCTAAACCGCTGACGGCTGCCGGTGCTACTCGTGCCGGCCGTCTTCGAGTGACCGCGCGCCTAGACGGTGCTTTTTAAGGCCGACGATAACTGGTCAACGCATCACGTTTCAACCAACCGGCCAAAGCGCCTTGTCAAATAATTCAAAATTAAATCCACTTGAGTCTATCGGTTCAATGTGGTTGCAATGGAAATGTTTTTATTTGGCTTCATGCCTGCCATTCTGGAGTTGAATCTTTGTTTCTGTTTCTTTTTGCTTTCTCTTGTTTGATTTGGCACCGGCGCGAATCCGCCCCATACCCGTAATTCGGGATGGTGGCGGGATCCGGGCACCAATGAGTGCCCGGGTATGGGGTCGCGAACCCTGGTAGCCTAATCGGCTTTGTTTTTCTTGTTTATTGCAATTCAACTTCAACATGGCCAATGCGCCTTTCCAAATTCACTCCTTCTCTTTGTACAGTCGAGGGGGGTGTTTTTGGGGGCATGTATTTTTATCACAACATGTTTAATTTCATGCCTATGCCCAATGCGGCATTTGGCTCAAGTTTTGCATTCGTCAAACATAGCTCGCCATTTCGTCGGGAAAAGTCCGCGGCGCTCTACACGCCGGCCGCGCGACGTCTCGGCCGTCGTTGCTGGGGTGGTGGTTTTTGTCCTGGAGGTGGGTTGGGCCATTGTTTGGAGTGCGCTGCTCGTGCTCGCTTTGCTCGCTTGGTGCTGCTTGCTGCTGGTTTGCTTGCTTGCTCTGCGCTGTGCTGCGCTTCTGCTTGGTTTATTCTTGTTACAAACTGGCACCCTTTTGGTTCGTGTTTGTGCCGGCCGGGGGCAACTGCTTTGCCCTTGGGACCGGGGGGGGATAAGGTGGTCTCTTCTTGTTGGTGGGTTAGGGCCTGTTTTATCCATCCCGAAACTCTGTTTCAAACCCTTTCGCACAACGAGACCGCGAGGTGGCGCACATCGTGGGTCATGGGGAAGGATGAGTGAAACATCATGAATAAACAACCGGAATGAGCAGTTGCGAAAAATAGACAAACAGCAACATTGAACATCGATGGCGCGCGAGAGTGATATATTTTTGTGCTACCCCCCCCCCCCAGGGACCTACCTTTTGGTTGCCTCTCCAGTGCATGATTTGCCCATCTAGGACTGGGAGGAACGATCTCTCAACTAGGACCACGACCTGGGACTAGGACCAAACTAGGACTAGACGACCCACCTCAGATTCTTACAAAAAAATAAGTTTCAAGTATAACTTCCTCTCTTACTTTCTAATTATTGCAGTAAACTAGGGAGCAACCTAGCACTAGAACCAAGGATCTCTCACCTAGGACCAAACTAGGACTAGACCATTCAGCTCTACTTGTTATAGTGTTTGGATGTCAAGCATTACATTCTGGTGGAAAGAAAGTCATGTTTAATATTTGGCTTGAAACAGAATAACCATAAATTATGACTAGATATGTTCTGCAATTATTCTACTGTTCAGTTAGCAGATGCATAGAAATTGAGTAATATATTAACTACAATTCATAAGGAACTTCCTTTGCATTGTCCTTTGTACGTTCTATTTATTTCAGTAAGCTAGGACCATACTAGGCCTAGAACTAAGGATCTCCCAACTAGGACTAGGACCAAACTAGGACTAGACCATCTAAGAGTTTAACTCTAGTTCTGAAAGTGATTGAATTTCAATGTTCTATTGTACCATGTAGTTTGACATAGAACAATCAGCACTTAAGTTCGAATCTAAATCGAAATTCTGGCTGGAGTATGTCCTTCTTAAGCTTCATTGAATTTCAAACCGAAATTGGGTCGAATGTGATAAACCATATTAAGTGGAATTCATAAGGAAAGAATCCAAAGGTCCAAAACTTGTCTTTTCACTAGTTCCTAACTACCATGGTCAGAAAACACGGTAAAACACAGTGTTGTGTTGTGTTTTTCATACTCAATTCACATTTGTACCAACGAACACTCGCTAAATGCTCGTTTGAATTTGAACACGAATTAAATGGGACTCAATAACGAAATATGTGGTCAGAATCCTAATGGTAATCAAATCTGAAATTTCGAGTTTAAATAGAGTTCCTTTCCAAACGCGAGTCCAGGCCCGAGTGAAACCCATTGAAACCAACTGAAATTTCAGTTGAGCCTAGGTTCAAGATTCCCTAGAAAACTTTGGCCTGCAATATTGAATGTGGGCCAAGATTGAAAAAGATTGAATGACAAATCAGGACTTGGATGCTTGCACAACACTGTGCCAAAGTACAGCCGCGCAAAGTGCAATGTTGAATTTGGGTCTCGATTTAAACCGATTTAAACCGATTTAAGTTTAAATCAGGCATGGATTCAAGATTCAAGATTCAAGAATCCAGGCCAAACTTTTCCAGGGAATCTTGAATCCAGGCCTCGATTTAAACCGATTCAACTTAAATCGGGCATGGATTCAAGATTCAAGAATCCAGGCCAACATTTTTTCAGGGAGTCTTGAATCTTGAATCTTGAATCCATGCCCGATTTAAGTTAAATCGGTTTAAATCGGTTTAAATCGAGGACTGGATTCAAGACTCCCTGCAAAAGTTTGGCCTGGATTCTTGAATCTTGAATCTTGAATCCATGCCCGATTTAAGTTAAATCTGTTTAAATCGGTTTAAATCAAGCCTGAAGCTTCCAGAACGTCCTTGGAAATGCTTCTTTTTCATTGCTCTCCCCAAAGCCCAAAAAAGGGTAGAACACACTGCAAATACCAGTGAATTCTTCAAAAAGGTAGGTCCCTGGGGGGGGGGGTACCATTTTTGTATATAAGCTAAGTACGGGAAGAAAATTGTGAACCATTGTCACGCATGCTCAAACGGTTTCCCGTTACAGGCATATGCATGAACATGCACAGCCGGCCTAGCCCAGCAGATTGGCACAAGCTACTGTGGTAAGGTCTAGAGGAGCCAGCTGAAGCCAGCAAACAAAGCACTTGCTCATGTTCGTCTCAGCTAAGCTTATGATCCAACCCTAGGTTTTGGAATCACGGGAATGGTTGACAGTTCAGTAGACCTTCGCCTCAGAGAGCGTGCAAGCGATCCCTGCTCTTGGCGCAGCCTTCAGTCCATGGTGCCTGCGGAAATGTGCTTACATGTTGCCTCCTTAGCTGCTTGCTTAGACATAGGCAACCCTGTAACGCTTAAATGCTTTATTTGTATTTGGCTCACATTTGTTTATCTAGATGAGCACGCATCTCAGGCACAAGCAAGGCACAAATCGGACACACCGGGCTGATTTTTTAATCCCTGCCGGAAGTTTGTCAGACCTGTTTGTAGCCGATGGGAGTGAACATGTCGGACTTGTTCACATATGCACTGTGCGATGTTTTGTACAGGCCCCCTTTGCGCTCTCCTTGCCCTTCGCGCCAGGGATTTGATGGGGCTTTGCGTGCTCCTCTGCGCCTCTGCGTCACAATCAGAGCACCCTCTCAGCCGCGGCATCGAGGAGGGCGTGGCCCGCCTTTCTCTCCGAGGACAAGTAGGGGCGATTGAATTTTGTGCGTGATGCATTTGGAAGTTTGTTGTCATTTGACACACTTCCAAATGTCCGGTGCCACACTTTTCGCACACTCTTGGCACAGGGGAGCTTCTGCTTCCACTGCGAAGCGGGGGCCAGTGAGCTTCCCATGGGAAGGGGAAGGGGGCGTTCCATAATTTTACCAAACTGCAGATGAAGCTCCATTTCCACATGAGCTGGGGTTGGTTCCCAATGCTGTTCCAAGTGGCTGCGACTTGCCCAAGCTCCGGGCTTGTCTCCAGTTCGGGGACCCACATGACTGTCTTTGTGGCCCTTTTTGTTGTGCTAGCGACGGAGCGCTCAGTCAGCCGGCCTCCAGGACCTTCGGAGCTTTTAGAGGCAGCACCTCCGGTGACTTCTTTTGAGGTGAAGCTGGGCAGCGGCGTGGAGTTCCAGTTGGGCGACCTGGCAGTGGCCGCTAGACGGATATGACTCACTTATCTTTTGGTCAGTTGAACCACCCCATCCTTTTCTTTCAGCCACTTCCCTATAAATGAAAATGGTCTGGGGGGGGAGGGAGGGGGAGGGGGAGGAGGGGGAGGGGGGGGGAGGGGGGAGGGGGGGGGAGGGGGGGGAGGGGGGGAGGGGGAGGGAGGAGGGGGAGGGGGGGGGGGGGAGGGTGTTCCGAATGGCTAAGGGGACACTGGGGCTCCTCTCCGCCTGCTTCAGGCTGTGGGATCTCTGGAGCACTTGGCCTCAGATCCTGAAGTCTTGCCCTGGGCAGAGCAGCAGCCGCTGGGCACGGGCCAGCTTTGGGCCCTGGAATTTGTTTATTTGAGAGTATGAGGCACCACAAACCCTGGAGGATTCTGAAGTTTGGTTTGTTTTTCAGGGCCATAAGACTGATGGAGATGTTCCTTGAGGTAGTTACGAAATTCATTCAGACTCACGTTGGGCAGGCTGATGGTGGGAAGCATGTATCGGCCTCATAGCAAGGAACGACGGGAGCGTATTAATCCCGATCATTTCCAGATGCGTTGCCTGCCACCTTGGGCTGGCAGCCTGGCCCGGCTAGGCTCCCCGCCGGATTTCGGACTCCGTTCACCTGGCAAGTGCCAAAATTGCCAAAGCTCTGCAAGATTTGCCCCAGTGCCCTTTCGAACCCTTCCAAGACCTGGCCCATGGTTGTGGAAAATTGCACTTTCTGTGACACGTTGATCCCCGTTCTTGCTGCCTCAAGGAGAAGAAATGGCTGCACCATTGTGGGCGTGCAAGCTAACGGAGTGGCTTGCTTGCAGCATGAGACCAGGCCTCAAGATGCAAAACATGGGGCTTTGTAGAAAGCACCATGAAAGCACCAAAGCTGCCACCCAGGTTCTTCTGGGCCTGGCAGCCCTGCGCGACACAGTGCAGCCTGCGGCGCAGAAGGTGATCCGGGAACTGCAGGAGGCAGCGGCAGCTTTTGCCGGGGCTGAGGGGCCTGAAGCATGCTTCAAGATAGGTGGGGTGCTTATGCACATTTGATTCCCAGTTCGCAACTAACAGGGCTGAAAGACACTGTAAGCATGACTGGATCACGCTGCACAAGTTAACTGCATTGTTTCTTGCTCCTTGCATATCGCAGTACATTCTTATCTTGATTAGTGTCCTTGAGGCTAGGTCCAGGATTGGGCTCGGAAATGTCCATCCCGAGACCTCTCCTAAGTGAAAGGTTTTGTCCGCCTTGCATCTCCTTGCATTCTCTGTCCTTCACGCTAGAATGCCAGCAGTCTCACATGGGGAAGTCCGGCAGGTTGGGAGTTGTGACTGAGATCAAGCAACCCAGCTTCATAGTCTTAAACTGGACATCTTGACATGTTGGCAAAGAATATCAAAGAATCCAACCTACCATTGTGGCATTCCCCCCGAGCAGTGTCGCCGTTTTTTCCGCTGTGTCCGTTGGATTTCTCACGTCCAGGCCGGGGAGGAGGTGTGGATGTGCACGGGCGACCACAGCAGCACGGCCTCGGCGGTGGCTGAAGAGCTGGGCCTCGCCGAGAGGCACATCCGCGCGGAGTGCCTCCCAGCGCACAAGGCGAGGCGGGAGTCGGGTAATCTCAGGACAAGGGGTCATTATTTTGACGGTTTTCTGGGGTTGTGAAAGTCAGAAATGGGGTTGTTCCCTGTAACCCACCACTTGTATAGGGAGTGACTTCGCCCATGGTAAATAATGAGGCCAGCAGGCGGGTGAGTGCGTCAGTGGGTGGGCTGAGGTGGCGCCAGGGTGGGGCTGGCAAGTTTTTTTTTGTTCCTGGCGTGACTCAGCCTGTGTCACATGGAAACTAAAACGCATATCATGTCGCTTTGCACGAACTGAGGCTGCCGTGGTGTCGGAATTGCAAGCTGCAGGCGGCTTTGGCTCGCACTTGCGGCTTGAGAGATTGACATGGGATGAAAGGGTTGGCGACCTCTGAATTGTTTCCGTCAGCTCATGATGGATCACTGACAGGATTCACAGCTTGCGTTTCTGCGCATCCTTGAGATCGACAAATCGTACTGGCCAGGTTTGATTTGGTACCCCGGATTCTGCCAGCTGGGGTCGAACTTTGCCAATTGTTTACTGCCCGGTTCAATGCACACCAAACATGAACAGACCTTGCAATGATTACTGTACAATGGTCAACCATCATTGGCAATCGCCACGGCAATTCCGATAATCAATAGTTGATTGTTTTTTTTGGTCTGGCTTGGTTTGGTTTCGGAGCGATGTAGGCGCCTTTGATCGGGCCGCCCCGCCCAACACGCCCGGCAGTACCCATTGAGCTCTACCCATTGAGCTTTGCACGCCTTGTGGCTCAGGCAAGCGTGTGATCTTCGTAGGCGACGGCGTGAACGACGCGCCCGCCTTGACCTCCGCCGAGGCCCATCGGAGAAACGCGGGAGTATCGCTGCCGAAACGACCTGTAGGATCTGTCTCGGGTCGCCCAAACACACCTCTTAAGTTTTGGCTTTGTTTTTCTGCAAAGTTGCTTGGCTCCCTAAAAATAAGAGGTAATATCAAGCACAGCCCTCGGCTGCCCTTCTTACGACGACCTTTGTCCAGGGCTGGCAACCAGCGAATCAAGGAGATCCAGGGATTCTGGCAGGATTTCACGAGCATGCAACTGATGACATGAGCGAATTGAGACAAGCAAGTGGAGCGCTTGCTAGATAAAGTGAGAGCCCATGATTGGTTTTTAAAATGCCCCTTGAATTTTCTCCGGGTATCGTTTCCATTTGCTTCGGCTCAGGCTGAGGTAGAGCTTCGAGGTGATCAATTCGTGAGACATCTGAGTTCAGAGCTCAGGTTGGTGTGGCGATCGGCACCGGCGCCCGGCTGACCGTGGATGCGGCGGATGTGGTACTCGTCCGAGCAGACTTGCAGGACACCAGCCCAAAGCCTCCCCTTTGGCCAAAAAGGAAGCAGTGAGAATCGTAAGTCGTGAAGTTGTCTTGAGGGCCATGGGAAGCTTGGATGGTTGCAGGCTCTGTTTCTTTGATTCCTGCTCCTGTTGGGGAGCCTTTGCGGCTTTGATTGAAGCCTGGCCGCTCGATTTCATGCTTGTCGTTATTCAGCCCGTCTTGATGTCAAAGCTGCACCCCAAATGTAGAACCTTGGGTATGTGCTTGTGTTGAGTGTTGAGCTTTGCGCGCTTTTGCCTGATATACCTTGGTGATTGCTCCTGTCGCCCCAAATGAGATGACTTCATTGGCGTGTCGAGGGTGGGGGGGTGGGGGGCATCTTCGCGAGGAGCTGCTCACCGCGAAGCAGCTGGCCCTTGCCACGGTGTGGTGCATCAAGCACCCGGGCCGGTGGATGGGGAACGCCTTCAGAGTTGGTGAGCCCATTTTGGGGTTTTCTTACGGGCAGCCGAAAGAAGCCACATATGTGTGGGGTCCATCATCTAGAGACAAGCTGGGGTTGGGGCGAGGGTTGGGGCGGCCGGGCTGAGGCGAAACTTCATGTGGGCGATGATCTTCAATGCCTGCATGATCCCTTTGGCTGCTGGGGTTCTCCATGAACGAGGCGACAGGGATGCCAGACTGCCAGACCAGTGCCTGCTTGCAAAATCATGTTGCATGGTGTTGGTTTGGTGTCCCTTGCTGCTGTGGCTCGGGCTCCGGTTCGGACTTGCAGGTGTCCATTTACCGCCTGCCGCGGCGGCTGCAGCTATGGCCTGCTCATCCATCACTGCGCCATGGATCAAAGAGCTGGCCCCATGCCCCACTTCCCAGAGCAGCCAAAGGCCAAAGCGCTAAGGTTTACCCTCCATCCCGAAATGTCCACATGGCCAGAGAAGAGGTGCAGAAATGGCCCGTTTCCGTCAATGTATCGATTTGTGTGAGAAGAATTGCCGTCACCATCCGGCACACACGTTTGGGGGAGGCTGGTTGTCACCTTGCGCTTTAGTTGCTGGGTTCAAGGTTTTGTTTCCCAAGCGCTACAGCGGTGTGATTCCCGATCAATTCAATTTCGTCCTTGCAGAAATCAAACAATTCCCACGTCCACACCAGCAGGTCGGGCAAACGTCCAAAAAATATACTTCCTCGATTCAATGGGCCAAAGAGAAGGGCTTTCAAACGCCAGTCTCAGAGCAGCCGGGAAGCCTGATTGAAGGTTGTATCCTCGTCACTTCTCCTGCGACGCTTCAAACCACGATGGCAAGGAGCTACTTGGAAGCAGATCGGGCGCCAGTTTGCTTGGCAGATTTTGGAGCTTGAGCCATTCCAGGACACACAAGGGAATTCTTGCGCACACAGGGCTGAACATCTTCTGAACATGATATCATGATCCTACATGCGCAAGCAGTGGTTGGGATTTTGCAGATGTATGCAGACTGGCCCCTCTTGGTACCATTACCAGCCCAAATTGCTGTTGCATAGCTACGCATGTTGATGGCCACACTGAGGCTGAGTTGACGGCTTTCAAGAAGCCGGTGCCAAAGAAGGGCAAAGGTGCCGAGTTTTCCCCGCTCACCGGCAACAGGGAGGACTCACGAGCCGCCTCGCCAGCGCTCGCTAGTGGCCAAGAGTTTGCTTGTATTTGGGACACATGCCCACAATATGTACTTGATACAGGGCCCACCTCTACCCAGTTGCGCTTGAGCCGTGTCCGAGCTAGGTGGTTTGCATGCTCACCCTTCCTGCAGGATCCGCAGGACAGCCTCACGGATGCAGTGTGAAGCGGCTGCAGGCCTTGCAGAGGCCGCGTGGAACGAAAGCTGTTAAATGACCACAGCAAATGACTCGCTACAGGGAAGCCTTGCTGGGAAGCTGACATGAGGAGAGGTGATACTACGCTTGCCCACGCCCACAACCCTGGGATCTGAGAGCCCCAGTGCGCATTGGCCCAGGGTCGAGCCGCCGGAACCTGTCAGAGCAGCGATTCCTGCCAGGCGCTGTTGCGCTGTTCCAAGCTGCAGGGGGCTGTTGCCTTTGCACCCGTGGCCTGAGCGTGAGTGCTGGGTTTAGAGGTGGTGGCTGGTTTTGCAAATTGAGGTGTGTTTCTGTTGAAGCAAGCAAGAAGTGAACGATCTATCCAGAAAACATACGGCTTTTGGTTTTGCAAGTTTCGAATTCGGCCCGAGCCTTTGGCCTACGCAGTTCCTGGAGACCTCACCGGGCTTTCAAGCGGGAGGCGTGCACCACTCACCGGCCTAAAGTTGCCACTTGGTGGCCCTACGGCCAATGTGGCGGTGAGACAGTCACAGCAACCTGGAAAAAGGTTGACCTTTCTTTGCCCCAAGGTGCGTTCGATCCTTGTTTGGGCGAGGGGGGTTGGCTTCAAATGCCAAAGCTTGTTTGCTACTTTCAGGATGGGTATTAATGGGTGTAGTGTGCTATGCGGCTGCTTGAGCCCACTTAGCTCGTTATGATTCTTTATGGCTTTTGGCTCACGCACCGGCTTGGCCCTTGGTAGATGCGCTTTCACCACGTCGAAGGCGCCGTTGACCCTGCTGAGGGGCCTGGGTCGATTCGGCCGATGGCGAAGCCAGCGATGCCTTCACAGTGCGCGGCAGGGTGGTTGGATTGACCTTTCCCGCCGCGCGCTGCAATTGACATGCAGTGTCATGAAGAAAAGAACCGCGACATGTCGACGCGCCTGTTTTCGACTGGATTTGCAGGATGAATCAAGGGCAGGTTAAGGAGGCTCTTCAAAGAGCGTCAAGCGCCGTGAATGCCCGCTCAGGCTTTCTGGGCAACTAAACTGATGTCTGAAGTCTGACTCTAAAATTCAAGAGTGCAACGCATTTGAACATGCTAGCCTCTGAATTCCACTGGTTGGATTTGCTGGGGTGAGCGAAGAAATCAGTAGGATTTTCTCACCTTGAGCTGTTCGAGCCGCTCATTTGCCGGAACCCTCGCAGTCGCTGCAGCGACTGGGTCTATCTGTCCGGGCTGGGGCTCCCAGTGCGCAAGTCGCAACCATGCCAGCTTTTGCCGCGTTGACTTGAAGGCTGAAAGTTAGAGGTAGCTTGGCCGATATGCGCGCATGCTGAACGCCGAAACTGTGACATGGCGCATTTCGGAGCGCACTGGAACCTCTCTTTGAGATAGTGGATGCACAGCTGCACTAGCCGCATAGCTCAAGCCTGTTCCAAAAGCTTGCCACGATGCCCCGCCAAAAGGAGAATGCGCCTGTGCCGGTGCAGTTCAATCTGCAGGACTTGCAGATTGGGCGCCGCAAATTCCGCTCGGGTACCTCCGGGCCAGCCATCCATTTGCCGGCGGATCGCCTGCTGGGGGCGCTGCCGCAGGCAGTGCAGCGCTATGAGACCTTCGTTTGTGGAAAGATCATGTTTGGCAACCAACGCTTTTCCTTTGAAGTACGGGAATTGGATCGCTCTCCTCAGAACATCGCCAAGCTATTGAGGAAGAAGTGCGACCGAGAAGCGTATGCACCGACCTTCCTAGATATGACGTTGGCCACAATGCATTCTCCCGTGCAGTCCTTCCAAGTGAAGTTTCAGGATGTGGCGTCCATGGAGTGCCGCAATGTGAGTCAAGAATGGGAGCTTGTGTTGAAATTGAAAAAGCCGCTGTCATGCTATTCGAAGACCAATGGCCGAAGCTGGCAGACAGTGGAGAGCCCACTGGCCAACGCCAAGACCATTCGATGCGTCACAGCTCCTTGTGAACCCAAAAATGGGAGCGAAAGGCAGCTTCCCTTTGGGCAGGTCCGTGAACTTGCCATTCAATCATCGCCAGTTCTTGCGGCTCTGTTCGATGGGATAGCTGTGGCCCCGGTCCCGGTGAAGCAGAAGCGCAAGGCCAACGAGGATTCACCAGGCAATGTGACCAAACGCCTGAAGAAAGAGGCCCAAGGCTCCAAGAAGCTTTCGGTGGCGGACCAGCAGTTTTTGGATGTCGAGGCTGTGAAACTATCGTTGAATGGATTTGTTCAGAGCCTTGCAGAAACTGTGGATGCCGACTGGCATGACTCCTACGAGGAAACAGGTGAAATGCTTGGTGAATGGTTCGGGGAGTGTGGAGACCATGTCATGAAGGTCATCAAGGTAGCCACAGAGCTTGGAGCCGGCTTCGGCCATGCTCATGAGATCTTGAAGTGTGTCCATGACACATGGCTGAACATTACAGCCATTCCCTTCCGTGGGTGTCCTGAGGAGACCTTGAGAGATTCGGATGGGGTGGAGTTGGAGCTCGAGGAGCTGATTGGCGAACCGGTCAGGAGCATAAAGGACATGCTGAAGATCGTTTGGCCTCTGCTGCTGGCGCGAGCTGCCAATGACAGCAAGGTGTTGGATCTCACCTTGAATCAGATGCTCAAGGATGCTCATGACAATGGGGTCATCGATGCACAAGCGCCTCATGAGGGTGAACAGCATTTGCTGTCACCGTGTGGCAAGGCCATCTTGAACGCCATCGCTGGCGGCCGACGGCGCCTGGCACAGCTGGCTGCCAGCCAGGACTGGAAGAAGTGCCCCTGCACCGTGAAGAAGCACAGGATGCGTCGGTGCATTGATCGTCGCTTTGATGGTCCCAAGCACTTGCGCACGCGAGACTACAGTTCGGACTCTGAGTGCGGGTTATTTTGGTGAGGCCTTGGCATGCCTTTGCCCGGGCGCACGTCAAGGCTTCGCTAGGTTGGCACGGGCGGTTTTAAGATTCACGCGGATGGATTTCCAAGGTGCCGGTTTGTCAAATTCAATAGGGGATCCTTTTGGCGATTGTCTTACTTGCTAAACATGACCGGTTTGGGTGATCGTGGAAGTCATCAATGCAGCAAGCCAGGTGTCAATCCTTCCGCATGATGAGGAGTTCGCCCTATACATTCCTTTTAATTGTGTCGGGTAAGACTTGGGGTCCCCGGCACAGGGAACACGTGGAGGACGGAGGAGAGCAGTGCACAGCGAGCATTCAATGAAAAGAGTTGCGCTTTGCAATTCCCTTGTCATGCAAGATGTGGAACCTACCTGTTGCAATGAACGAATCTTCAAGTGAACGCTTGGGCGTCATGCAACTTGTTGCGCCGCATTCTTGTGGCGATAAGTTTGTGCGTGTGCGTGCGTACGTGCGTGCGCGTGCGTACTGAGTAGGGTCATGCTGTGATTGTCCCTGTCGTGCTGTCTATGTTTTGTCATAGGACGACGTGTGCAATCTGCTTTAGGTGAGTCACGCATCCCATCATTGAAATTTGGGCCATGCCCGAAACATGAAGTGCCTTTGCCTTAGGTGGTGCCTGGTTTTGATCGCGAAGCTTTTCGAAATGCAGGCGCGGTAAAGGGATGTGTTGATGCAACCATCCACTATTTGTGACTTTCACGTCACGACATGACACTTTCAGACAGGCTCTTTGTTGAAAGCATTTAAGTGCCCTTCGCCACAGGAGGAAAGTCTAGAATTCACCCAACAGGTAGTTGTGCTGGCCCGTTCTCATCTTCCTCAGTCACTGCTTGTGTTGTTTCAGCACCCCATTTGAGAGAAGCCTTGCCCGGGTGTCCTCGGCGCGGTGGCGCGGTTTCCGGCATCGGGGGGTGGATGCGAATCCTGATATCAGGTACCGGTAGCGCCGCTGGCTCAAGATGTCGCGGCTGTTCGTGCCAACGTGTGCATGAGTTTGAGCCCATTTGCAAGCCCCAATTCTGGTTTGTGCTAGTTAGCAACCCAAAGCCATTTGCAATTCCTAACAGACCGAGGTTGATGCCACCTGAGCCGACGGCTGGAAAAAAATGTGATGGCGGGAGCACTTGGAAATCCAAAATGAAAGCCGAGCGTGCCACGGAGCGCTAGCAATTGTGGATGCCGGTGAAGAATATTCATGCATGCTTATATCAACTGGATTCTTGCTTCTCGTGCTTTTTAGCTGGACTCAACCGACAAAGTGAAGCTATGCTGAGAGTTGACTGGATTAGCCACGTTGGTTTGTGTTGCGATCTTGGCAGGGCTTCCAACAAATATTATATATATATGCGTGTTACACATCATGTGCAGACCTTTTGCTGTCAGATTCTAGCTGCTTCACTTCTCCTATCACATGCGCCATGCAGTCCATGCATTTCATTGCGGTTTGTTCTTAGGCTGTGGATGCTGTGGCTATCGGCATCATGCATTTGGCAGGAACAGGCTCGAAGCTTAAGCGCCGGTGTAGCCAAGATGTCCATCCAAGTCTTCGACGACTACTTCAAGGATGGCTTGCTGCCTTTCTTGTTTGCTCACAGTTACATACGCCTTAGGACATCCTAACGGGGATGCTCAACGAAGTTTAGGTCTTAGGCAGTTCCGGAATGTCAAAAGCAAACACCATCCCAAGCAAGGCTGGCCCTATGCTCAAAGCAGCCGACAATTGCACGCGAAAGACTCGTTTCGCGATCCTTCGTGAAGAGCTGCCCAATAAGTGGGAAGAGCTTGTGTCATGCGCCCATCTGAGAAGTACCCTGGCTAAGCCATTGTATTTTGTTCAGTGGCCTTGGGAGGGCATCAGGCCCCTTTTTCAGCGGGCACAACCAGCTTGAGTTGGTATGTCCCGAGGAGGGCCGCAAGATTGTGACTGTCAAGGATGTGGAGCCTGACAAGTTCATCAAGGTCTGGCTGCGTTCCACTCCTTGAAGCGTCAACTTGCTTGCCTAGCAGGATTCGCGTGCACAGGCATGTTTACGCTTGCGTCAGCACTACCCAACTGCCGAATGATCACAAGGTGACTTTTTGTTCTGTTGGATTTGAAGGGTGGCCAGTCACCACCGAGAGTTAGTGCTGGTCTGTGTGTTTGGGTTTCTCCTCCGGGGAACGTGGCCGGTGCTTCCCCCAGCCAGGGTACTTCACGGCGCCGTCGGTCAGGCCTTCTCGCAGCACCTGAAGCGCCAGGGGCGCTTCGAGCTGCCTAAGTGGGCTGACGTGGTGAAGACTAGCACCCTGGCTCAGAACGCAGACCGGGAAAAGGCAAAGGAACAAAAGAAAGCTTGAGTTAAAATTCAAAGAACCGTACTCACTAGGATCAGTTCCCTGGGTATCCTTTTGCAGAAGTTAAGAATCACGATGAAACAACACAAAACAAGAACGGAATGAGCTAGCAAATCTCGGAGCTTAAGCCACGCATCAACAAACGGGATGTTTCCAAGAGCCTCAGGCTCACAAGCAGCCTGCCACCCTCCTATGTTTGCCTGCTTCTGGTTCCATGTTGTTTTCTATGTTTACGGAAGTCTGACTTGTCACTGCAGGCGAGGGCACTTGTTTGAATCTTTTCCCATGAGGGAACAGGCGATCATGCGAGCAATGCATGTAAGATACCAGGTCTGTGCCAAAGCCTGTAGCATAGCTTGAGTTGATTGTACCCCTCATGTGATCAATCCTTGGGCACATGGAAACCCGTTCGTGAATTTTTGGCACTCGCTTGCAGGCAAGTCCAAGGAGCTGCCACCTTATGACCCTGACTGGCTCTACGTTCGAACTGCCTCCATGGCGGGGGCCGCAGATTTCCTCCGGAGGGATGGGCTCATTGGCGCCTGCGCGGGATGCGACGATTTTAGGGTGCCGCATAGAATCGCGTGTGCCAAGAGGCGGTCTTATCTTGGGCTTTGCCTGAAGGCTTGCACTGGACATATCGCCCTGACTGCTGCAGATGAAGATAAGCCTGAGACTGAAGTTGAGCAGTTCTCAAGACTTGCGGCCAAGCCAGCAATGTTAGGTGTGCGTTTGGGCCATAAGTCTGAAGAGGCGTGCGTAAGAGTTCTTGCTGTTCCCTTGGCAGCCGCCCAGGTTCGAAAGGTGTACATTCGCAAGGGCATGGGCGTTGGTGCCTTCCGCAAGGCTCCCTGACTGCTTGGGCCATGGTCAATGCTTGGCGTCAACTGGAAAGCAAAGGCCACTTGAAGCAAATCTGCAAGTTGCAAGTGGATCCTTAAAGGTTGCACTGGGAAATTCATGTTGCCTTTTGAATCCAAGCCTGACGACTCTGGTAGCTCTGGTAGGTCTATGGAGGCCAGCAGAGACGAGGCACCTGCACCAACAAGTTCGTGAAGAGCTCCGGGAAGCTGGCCCGTTGCGCGCTCGGCATCGAGGGGCTGGAGCTTGCACTGAGCATGGTCAGCTCGGGGTGGTGGTAGACAGATAGACCCCAGATCGGTTGGGGATCCCTAGAGGGTTAGATTTTAGGTTGGATGGAAATCCCTGGTTTATAAGGTGGCTGAGTAGAGAAGCTGATGCTTGGGTTTGCTGATGGCATTCGCAGGAAGCTTTGTTAAAAGCCAATGCTGCATTTGCATAGATGTTGTTTCGCCTCCTACTGCGAGCAGGTTACATTTTGCAGCAATTGGAGGAGACGACAGTAATGAATAGCCTCCATGCCATTGTTGTATCGAGCAATATGCTGCGTGTAGCGTACTTGACATACGTCATGGTTTGCACAAGGAATTTGCAATCCATCCATTGCCATGTGACTGGTGGTGATGGCTGCACTGGCAGTCGTGGCCGCAGCTAAATCGTGCGCCAGCGTTCTTTTCCTCCGACATGATGACCTATTTTGCACCGTTTATGGCCCCGTTCGTATTGCAAACAGGCACCGGCATGATACTTTTTGTTACGGCAAACTTTGCAGTTCTTGGCTGGTTTGGAGGAGATGGGCTTGGTCGAGCAGGATGAGGAGGGCGGCCGCATGATCACCAAGGCGCACGAACAAGCGTTTGTGTTGACTACGTTTGGGATCTGTGCGGGATCTTGTGTGAGATTCTGACATTTTTTTCATTTCCAGGTTTACTACTTTTCGCTGGGGGGAAAGCAGGCGAATGCCCACACGAGAGCTTCTTAGGCAACACAGCTTTATGTCCTGGCGGTGAATTTCACAACTTGGGCCGTCGGCAGACCTCGACAGGTGCCATGTTCTTGTTCATTGGCACCGGGGCACTTTGTTAGCCGTGCCCTTCACTTGGAAACTCTGCATGATCAGCATTTCTTGGCATGGCAGAATTTGAGCTAATCAGGTGTTGGTTGGTGCTTTTTCAGCATGGACTGAGCTTAGGTATTAGCTGGTTGTCGGAGATTCAGGCATATTCAGAATAGACTTGTGTGTGTTCCGTTCCATTTTCTGCTGCGAATGGTGAAGTAGTGATATCACATATGATTCGATGCTTTGATATCGGCTGTTTCTTTTGCATTCGCTAGCATGGTAGTGGAATCACATTGGCATGATGTCTTGTAATGCGTGGCATTTGCTGGATGTTGGTTTTAACTGCATGCTATGGGTGTGTCAGCGTTGGTTGAGATTGCAATACTTCTTTGGTGGTGGCTGAATCTGTCATGGTGGTCGGCATTCACTACACAATGCCCATCTCGACAGTATTGCGACAGTTCAGTGGGACCAACTCGGTGACGCTTGTTGTTGGGCCACTTCGCCATGCGGGTTGCATTGGATTGCCAGGAGCCTTTCCATGGTTGGTTTCCACACGGTCCTCCCAGGGCAAGGTTTGTCAGCTGCAAGTGACCCCAACTTTACCGCCACTTTACCCAGTTGAGTGACGTTGAAAAATGGGACTATCAACAAAAGGGCCATCGGGTTTTGCTGCCGGTCAGGAAGGTCAGCGAGAGCTGGACACTGTGGCAGTGCAGGCCATTGCTGATGCTTGCCTGGTGTGAGGGTGCTTGAACATGGGAGGGACCCGCAATAGATATATATAAGTTTTTTTGGTGTCCAATTGAAACAACCCCGACAAGGGTAGCCACAAATCATGACCATGTTCTGAGTTCGGCATTCAAGATAAACCGCGGGGTGAACGTGGAGGTTCGTGCAGCTGCAAGCCTTGCTGGAAACATGGCTAACTACAAGGGAATCAAAGAACACCCATTTGCCCCGCGTCGCTCAGCCAGCAGTGTCACAGCAGCTTGCAAGAGATCAACGCCGCAGGCAGCAGCGGAAGAAGCAGAGGAGGAGGACTAGGGCACGGCTCTTACTTGGGTTCAGGTCGTTGACATCTGAATCTCAGCGCAAGGGCGAGCCTTGCGACTGCTGATTGCCATGCTTCACACCGCTGAGGCATCACTGGGATCACTGGGATCACGGCGCGGGCCAGAAAAGTACGGCTGAGCGATGCGAACGTAGGCCAACACTGGTTTCTTATCTTGAAACATCAGTGGCCATGAACATGACTTTTGTCATAGGCTGGAATTGAAGCTTGCTTGCAGTTCGGCATGTGAGCTGTCTACATTGACACGGCAAGTGGAAGTTTGCAGGTTGCATCACGTCAGCTGCAGAAGCAAAGAGGTCATTCTTGAATGACTGGACTTATTTGAGAGCTTCTTCGAACACATGCGATGAACAAATTGGAGGGGCGTTTGAGTGCAAGGGTGCGCATTCTAAACGCGCCGATTCTCCATGGCTCAAAGAAGGGCAGCTGCGATGCGAAGATATGATTGCCGTCCCTGTGGGCGTGTCACGGTCCTGCCTTGGTTCCTGGCAGGCAGGGCCAAGACCTGAATGTTTTGCCTGAAGCAAACCCCCTCAGAATTGGATTGTGGGAATTTTCATGTTTCAGGACATTTTCGAAGGGCTTGGACATGGACCAGACGTGCTCCTTCTTCATGTGCTGAAAGAGCTGGTAATTGTTTGGTGGGCCATGATGGCATGACACGCTATTCCATGCCAGAAACGCAACCTGATGACCTGATTCCTAGGAGTAGCTTTCAGCCCTTGCAGAGGCCACCATTTATAAGCCGCTTGTGACTCCCCGCCATGCGATTTTCACATCTCAACACCCCATCATAGCCACCCCACAGCCCAGTCAGGTGCCGCAGCCTGTCAAGCCCCCCTTGCGGAAGAGAGGCAGGCACACTGCAGACAGTGGATAGTTCATCCAGGATGTTTCTTGTTTCGAAGGTTGGGATGACCTCTTTAGGTTATCCGGCTGGCTTTCAGGGACTAGCAATCAACAATTATGAGCTGCGGATGGTCATTTTACCACAACAACACGACGCGCAAATGAGGAAATTCGAGGTTTTCTAGCAAACCTTGCGTTTGTCGAAAATCAGCCGCGCTGCCATGAACACACCACCCCTTCTCATGTTTCAATGTGAAGGAGGACCACAAACTTGTTCGGGAAGTGCTCGCGGTGGGAAATCTGCAACTGCACTCAATTGCTGGAAGGTTCACAAGGCTACTGGCAGCTGCTCTCAACCGCTGTGGTGGGGCGATGCCTGTTGGCCTGATGCTCAGCACAAGGCGTGCATAGGGATAATCCCTGCACAAAGGAGCGGACAAGATGGCTTCCAGAAAACGGAGGTGGGCGGGACTGGGACAGGCGTAGTTCTGTTGGATTGGTACTGAGCAACGCACATCTTGCTTATGTTCATGTCGGAACCTTCTTCGATGTCCATTGACTTGCGGGATTTCGGGCCGTCAAACAGGGACAAGCACCTACCCTAATCACTTTGCCAAGGCCCGGCGGTGCTCTGGTGCACGGGCCTCGTATGGAGTGGGGGGGGAGGCGTTGGCCGCGTTTGGCAGCTGGCTCTTGGAGGCATGGACCAGGCCCAAAACCATCAAGTGTTTTTCCTGGCATGCTTCCGCGCAAGCCAACAAGTGGGGTTAAAATGTGCACCGCGGAAGCTCTGAAGGGTCAGTCAGCCCATTCAAAGCCCAATGCTTTGAATCACAGTTTTTCCATGTGTGGAGCGCTTTGCAAAACTGGGGCAGCAAATCCGCGTAAGCTCCGTGGAAGCAGTGCGCAAGCTTTGACTTCAAACAATGTGGGACCCTAGCAACCCTAGCAAAAGCCGCCAAAGGGTACTTCGCGTATACGCCGTATTCGCCTGCATCCGACAGGGGGCGATCAAAACTTGCTCAAGCGACATGCTAGGCCCAACGCGTACCGGTCATGGGTGACTAGTGCATGCACTCTCGGAGGCTCGGGAGCCGCCGGTGCGGAAAACGCCTGTGAAGGAGGCGCAGAGGGAGGCACAATCAATTGCCCGCATGACTCTTCAACACTGAGAAACCTGCAGCGTGTTGCATAGCCAATCATAGCCATGATAAGTGGAGCAAACATTGGCAAACAGCCTTGCATTGAGTGTTGTCATGTGTCTTCCTCCGTGTTTTCATGGCCTCATAGAGTTTTATGTCGTCCCCCTTGCCCAAGCAATTGTCATATAATATGGCCTAGCCCTACCTCCAATCCATGCTTTGTGCTTTATCACGGGCTTGTCCAGGCCACAGCCGATTTTTTTGTTTTGTTTTTAAGACTTGCTTTGGATTTTGGCTCACGAGCTGCAAGCCGCAGGCTCCAGCGGATGAGCCTGTGGTGTGCTGCGCTGAGCTTTCCAGCGCTAAGGCATCTCGTGTCGGGTGTCCCTTTGCGATTACGTGAAACTGTGCCCTTGCCGTTTGGATTAGTGCTTTTTCGATCAAAGACTACTGGTGCAACCAAAGGCTGTAGCTTCCAAAAGCTTCCGACTCCCCAAGCCTCACAGTAAAGAATCGGGCTCCCGCCCTACACCGAGCATCAACCCGCCCCAAGATAAATCATCAACTTGGCCGTTGATACATTATAAGTTATAAGCCGCCCAGTGCCGCAAATCTCAACCAGCCCTGGAGCAATCCTAGCTGCACCCTCAGCCGAGTTTGCCTGCACGGCCTCAAGGACCACCCCGAACTGCGCAGCCCCAGCCCCCCCTTGGCAACTCGGCCCACCCTAGGCCGTAAGCCCCACTTGCACGCACAATCCCCACCATGAAGCCCACACATCATCTCAAACACTTTTAACAAAAAAATGAGCCTGATCCACTCACCGCAACCCCTAATTTAAACGCGAGCCCACCGCACTCCAGTCCTAAACCAAACCTACCCCCAAAAGAAGCCCAAAGATAACGAATCCTGAGCCCAGCCGAAGTCTTCCCAGCCCCCCACCGCCGTCGAAACTTGCAGCAACCTATCATTTCCCTGCTTCTAACCGAACCTCACCTGAAACGTAATCAATCCTAGACACCCACTGAGTCCATGCAAGGCATCTAAAACCACCCTCAGGGCAACCCTTAACCCAACAGAAACAAGGTGTGAACCACTTGAAAAGCCAGTCCAATCCAATCCTGACCCTGCCCTAGTTCACTCCTGAACCCATCCTAAAACGCCTTAGTAGGCTGAAACAAGCTCTTGTGTGTTTTTCTCGTCCGCCAGTGTTGGACGGCGAAAAAGGCGCGATTTCCCTGCTAGGCAGCCTGAAGCAGGGTTTCACAGAGGGAGCGAAGTTCACTGCAAAGTTTCCCTTTGCGTTTGGGTTTCCAGCGGAAAATGGGCCAACATAGTTTCCTGGCAGGGCCGCCTTTAGAATCGCCCAGGTCGGAAGAGCCCCCGCAGCAGAGTCCTTCTGTGGCCGAGCATGCCCGCCACGCCTTGACCAATTTCGAGCCACAGGGCTGCCAACAGATGATAGACCCCCGTCTCGGCGGGAGACCTCACATGATACTGACAGGATTGATCACATGTTGCCTGGCCACCCCTCCGGTGCCATTCCAAATTGGCTGCAGCCTTTGAGACGTGTGGCAGGCCAGTGGGCGGCAGAAAGGCTGCAGTTCCCTCCAAAGCTGCGGCCTCAGTTTCTGCCACTTTGCTTATTCAAGGCGTCCTTGAGCATCCGAGGATGAGGATCCACAGGATCAGCCTGAGCACGGCGCTCGAGAATGCAGTGGCAACACACAGCACATCGTGTCCCAAGAGAGGTGTGTGAACTGCCAGTATGATAGAAGTCACCCGGCTAGGGCTGCGATGAAACAGCTACTGCTGTGGTTTTCAGGTTTTTGCGTTAGCCTGAGCAGTGTTAGGAAGGCCTGCAGTGCCCCGGCCTATCGAGAGAGCGTGTGGGCATGTCATTTAGATGGATGGCTTCAGGCAAGCCACGAACGAATGCCAAGGCCAGTGCCCGCAATTGATGAACAGGCTGCAGACTCCGCAGACGCAGGGCGCTCATTTGCAAGCTTGCCCGTGGTGTCCGCTGAACTGGTTTGCAGAACTAGGGAGCGAAAGTGAGAGAGAGAGAGAGAGAGCGAGCGAGCGAGAGGGTTATTGGATTGTCCGGCTGCGATGCTTTGAGCTTTTCCGCTTGCGTAGTGCAGCTGTTGCAATGAGCCAACATTGCTACCTTCCGTGCGCAGCCATCGGGTTCAATGCCCGCTAAGTCTCTAGAAGTCCTACTCTGGCCATACATATCCCTGTCCATATCCGGTGGCCATGCGAAGAGGCTGGCAGTCGATGACGCGCATGCCAAACAAAGAACACAACAACTGGATCCGCCTAAAAGGATCAGTGTTGAGCAAGCGGATCCAAACATCCTAAGCGCGCGGTCCTTTGGCATTGGGTCAGAAGTCGCTTTATGAATCCTACTCCAGTCAAACACACACGATTGATTCAAGATCCGCGCACTTTGCTCGGGCGACACGCGGCCACTTGCCTTGTGCCAGGCGTGCCACTGTTTTTTATATGCCTTGCAGCGGCGGATGAGGCTGGGACGACTGCTCACAACCCAAAGCAGAATCGAGGCTGTGAAGTTCCCAGGTAGCAAGCAAGACTGCTCGAAGGTCATCAGTGCAGGACAATCAAATTGAACATTGAAGGCTTGAAGGTATGCTTCAAACAGAACCGGCCCAGAAAAACAATAGTCAGGCGATGACAACGTCTTGCAAAGCCCTGAAATCAGGCAATTTGGAGCAACAGCTTCCTTTTATTGCTCTCGCACTGTTCGTGGATGGTTCACTTAAAATGTCAGGGGATCATTGTTTGTGTTTCGGAGACCGCAACTCGGCCAGTGTTTGCGAGGCCAAAGCCACCACTTCGGCTGATCTGTCCCGCGAGGCGGTTTGTCTAACATGGACATGTTAAGTGTCCTAGACTTGGAAGAGGCAAACCAGAGTCAGCGTGTAACTACTCAAGAGGGAGAAGAATATGGGGAGGCGACTCCAGCCCTGTTTGGGCATGTTTGGGCTGGACTGGTTGGCTGTAACCCTTTGATCCTTTCAAAGCAAGCGAGCTTGCTTTGACGTATTTGGCATGCTGAGTCACAACAACCGCAAAAGACCTGAGTGGAGCGGTTGCGCCACCGAGCCTCGACCTGTTGGGCGTAATTATCCTCAAATCTAAACATTGACGGGCTGCCGGGGCCTACGAGAGTCATATATAGTCATGGCGTTGGCTGTTCAGGGCCCAAAGGCTTCAAGCGAGTCGACGGACTCCGCTTCTCTATGGCATGTTCAAAGCCAAAGAGCAAGCCGTGCGGCAAAAGTCACACGCCGGCCAATCTGCAGGCCAACTCGAGCCAGTTCACCAAGTCCTTACCTGCTGCGATGCTTGGCCTGCATTGGGGCGGTTGTGAGGGCCACCTCGGCTTTGAGCCCGGCAAAACATTGGGAAGCTGCGGTTCTTGGCTGGGTTTCGGAGGCGTGTGCCTTCTGAACATCATGTTTTGCCCAGGAAATTCATCTCTGCGGGCAGCACAGCTGCAGCCACTTCCAATACATCCAATGTTGGCAGCACTGCCACCATACCCGCGGCTTCAAAGGCCTCGGCGACGCCCAGCTTGAGGAGCAGCGCCGGGCGCGAGGGGAACTTGTTGGGCCTGCCGGGGTCGCCAGCCAGCGAGGTGGCTGGCCAGGGTGCCGCAGTCGGACCCGTGGCCACTGTGGCACCCGCGGTCCCTGCAGCGCCAGCGGCACCAGCAGCACCAGCTGTGGCAAGCGCACATCCTGCACTGGTGCTAGGGGCAGTTGATGGTCGGTTGGGCCAGTTGAAGGTGAGCCAAGTCAAGAGAGAGACGACCGTCACCTCGGTCCAAAACGCCAGCGACCTCGCAGCGGGTGTGCGTCAAACGCCAAAAAGCGCAGAGCCAAAGGCTGAAGCCAAAGCTGCGGCTGCCTTGCCAGGAGCTGGCGTGGTCTCAGCCACGCCTGCAACCTTTGCACGCCTCGCAGATGCGAAGCCTGGACAAGCTCAGCTGAATGTGCACGGCCAGCCAGCTGTGGCTCAGAGGAAGCCCGGCCAGGCAGCCGTGATGCCAGCACTCACCGGAGCACCGAGCAAGGCACAAGCCAAATCACTGCCTGTGAGGGCCAAAGATGTAAGAGAGACTCTCAGAGCCCCGAACGGTGGCACTGAGGCAGGTAAGTGGGGATGCCTTGGGCGGGATAGGGAGTTTGGCTCAACTCAGGCTGCCAGGAAAGCTCTGATTCCAGCTTAGTGCCCCAATGTACCCCTGGCCCATATCCAAGATGCCTTGTCAACCCTTCGGGAGAGGTCGTGGTTGATCTATTCCTGGACAATTCTGTTTAAATATGATGCGGGCTTGAATGAGCCTAGAAAAAGGCGGTAACAGGGCACGGATGCCGCGCAGGCTGCCGAACGCGCTGCGGTCCCAGGCGCATCAACGGAGAGAGACTATGGCTAAAGGTGTAACCGACGAATGACGAGCTATTAGTCCAGTACAGCCCGCAGAGCCGGTTGTCGGACGTTTCTAAATATAGGCTATAGTTGTGTTGATCTCCTTGTTTCTCTAATTATGGACATATGATACATATGTGTTTTCTCTTGTTTATTTTGGTTAATGTTGCGCTTTCTCTTTATTTGTGTCTCATCTGACCTTTCTTGTATCTTGCTTTGCTTATTAGTTGTCCCTTTTGTTTTCTCTCATATGTCATAATAATATATTGCTTTTACATTTATCTTTGTTCTCTTTCTTTTCATTTGTCTCTATGTTTATCCATCCACTCTATGTTATTCTACTCTATCGATCTATCGATATACCCATCTATTAATATTTAGATAGATACATCCATTACCCAGTCTAATCTATTTAATCTATCTTTCCAGCTGTCTATCTATCTAATCTAATCTATTCAATCTATCTAATCTAATATGATCCAATCTCATCTAATCTGTCTATCTATTTATCTATCTATTTGTCTGTCTATCCGCCAATCCGTCTATCCGTTTGTCCGTCCATCCCTCTAATTGTCTATCCGTCTGTCTATTGATTTACTGTTGAAAGTATATGTCTATTTGTCTGTCGTTCTGTTTGTTTTTCTTATCTCTCTCTCTCTATGTATGTTATTTACTTGCTTACCCAAACAACAACCACACATTGATTCATGTAGTTGTGTACTTATTTTCGTATTCATCCATCTACTATTTTCGTACTTATTTTCGTATCTATTTTTCTATTTTCACTTTCTATTTGTCTACTCTCAGTTTCTATCTATCTATCCATCTATCTATCCGCCTAATCTAGGCTAACCTAATCTACGCTATCTTTCTACTTGGCGCCTGTCAGGGTATCCATACCTGACCTTGCGAAAGCACCGCCTGGCACAAAATCCGCAGTTGACCTTGCGAATGTGCTGCGCCTGCCACGAAATCTATACCTGACCTTGTGAAGTGCTGTGCCCGTCATGTAAACTCATGTTGCAAAAAGAGCGCGCGTCCGTGCCAATGGGCCCAGCGCCGTGCCCGCTGCGCCTCCCCGGAACACGCGAAACACGCAAAGGGTGATCACTTTGAGCACTTTCTATCCCCAGGAGTGCCTGTCACGCAATCTGAACACTTGTCACCTCTTCTACTTTCCTCGTTTCCCTTCTCTTCTCTTTTCTTCTCTTGTCTTCTCTTCTCTTCTCTTCTCATTCCGCTCTCATCTGCTGGCCTGCGCTTGGTGCAGGTGCTACGGAAATGCCTTCTAAACTTCCTTTGGGCCTAGCGCTTCTCTGGCAAGAAGGAACTGTCGGATATTTGTGCGACATTGCATGCGCGTTTTTTTTTTCCTCGCCAAGCAAGACACGCTCTTCATTTCTATGAAGCTCTCAGCTGAGCCTCAGATCGGAGCCACACAGCACAAGCGCAATCCTGCAATGGCAATGCTCTGGTTCAAGTTGGGCTGGTGTTTGTAGCAGAAGGCTTTGGAGACGCAGCGCTCTCGCGCCAGTTCCCTCGGTGAACGCGACAGCGCCGGCCTACGGCCTGGAATGGCACAGCTGGCACGCACCTGGGATTGCATAATAATATGGCGTATGTGCCCGGGAGGTGTGGAGTGGTGGGATTGACATGCCCAATGCGTTTATGAATGAAACTTAATGAAGAAAAACGCAGGAAATGCGTTTGTGATTCCAAGTCCGGGTGTCGCCCTTCTGATGCAGTTCATAGTTCAGAACCAGATCCTCTGTTTGCAATAGCGAGGATAGGAGGACCACTCGGACTCCGTTGGCCTCGGCTGGCCCCACACTCTTTGATCCTCGTGACATCCCGAGGTATGGAGGATTTGGCCTCAGCTCGGTGGGTTTGAGAGGCTGCTCACAGGCATCACCTTCATGTCTATGCTGAAGGCGGCCTCGAGTGCTTTGATGCTTGGCATGTGCTGCCGCCCTCCCCCGCATGTGCTGCCCCTCCGCCTCCCCCCCGCTCCGCAAAGCAAAAAACGCTCTGTTTTGCATTCGGCCGCGCGCGTTTGCAAGGCTTCTGCAAAAAAATATGTTTCATGCAGGACTAGATCGATGGGTGAACCTTTGCCATTTCAGTCAGACAAAGGTGAGCTGAGATGTCTTACACCGGCTGCTGCAGCATGCTCGCTCTCGCTCTCTCTCCTTCTCTCTCTCTTTCTCTCTCTTTATCTCGCTCTCTCCCTCTCTTTTTGCAATCCTGCAGGCACTTTGTATGGCACCTTGGCTTCAATGAGAGGAAGCCAGTCAGCAGGCTCCACAGTGGCGATGCACTGGGAGATGCGACCGAGTTACGCCTGCAGCATGCGCATGTCAAGCAAGCGGTTGTTCTTCTGTGGTCAGTAGGGCAGCCGGAGGTTAGTATGCCAATACGTGCCTGTCTTGAGCCGTGGTTTGATTTGGCAGCCCGCGTTAGCCTGAGGCAGGCAACGTCCTTGTGCAGATCACCCCCTACCCTCAGGCGCACCTGTTGCCCCACAACCCAACCAAGTCAGGGAGCAGAGGTGCACCCTGCATGGCTGTGGCTGAAGTTCATTTCATTTGCTGTCATGCATTGCCAAGAATGATGGCACCAATCATCCCCTCGATATACATGTTTAGCAGCCGCTCCAAATAACAATATCTTTTGTGGTCCAATCCCACAAGCATGTGCATCCGTCCTCACCTGCCCGGGTCATTGGTTGGGTACCAAATTTGTTTGAGTTTCTTCTTGGATGGAACAAGGGGGATGTGTAAAGGCTAAAGTATGCATATACTGTTAAGTATATTTGGGGTTTAGATTCTTCCGATGCCTTCAGGTGCAGCGCTGGGAGGCGGAAAGCTGCACGGGGGACTCGGACGCGGCGCCCTACGCGGCTCGGGTGAAGAACTTGGCGTGTGTTTTGAGGCTACCCTTGTGTTTGGTTTGAAGGGGAATCTTCCCCCTCCCCCCCCCCCCCCGCATTTTGCGGTTGTCCTTGTTTGGACATACCCGGGAAGCAGAATCCGAAGCACGTGTGAAGTTGATCGTTTTCTGTTTGACTCGCCCGATGTAAGGGGGTCTGAAGGACCTGCGAAAGGAAGTGGATTTCAAGGATGCAATCGCGTTGTGTGCTTGTGACAAGTTTCGACCTTGCATCTTGAACTTGCGGCAAGAGCTGTCCAGAGCTCAGTGTCATAGGCCAGATTGATTCACGTGCTCTTCTGCAGCTGGGCCCCGTGCAGAGCTTTAGAGCGACAAGGGAGAACATATAGCCTCCAGCTGAGTGCTAGCCCTTCCAAGGCATCGCACGACACGACTCAGAAGGGAAACCTTGTGTTTCCGTGGTGCAGCTGTTTGGTGCCAAGGGGCTCATGCATGCTTGGAATGGCTCTCAATACTCCTACGACTTTTGCGGCTTTCCAACTGCATGGCCTAGGTGTCCATTGCCTTTGGCGGCTGGCAGTGGTGCTATTACGGCCCCTCGGGCACAATGCATCGGAGCTGGCTGGCGCCAGTTTCGTATGATTTAAGACAGGCCATGCCGTTCACATCTCTGGGGTTGCCACCCTCACTGCAACATGTTGCCAAGTTCTGTCCTGTTCAGCGACTTGTGTTGACCAAATCCGCTTGCTGACTTCTTGACTAAGGACTCTTTGCATTTTTCGTTACAAAGCGGAGCGGCTTTTTGATCCTCGTGCACTCGAACTGCCTTGGGGCACTGTTGGGCACCTACTACTCCTTTACGTTCTACCGCAACTGCCACACGGTAAGCACAAAGACATGTCATGTCGCCTACATTCGCTGATCAAACGAGGCGCTTAAGGCCTTCCGGCCCAGCATTTGAAGAGTTCAATGATTGACAGGCCAGCTCAATCACAGGTTGTTCCAGCGGGGTATTGCCTTAAAATAAAAATAAAAATGGGGGGACTCGTTTGATCAGCGCCATTTTGTTTTGCTGGCAGCCGGGCAGCCGCTTGCAGAGCTTCAGAACGTGCCGAGGCAACCACAGCCACTCCTTGGGCGCACTTCAGAGGTACATGAGTGCTGTGGTCATGCGACTGGTCCGCACTGAGTCTGACTTTGTTGGTCTACGGGTTGAGACCGGAAGACATGCTTCACCTGGGGATCCATGTGAGTTCGCGGGAGGGAAACTTGTTCAATTGGGTTTTTCGTTTTTTCGAGTCGGTCTTGGTGGTTTGCACTTGGAGCCTGCCTTCCTTTGCTTGGAACTTTTGGACATCGGGACATCTGCCATCGGTTTGAAACTGGCATGAGTTTGGAACTGGCATGGGTTGGCAGAAGCCTCCACTTGATTGCAGCACGAAGAGACGGACGCGGCGAGGTATCCGTCAGGTTAAGCCTCTATCATGCACTAGGGTGCAAATAAGTAGGTCTTGGAATCCTTGGCCGAAGTAAAGCTCCATGGAATGCGCTGCTCGCGAGGATGGTGGTGTTTCAGCTCTGCGCTTTGCCAGTGCTGCCGGTGGAGCGTGCGCTCTTCTTGACAGGCGCCAGCCTGAAAGGAAGAGGAAGAGCGGGTTTGTGAAAAGGAAGGCTTGCTGATTTAGAGGATCGCTTGTGAAAGAGGTGATTTCTGAAGAGTGAAGCAGCATGTGTTGGGAGGAGCCCCCGTCCCGAACCTTGGGAATGGCACGAGTTTACCATTTCAACCAGGTCAGTCTTGCCGATTATACCGTTTGCAAGCTCGCAGTTGCCAACATCCGGAGGCTTAATCTCCTCCTTCTGCAGCTTCATCGGAGCCATCTCCATTCTGGTTAGCCTGCCCAGGGTGGTTCAGACCAAGGCATGCAGACTTGACTGGCTGTTGGAAGCACGGGAAAAGTCCATGCTCACCTGGGTCCCCGTTGGTTAATCTTGACCTTGCAGCAACAAACTTGAGCGCAGAATTGGACAGATCGCATGGTGCAGTTTTGATGTGGACAAGCTATGGCGTGGTGGAACTTCAGAATGATGCAAATGAATCAAGCACAGAGATTTACAGCAGAATAGCTTTGGGAGTAATTCGCGCTTATGGCTGGAATCTTGATACGCCACACCTTTCCATTGCAGCAGTCAGAGGACAGCAGTCCTATCCCACTTCCACTGGTCTTGGCCAACCTCATCAGCTCGTTGGCTGCTTGGCAAAATGAAACGCGGAGCGAGGTTAGTTTTTCACTGAATCTGGTGGCTTCTAAGTTTCCCCGTGTGCTACAGGTCCGGCATTCCTAAGATTCCTAGGTGATCTACCAGATCACTTTCAGGGGGCTTTTCTTTCCGGTGGAAATCCGGCGAATGGCCCATGTGGAGAGCATTAGCTTAGCAAGGTTTGGTGCGTTTGCGGCTGGATGTTGGCCGATCCCCTGATCGCTGCGCCGAACATTGTGGGATGCCTCTCCTGCTCCTTGCACGCATTGGCGGGAGGTGCCAAACGAGCGCATTCAGTTGTTGAGCGCGTGCCGCGTAAAATCATGAACATCTCATTTGGGGCAATCACCTTGCAAAATTAAGAGCTTTGGAACAGTATAGCATGCCCAGACTTGTTCAAGGATAGAGCTCCGGCCGGTCCGCCGTAAGGAAACAAGGATGCGTGCTGACCGCGAATCCGATTCTGCCACCCTTTTCCTAAGTTCAACTGTCAAAGATAGCTGGTATGCAATACTGGGTGCCGAATCGCCCATATTTTCTGGTTTACCGAAAGGCAAACCAAGAGGAGATGCCAATATTTGCCCAGACTCCACAGACCCCCCCCAATTAGGACAAATTATATTTGTGTTCTTGTTGAATTCTTCCTCTGCCTAGCAAGGCAGGTGTGCGCGGGAAGGGTGCGCAAGATCACATGCCTCAGAGTGCAGCAAGGCCAGCTGACGGCGCAACAAGTGTTGGGCTTCTGTTTTGAGTTAGGAGTGCCGATTTGCAAGCTTGTGGTTGGAGAATTGGATAGGCCGAGGAACTTCGCAGTAGTCCTCAAACATGCGGTTCTGAGGTTTGATATGCGTCCTCCTGAAGCACATGTATCCTGATGACGGGGCTACAAAGCGGCGTGCCTTGCTCGCAAAATCGGCTTCTTCTGTCAACCTTCCGCGCGCTATGCAAGCAACTTCACGAGACCATACACACCGCATGGTTTGATGTGTGGCTACGATTTCGTTTGGAATGCCACCTCAAAATGGGTTCCTGCGATGGTGCCCTCAAGATTCGCTCCCAAGGATTTGCACAATTGGACGGTTCATTCCTGCCGCCTTGACTCAGGCGACTCGAATCGAGAGTCCGCGTGCCTCACGCCCGCAAGTGTCACAAGCCGTCGCCATGTGCAGGCTTGGCCACTAGCACAACGACGGGCTTTAGCAGCTTTAATAATTTGGTAACTTCAACAATGAGACAGTTCCAATCTTAGTGATTTGTTCGATGTCGGGTGTGGGCTGATTGCTCGCGATTCTCCATTGGAGCGGTGTGTGGCATTTTCTCCCCATTTCCGGTCAGAATCAGGGGGGCAAACAGCATGACCCCCCCCACGGTTGAGCCAAGAAGCAGCGATCATAGGTGGCCTCTTCATTTGTGACGCCAGTAAATAGGGAGTTTCCAGGTTTAGAGGGAACCCCGGAGTACTGCCAATCGCGTGCCCCAGGATCGAATATGCCACGGAGGTCCAGATACAGAACATGCAATGTACATGTTAACCATATCTGCCAGCGGGCTACCTAGGGTCGCACGAGTAAGTCCTTAGATGCTGTCGGGGCGGCCTTGCAACCGGCAGGCCAGGGCCATCCTGAAATCCATCACCTACCAGTCGTGCGACACGGGTGGCACCATGTGACACGTGCTCCGAGGCATCTTGGTTAAACAAATGACGGGGCGTTGCTTGATTCGAACGTGCCGAGGGTTTCATTGAAAACGAGTCTTGGACTTTGAGCTGTTCGCGTTTCGCACTATGAAATTGTTTAACTAGCTCCGAATGATTCTTGCTTGTTGGCTTGCGACTTATTGGGTGTTTCCGACCCCTAATGAATGTTGCGCTTTGCCCTATGGGTCCAGGCCAGACAGGGCATGAATCGTTTGCATTGCACGCGCCTGCTTGCAAGACGTGCCGGCCTCGCATTTTGAGGTGCGCTGCCTTGGAGAGGGAGTGAGGTGACGCGTAGCCAATACCGAACACCAAACCCGGGTTTTTCACAGCACCTGATGTGCTGTTTGTAGTGACGGCGAGCTTGTGGTATCTTGTGGCCTTGTCATGGCCAAGAAGACCGCTCCAGCGGCCACAAGAAGCCCAAAGACATGTACAAAACTCGCTGGGAAAATGTGAAAGTCAGCCTTTACTATGCCTGCCGCTTTCAGTGTGCGCCGGGCTGTTCAAACTCTAGCGAGGTGGCACCGCAAGCAGCTGCGCCAGAATCGCCGGAGGACAGGCATACAACGGGTGGCCTCCAGATTCTGGCCTCGTGGGGCCAGTGCATTCTTGGTGCAGGCACTTTGTCATGGGAATGTCGTCCCCAAGTTAGCGGAATTAGCATGGCGGGGTGGGAGGTGAAGCTCCGGAGATCCTGCATCCGTTTGTGAGCTGCACCAAGAGGTGGCCACATGGGTATGCGTCACGCATATATGCATTTTCCTCATCAAACTGTAGCATGCATTTCTGTGCTGCATACTGAACCCCTCGCGGACTTTTTTCCCCATGCGAGGATGTCGCCCAGGAGCTCGGCTCGCAAAGCTTCAGAGAGGCCTGGCAGTGCCCTGGTCAAGGGCGGTCAGGAGACATGCGAGTGTCATGAACAGGCTGAAGGAAAAGACGAGGCTGAAGAGCTCGAGGACTGTGATGCTAACATGGCAGTCCAGCAATCGAAAGAAAGAGGGAACTGATGTTTATGTCGCCGGTTGGTCAAAAACAACTGTCTCGCATATTGTGTGCAAAAAAAGTGTATCGTTTTTGAAGCAAGACGCATGCGGAGATACAAGAAAGGCCATCTTGGCAGCTGGAAGGTTTTGCAAGATGAGGCGGCAGACACAAACATTCGGGCATGACGGATGACGACCTGTTATGCACCAGGATGATGAGGCTGCTTTCGAAGAATTGGACGAGGTCGGGACCGATACCAACACTTTCAGTTTTAAGCGAGGCGCTAGTTGCAAGGATGGTTTTATGGCCATGATGTGCCATTTGTACAATCGCCGTTTTCTGCATACTATGAGGGGAGCACCTGTCAAGCACCTTGCGCTGTGTGTTTTTAGATGAAAGCACAACTTGGAATTCGCTGGTTGTTTCTTGCAAAGCAGGCGGCTTTCAGGTTTGGAAGCTCTAACTAAAAGTGGCAGGCGGTGGGTTGCAGCTGTAAGTGGCTGGTAGGGCTGCGGGGAGGGGCTAGCACTAGCAGGGCACCACATGTTGGCGAATTGGGCTGGGTGTGTTTGAGGGAAGGAACCAAGAAAAACATTGTTTGTCGTGCAACCAGCGGTTTGCTGAGAACAGGACGAGGAGGAGCTGAATGACCAGGCACCGCGGTTGGCTCACATATTGTTGTTGCTTGGGGAACTTCCAACATAGTGGTTTACTGCTTCAACGCCCCCCCCCCAAAAAAAAAAACAAAGAAAAAAGAAAAGAAAAGAAAAGGCAACATCAAATAAAGCGAGCCGTGTTCGGCAATAAGAGCGCCGGGTGAAGTGTTCCAACCCATGCGGACCTTCTTCGACTTGCTGGTTGTCCAAAGCGCAACCCCGGAGGCCCAAAAGGGTGATGTGTAGTGCCCGTCTGCCGGGGTTTTTATTGGGGCCCTGCCCTGAACCTCTGCAATTCCTCTCCGAGCCTTGCGCGAGGTGGAGCGGCTTATGGGCCTGGAGGTTTTCATGACGGGCCGCAAGGCCAGGTCCAACTCCTGTGGACGTGGCGATCACGGGACGTGAGGCTGCTCGAACTGGAAGATGTGCTGAGAATGCCATGCCTACCGTTGTTTCCCCCCCCCCCCCCGCGTGTTTTTTTGAAAGTTTCAGTAGGCAGGTTGCGGTTTCATGGCTTGACGCCTGAAAGTTGGCTCGGTCGTTGGAAATGGGGCGATGTTGTTTGTGACTCAATGTTGCCAATGGGTCCACAACCTGCTCGTCTTCGGTTTCGGGCTTGCCTGCTTGCCATTTTTTGGGGCCTACGGCAAAGATGGCGCACGTTCTAGAAACATGGCCAGTTGCGTGGACACATGCATCGAAACATTGCAGTGCGTGCAAGATTTAAGGTTAAGGGCCAAGCCATGTGTAGGGTCACGCGGGATTACGATGGATTACGGTCAGGGCTTGACCCAGTTCAAGGCTCAAGTCTCCAGGGTTGATTTTTGGGAAGGTCAGCAAAAGCGCGAACACAAGACATTGCTTCCTTGCGCAGGGTGCATGCTGTCAAGATAGTTCAAGCATTGCGAAATGGCAATACATGAGCAATCTCACCCACTTTGGGTCTGAAGCCCCTCCCACTTGCAGTTCCATTTGCATGTGAAAGGCGACCACCCGGGATGCCATAGCATTGCAGAATGACCTAGGGCACAGGCGTTGTAAGGCTGACATTGGAACTGGCTTGTTGGAGCTCACCCATCGGGTTCTTTTGTGATATGGATATTCTGCACATTGGACTGTTTCTTGACAGTCTCAAGGCTTATTCATTCATAGTATGCGTGGATGTGCCTAGAGCTTGTTGCTGTATTTGGTGCACATCGCAGGAGCCGACTCCTCCCCCAGAGTTCTGTGGCAACCTGCAGGCATCTGAGGAGGCCCAAGTCTATTGGGGAGGTTCGTGTCATGCAAGGCCACGGATGATTTTCTCATGGTTGTCATGAGGCCATTACGTGGGTAGAGAGGTCTTTCGGTGTATTTTGCTTCGCCGAAGTGCTCCGGGTATGTCTACTCGCATGCTGTTGTGTCGGGTTTGGGGCTTAGGGGACCCACAGCGAGGCATAGCCAGTAGGCGGGTGCCAAGAGACTCCATTTGAGGCTGCAGAATGTTGAGAGGCCGTGTGGATGGCAGGATTCGACCGGCGGAAGCTTCCTGTCAGGATCTGCCAATCTGCGAGATGCGAGCCGAGATTCAGCAGGCTGTTGGAAAGCCAGGACCTTGGATAGGGCGGCTTGCATGGCAATGCAGCGAGTTGTCTTTCAAAAGGATGTACTATAGGGGCTTGCCCAATCGACCGCTGTCTTGATACTCCAGTCAGACGTAGGGCCTGTGGTCATTAATATGCTGGATGGATGCTTTTTCCACGGGGGAGGGGTGGGTGTCCTCTCCATCATGCACGGCCCAGCAACCGCGTGACGATCATTGTTGGCGGCACTGGCTGTGGCAAGTCCACACAGGCGGGCTGGAGAGCTAGGCTTCAAAGGAAATCAAGACGAACAGCATGGCATTAATTGCTTGCTAACACTTTGCAAAATGTGCACAGGGCCAAGTAAATTGGTCGAGTCTGCATAGCGTGCAATTTTCATGGGAGCTATGCTTGGCCCCACTGGCTCGAGGCATGTTCATGTTGTTCCTGTGGCGTTTCAGGTTGTGGCGAGAGAACAGCGTGGTCAGACCGGGCAGCGCGTCTCATGTCGTGAATCTGCTGGACAGGTGCCAAAGTTCCTCGTGCAGGAGGACGGGGCCAGGGTTCAGCTCGCCTGGTCAGTTCCTGGCATGCCGAAGAGCATGCTAGACATGGGCTGTCCAACATATATGCGTTTGCTTTTGGCTCTGGATCCTTCTTTTCCTTGCGCTTGCTGTCGTTCTTTACGCAACCTTCAAATCCTGCTCATCGTCTGGTTTTGCCTCCGGGCACAATTGGTTTGCATAAGCTCCTTGCCTTTTGAACCGTTGCTGGTTATAAACCCCCCCAAAAAAAGGAAAGGCCTGGGGACACTTGCGGTCCAGGCTGCTGCGAAGCGCACTCCTTGCAACGTCATGGTGACACAGCCGCGGCGTCTTGTCGCGCGCTAAGCTTGTGGTGAGGCAGAGCTGGAAGCTTGTAAGCTCGAACATTAATTGAGCTGGCACCAGAGTTGAGTGTTCACGTGGAATTGCAGTGGGAGTGACAGAAGGCAGTCATCACTTCACGAAACAAAACGCGTGGCCGGCTTCCACTGTCGGCAAGGACTTTGATGCGCAGCCAGCAGGGTAACTTGAAGGCCATGCTATATGTCCCAACTGGGGATCAACCGGGGCAGTCATTCACGTAGCAGAAGCCAAGGCCGCAACGAGCCTTGCAAGACGAGTTGCTGAGGACCTGGGATTAGGAATTCGATGTCCTTTAGCATGTTCGCATTATTTCTGCCGAGAGGGTTGATATGCATTTGGCACGATGGATCTCCAGTGCTAGTTTGTAGTATTTTGGCCCATATTATGGCCAATCGCATACTTTTAAACCACTGCTCAAGTTGCATCGTTCGCCCATGAGCTGGTTTAAGGGGAACGTGTTGTGAATTTCCTCTTGTCCCTGCTTCAGGGCATTCTTAGTCCGGTTATTAACCTAACCCCCTGAAGCACATGTCCAGAAGATGGTGATGCCTTCCTTTGATTTTGTCACAACATGGATTGGCAGTCACGTTTTGTTGGTGTGGTTGGTGCGGGCCCGTCGCAGATACTTCTGGGTCGGTCTGTCACGCGTCTACGCAGCAGGAGCTAGACCTGACCATGGGTGTGGAGGCGGTCCCGGGGGGGGCACTGAGTTGGACCAGCCATGGACCATAGCACAGGAGCGCTGCGGGAAAGTCAGATTGCCAGGTGCCGGGGAGGCTGCTTGAATGGAGTCCTGTCCTCCTCAGTTGTGTGATGGTGGGTGGTGAGTACGGAATGACGAGAGCTGCTGCCAGCTTGCTTGCCAGGGTTCCTGGGCAGCAACAGTGCAGCAAAATGCAAAGCTCACTTGATTGAATTTTGAAAATATGCTCCCCTAAACCAGCGAGCAGCTTTCTGATGTGATGTTGAACACTATTATTTGTAGCGCAAGCAGCCCTCTGACTCCTGTGACGGTACAATCGCAAACGATAGGGATACTCTGCTTCTTGGAGATTCGCAATTTTCAGTATGGTACCGAACCCTTGGCACAGGTGGGCTACAGGATCCGCGGCGAGACTGCAAACTGCTCAGAGCGAACCAAAGAGCAAGTGTGTTATTGAGGGTACCCGGTTTCTGGCTGTTTCAAAGGGAACCCAAAGATCAACACCGAGTGTGGGTGGCCCTATTGTGACACATAATGCCCAAGTACTGTACTGAGCCGTTTGCAAGAAGCACAGCTTTCTCAACCTTTCGACTTTCGACCTGTCTGCGAACAACGGGTCCGGTCCATGTTTAGTCAGGGCCCCAAAAGCTTCACTTGGCTTCTGGTGTTGCTGGGCAAGTGAGGCAGCATAAAGAGGTTCGCCTTCGACCTTGGCTGCTTGCGGTTTTCAGTGTCAGCACTTGTGCAATCTCGTGCGCATCAGTGTTGTTTAATCACCCGGCCGGAATCCAACTCTTTGTGTGCCGGTCGGGACTCTCCCATTTGGCTGCGTCCTCAGGTGCCCGGAGATCATATCTCCTTCGTGACTGCTGGCTATTTGCTGAGTTGGTGTGGGAGCCTGGCGCGTTGTTTGCTTCTATGATAGGCTCGGGCCATTGCTGTTCCATGTGCTGCCTTGAGACTGTGTTGCTTTGTTATTTCCTAAGGAAGCCTCAGTCATTTGTGGGCATCGTGGCTCACTTTCCGTATTTTTGTTTAACTGGTTGTGTACAGATATGCATCATTTTGTCCTGTATCAACTGGCACCTTCGCCACAACCGTTTAAAGCCCGGCTCGGTGTCTTTGGCAGTTTCACTGCGGTCCAGGTATTGAACATTTGCCCCAGTCACAACATGCATGGCTGAAAAGCAACTGCCACCCGCACAATACCCAAAGCAGATCCAGGATGCTGGAAGGGTCGAACTAATTAACATGTAATTAATAGTAGGTTGGGGGTCAACATCACTTTTCATTGGGAGCAGCAGGCACTGATTGTTGACGCCTCGCCAACAAACTTGATTTCTAGGTGCCCGCCACAGCAACTTCACAAATCCCGAGGTCAAACAAACTCAGCCATGCTAAAGGTTCCTTTTTGAGTGGGGGCCATTTAACATCAGCGAAACATTCGTTTAGCGGAAGTGAAGGAATTTCAATGGCTCCTGTCGCTCTAGCTGCAGCTAGTTTTGTTGCGTCCCTTGTGTTTTCTCATGCTCTCAGTGTGTCTCAATGTGTGCCTGGCCTCGCCACCCCCCCGCTCAGGCTCACTGCAGATCCCAGAAGCGTGGAGGGCATCACGCATTTGATTCTTGATGAGGCCTGAACGTTGGCACATTGGGACATGGCACCTGGACCGTCTTCAAGATGGTTGTTTTGCTGGTTGGGGCGGGGCAATGCGCTATTGTTTCCTCGCGAGGCTCCTCAGCCAGAATTTGTGGGCTTGCGTGTGCGTAGGGCATGTGTGTTTCATCGAAATGCTGAGCTCATGGGAGCTTGACATGAGCTGAGTTCATGGGAGCCTGACATGAGCGGGATCTGCTTTGTAGACAGTCTCACGTGCTTTTGCGGTGACGGGGTTCACTGCCTTTTTCAGTAGCCAGTAGCCTGGGTTCTTGGTGTCCACATCACGCCCGCGGGAGGCTCACATTAGAACAGCTGACATGGAGCTATTGCTGCTGCCTGGAGCCTAGTGTGAGCACACCGCGATGGTGCAGGCATTCACGTTGCCTAAGCCACGCCCGTCTCCAGGACACTTATGCAACCATGTTTGCATAAGTGCTCTGGGAAAGAGAGCGCAGTTGCCAATAGCTGGCGGTTCTTGAGGCTGAGAGTGTTCCAAACAAAATGCCCACCACTTTGTGTGGAGCTGCAATGCGGACCTGTGGTGGCTACAACGCCAGCCCGTCAAGGCTTGAGAGACAGCAGTGGCTAGCTGCATGGCACATGTATATCTGCGTTCGCAATGGGACCGGCTGTCCGCCCGCGCTACATCAAGCAAGGTAGCAAGGCAACAAGGCAACAAGGCAAGCATTCTCTGAGAGCTGCCCCTGCCCGATGATTGAGTTGGACGGGCTGTCCAGGACACTGCGGCTGGTCATGAGAATCAACAGTCATCTTCGTGTGGTGCTGATGCCTGGGCCTTGGTCGAGCCTCAAGCAAGGTCTAGCCTACCAACGGTTTGCTGCTCAGTTGTTCAAACACGACCTCTGTTTTTTTGTTCAAGTTTCGTCCATTTGTGGCATCATATCCGGTCATGGTCCAAACGCATTTACCCTGTATGGATGAGAGTGGACTACTGAGGTCTGCCACTATGGAGGCACGGTTTGACCATTGGTTGTGGCTGGTCAAAGGCAGTTTGAGAGGAACGGCCTCATTGCTTGTGGCTGGTCGAAGGCAGTTTGAGAGGAACGGCCTGCTTTTCTCTTCCTCTTTTTTTTTGGGGGGGGTACTTTGTCCTAGCTGAACACAGCCGGCACTCACAGTCGTTTGCTGTGCATTGCGGGAAGGCATAGACAACCTGACCAACCCCCCCCCCCCCAGGAAGATGTATGGCTTATGGCTTGAGCCATGCAATGCTGGTGTGTTGGCATTGTTTTGTTACCCTCCCACCAATCAACATGGAACCTGATGGGGGGGGGTCCTGGAAGTCCATTTTCCTTTTTAAAGGGACCCCCTGTCAGGTTAATTGGTGGGAGGGTACGTCGTGGCCGTCCCTTCGCAGGCCGACTTTTTCGGCAACTACTTTGCGGAGTTCTCAGAGCCTGGGCCCAATCTCCGGGCTTTGCCTGCAGAGGAAATTCGGTTGGTCAGCTACCAGCGGTCTAGCAATGGCCATGTGATGGGGAAAGGGCAGCTTACTTTTTGCAGGCGCACTTGTCACTGGCCGAGAACTACGTAAACAGAGGACGGCTCCACTGGCCAATGTCCATGGGTACTATGCAAAAGCAGAGCCGACGGCCCTTGCCAGTGTCCATGGGCATTCCCGACTCGCTTTGAGGGAGCCCATCAAGCCCCTCTATGTGGGTGGCCGGCAGGGCACCTCAGTGCCCACGGGTGTTTGGACGGCTGCCTGATTTCGAGGGTTGGTTGGAAGGGGGCCATGGGGGTTTCGTATCGCGAAAACCCGGGCGCACCTGGTGTTTGGGATCTTTCGGAGCACCCGAGCCTGCAGTTGCTGGAGCCTTTTTGGTATTTGAGTTGCATTGTTAATATGTTTCTATATTTTGATGTTGGCTTGCCGACCCTGCTTCGCACATGACACTTGGCTGCATACTGCACGAGAATTGCCCTGCAAGTCTAGGGCGGCAAGCTTGAAATGGAGTCATGAAGCTGGCCTTCAATTCCCTACAGGCATCGGATAGCGAGGTAGTGGATGCCCAGGTCAGGTAGTGATTCTGTTCAAGACCTGTCATGAAGTCCACTTTGACGAATATAGCCCTGAAGGCTCCCAGGCATGCACTCAAACCAGCAGCAGTCAAGATGGCTTTCGGATCGCAGGCTTTTCCCTGTGGAGGCACGGAGTTCGGAGTCTCATGGAGCGTTTGATTCCATGAAGAGCCCTCCAGCCAGATGCCGGGCTGTTAGGAAGCCGTGTCGCTGAGTCCTGGGATGCGTTGAGAACGGGGTTTGCAAGATGCCTTTTGAACCGCGGAAAGAAAGGGTCAATTAGTCCGGTGGGTTTCTGGAAAAACACGCTAAGCCCCGTGAACGCGAGGAGAACCTTGCTAGTTACTGCACAACGGGGCTCAGGTTGGTTGATACCGCGCCCTGTCAACAAGTGGCAGGTGTTTCACTTGGAAGACATCACGGCTGGATCAGTGCCAGGTGGGTATCCGGTTTTGACAACGGGCATTGCTTTTGCGTTGCAGCCCGCGCTGTTTTTTTCTGCGGCCAACCATGGGATGCTGAGCACCCGAATTCCGATGGTTTGGAAGACCATGCTCATCAGAGGTGTTCCCTCTTTAAGTGTGGAATTCAGCAGGGTCCTTCAAATTAATCCAAATTTAACGTTGGTTGGCTCGCAGCAGGTGCCCGCTTGACCAGTGACTTGCAGCCAAAAACAAATGCCTGCAAGATGTCTCTTGGATACTCACATCCCTAAAATGCAGCGTTGGGCAAAGGGGCAGCAACTAGTTTTGTTGACTCCCCTCGGCTCAAAGCCTTAAACCATCGTATTCTTCCCTCTAGCGGTGCCAGGTGGGTTGCTGCCCAAGAACTTGGGGAAGCGAGCGGTGCTGGCAGGGAAGAAGGCAAGGGTTGGGAGAGCCACGCACACCCACACACAGACCCGGCTTGTTTACGCATGGCTTCCTGCTGACAAGAAGAGCAAATGGGAGCGAAGAAGGGTTCACCTGGCCAAAAACAAGGTTAAGGAAGCATGCTTTGGTGCAGGCAGTTGTGCGTTTTGCAGCTTGATTTTCTAGTGTGCGTGCGTGGGAGTGCGGGGGTGTGGGTGTTTGTGTGTAAATTTCTCAGTGTTGTAGGTCGTATGTAGTGCCTGTATAATCATGTGTGCTAGGTCGTTTTGATGACTTTATGGTAATAAGATGCACTCAGATGGCACCCAGAAGCACTCGGATGTTCTAGACATGGCTGCGGCGTGCCACCCGACTGGAGCCAGGCATTCCCGCCAGACAAGCTTGCCATGCTGGACAACAAAGAGGACGGGCAATCCCAAGGGTTGGGACCAGCTTTGCCATGAGCTTTATGCATGCTGGGCCATAGCTCTCCAAGCCCCCGGGTTCCCACAGTTAGATGTTGTAGCTGTGTGCAACCAACAATTCCCTGAACTCGGTTTACCCGGGGCTGCCCAACACTTCCGGGGCAATTGTTGCTTTGAGCTTTTCATGCCAAGAGCTCGATGTCCATGGCCAGGATCTGGAAAAGCTCTTGGTGCCAAAGGCTGGGATCCCGGAGCTGAGCGAGCTATGCAGCACGCACTTGTGGGGGTTTCTTAAGGGGCCTAGCCAATGGCAAGACAGGCCGCTTTAGCAGCAAGTCCGGATGTATTGTTTGGATGTATCCCTTCCCATAGCGATACATTTCTCAGTTCAGTTGCGCCCCCCTTTCCCACCCATCCAAAGCGCACGTCGAGGTGCACCCGAAGGTTCGGGAGCTGACCCAGGCAAGATGCGTGGCCCGTTTTGCCAACGTGGGACTCGACTGGTCAACCCGGAAATCCGGGGCTTGGTTTGCTGCATTTGGCGGATTTTGGCAGGGGCAAATGAGCTACTCCCAGATGCCCTGCTTGCGATCTCTTTCAACTTGAATGGTCAGCTGCCAACTGCATGTCAACTTTGTTTAGCATTCAGGTCTTGAGTGACGTTTCCAGGGCAGACAGGCCAAAACCACCATCATCATATCATGTTTGGCTGCGAAAGCATTTCCGTGTTGATCACTTGGCCCTTCTCCTCCCCCCCCACCCAGGCGCGACTCCGAGCTACCCTGCAGCTTTCCAATGCCTGGCGCCAGGAGATCATCCCTTCTGTGGCAAGTGGGGGGTGTCGCCCTCACATGTCTCAGCGGTCGCGTTGACCCTGACCCGAGAGCAATACTGAACACAAGTGTGAGTTCCTAGGGGAAAAGCCAACACAATCCTGGAATAAGTCTCGACCCATTCCTTAAGCATGGGTCAAGGGGTATCCCAGCAAACGATTCTGAGCCATCTGAGGTCGACAATCCTGATTTTTGTGCCTGGCTATGCGGACCTTGTCCGCATGCACAGCTGGCTCTACTGGAATCTGCCGGCCGCCTGCATTGGCCCTCCCGAGCCTGTCGAGTTCGGAGGCAGTTGACGGGCCTCCGATTCCCTGAGGCCGACCGCTGGTTCCGTGAATATGGGATTTGTTGGCCCGGCACGCTTGGGCAGGTGGGAAAAGAGGGGTTATGCCAAGAGCAGGGGGACGCATGCAAAGGCAGGCAGAACTGAGGATACAGACCCGGGAGAGATATCAACATATCTGAAATGCCGGGTTGAGATTTGACATGTCATGTGCTTAGCGGAAACGCATGTCGCAACTGTAGATCATGATGGACAAATCAAGGACCAGCAACCCCAGGATATCTCATGTGTAGACTGCGCACTTTGTGCCCTTGGATGCCCTTGGGAGCATGAGCAGCGGCAAGGCCTCGCGCCTTCTGACTACATTGCCGCCAGGTGCCGCCCAAACCAGAGCAGCTGACAGACGAAGAGGACGAGCAGGAAGATTTGCAGGAGAACCGAGCTGAGATGTCACGTGCACTGCTCTTTTCTCTGAGCCCAATGTGTTGGGACCTCCGGGCAAAAGCACCTTTTCCGACTTGGCATTCTTTGTTGGGGGGTTTCTGTAGGCTGAATCTCTGAGTTTCCCTTTTCCGGACCTCCGTAATTACTACGTACTTGGCAAAAGAGAATCACCAGCAAGTTCTGATGGATCCTCCAGCTGTTGCATGCTCGATGCCTGCTGACTCGGTGCTTAGGCTGCAGGGCTTTCCGAACATGCAAAGTCCACCTCAGCCCGAGCCCAAGCCAAAGCACAAGCACCGAGACACAGACACACAGACACACGCACACAGACACAAATAGACACAGATGCCAGGCTGCAGCGTGTACCTGCTGTTGGGACAATGCTTGTTGTTTGGCTTTGCGTTGCTGCCATTATGCAACACGCGCAATCAGAACTTGATTGTGCGTCAGAGCACGTGTTGGCACCAATCAGGTCGCCTCCTGCCAGCGCGAATGAAGGCATCACAGAGGCTGCCAGGGAAATGGGCCGGTGAGGTGTTACCACATTGGTTTGCAATCAAGGTGTTCGGTAGGGTCGTGCTTAAGTGCTTGAGACACGTTCCAGTTACTTAAGGGCGGCCGGGCGGTCGCGCAGGTTCTTGCTGGAGAGTGAACATAGCATGTCGAGAAAACAACAACACTGATATCAGCATGTTTTTTTTTTTTCAAGGTACTGATGCCAACATGTTTTTTTGTTCACGTATGGTGTTATCTCCACAAAATGTTTTCCGCATCTAGCCAAACTGATAGCCCGCATTACATGGCCATGAGTCTTCTTTTTTTTGCATTTAGCCAAACTGAGGGTTTTTTTTTTGCAATATGGATTTGCTCGGCTTTGCGTTTTGACACTCCCCATTGTTGTGAGTTTTCTTCCTTATGATCTAGACTCCTTTTGTTTTTGCAACATGGATTTGCCCGGATTTGCGTTTTATGTGCGATTATGTCGTGTAGCTTTTGGCAGCTTTCGGCCTTGCCAATCCCATTTAGGAACTGACAGTAGCCATAGCTGACAATAGCGAGCGCGCCCGCATAGTCGCATGACAGTGGGTGTGTTCGCTCCTGGCCTTCTAAGGCACTTCCCAGGGGGGTGATTTCAAGGGCGCCCCCTGGAAACCCCACTTGAACGCCCTTAAGTAACCTGACCTTGCTTTCAGAGGGTTAAGCACGACCCTAGGTGTTCAGACTTGATCACGTGAGTTTCTCCTTTCGTGCTGTGCACGATCCTGCGAAAGAGTGCAAGAGAGAGATCCGTCGAAGTGCAATGTTACATTCCAAGAGCTTCCTGCTCAGGACAATTATTTGGCCACACCGACGCCTTGGGCAACACCACCACAAAATAAGCCACCATCAAACTTCAAAACCCAGACAACAAGCAGGCAACAAAGCCAGAGAACGACAGCAGAAAACAACGCAAACCGAACCAGCTCGTGGACCCCTGGAAGCAAGCCTTCGTCAGTTTGCCGTTATTCCCCCTCATTAAAAGACGCAAACTATGGGCTAAATTGCAGGTTGATGCCTCGGCGGATTGTTCATTATTGTTGCGCTAGATAGTGGCTGTCCAAGCTAGTGGCTAGTGGTTGATGTTGCAGATCACGGCCGATGATAATGCATGTTGGTTAAAGACGACACCGGCATTCCTCATCCAAGTGCCCTTTGACAATACTTATCAGGCATGATGAATGCCACCCTTTCTGGCAGACCGGGTCCTATTCTGCAAGCGCCAGGATGCGGAGGGCATAAGGTACCGTCTTTTCGCGCTTCACTCTCAGGCCAGTTTCATGGGAAGGGGGCAAGCGGCAAGCGGCAGTTCTTTTGCATTGGAGGTATGCTGACTCTGAGAAGTGGCAAGATGCATCTCATTTATCGTCAGGAGGTCAGGTTTCTACACAGGTGAGCCCGATGCAAGAGTAATTTAAGGGCTGCCGCCCAGTGCCGCCGACCCCAAACCAGTGTGGGAATGGCTGAAATGAACGGGGCCGCTTCAAAATGGGACCGCGATGGGTCCCCTATTGTAGCCAGGGTGCGGTGCATTTTTGCTTTGCTTTCGCATGAAAATGCACCGCTTTTATGATGATGATGATGATGATGATGATGATGATGATGATGAACTGACATGATAATCATCATGACGCATCCTCAGCATCACCAGCAGTCATCATGATAATAATGTCCACGCATCTTCTGCATCTCAAATCAGCTCTAATGGTACTGATGATGATGATCATCATTAGCACCGTGATGATGATGATGATGATGATAATGATGATGATGAACTGGCATGATAATCTCATGACGCATCCTCAGCATCACCAGCAGTCATCGTGATAATGCGCTTTGATTGGCACGCTTCCATAGAACCTGCGCCCATTCTGGAGCGATCGTTTTCTTTCCTTGGCTTGGTGCATTTTTGTAAGAATCTGGTAAGAAAATGCGCCGCTGTAAGTGCCTACAATTCTGCTGCTGCTGGGAGCATGTGCCGTGACGTTGCGTTTGCAGTAGAGGCTTATCGCCGGTCACCCCGCAAGCCAACCAGTTTTCTCGCCGCAAGTCGGGGCCGCGATGGGTCCCTTATTGTAGCCAGAGCGCGGTGCATGATGATGATGATGATGATGCTGAACTGACATGATAATCATCATGACGCATCCTCAGCATCACCAGCAGGCATCATGATAATTATGTCCACGCATCTTCTGCATCTCAAATCGGCTCCAACGGGACTCATGATGATGATCATAATGATGATGATGAACTGGCATGATAATCTCATGACGCATCCTCAGCATCACCAGCAGTCATCATGATAATCATGTCCACGCATCTTCTGCATCTCAAATCGGCTCTGATGATGATGATGATGATGAACTGGCATGATAATCATCATGACGCATCCTCAACATCACCAGCAGTCATCGTGATAATGCGCTTTGATTGGCACGCTTCCATAGAACCTGCGCCCATTCTGGAGCGATCGTTTTCTTTCCTTGGCTTGGTGCATTTTTGTAAGAATCTGGTAAGAAAATGCGCCGCTGTAAGTGCCTACAATTCTGCTGCTGCTGGGAGCATGTGCCGTCACGTTGCGTTTGCAGTAGAGGCTCATCGCCGGTCACCCCGCAAGCCAACCAGCTTTCTCGCCGCAAGTCGGGGCCGCTATGGGTCCCCTATTGTAGCCAGGGTGCGGTGCATTTTTGCTTTGCTTTCGCGTGAAAATGCACCGCTTTTATGATGATGATGATGATGATGAACTGACATGATAATCATCATGACGCATCCTCAGCATCACCAGCAGGCATCATGATAATAATGTCCACGCATCTTCTGCATCTCAAATCGGCTCTAATGGGACTGATGATGATGATCATCATTAGCACCGTGATGATGATGATGATGATGATGATGATGATGAACTTGCATGATAATCATCATGACGCATCCTCAGCATCACCAGCAGTCATCGTGATAATGCCATTAGAGCCGATTTGAGATGCAGAAGATGCGTGGACATAAGTATCATGATGCCTGCTGGTGATGCTGAGGATGCGTCATGATGATTATCATGTCAGTTCAGCATCATCATCATCATCATCATGCACCGCGCTCTGGCTACAATAAGGGACCCATCGCGGCCCCGACTTGCGGCGAGAAAACTGGTTGGCTTGCGGGGTGACCGGCGATAAGCCTCTACTGCAAACGCAACGTCACGGCACATGCTCCCAGCAGCAGCAGAATTGTAGGCACTTACAGCGGCGCATTTTCTTACCAGATTCTTACAAAAATGCACCAAGCCAAGGAAAGAAAACGATCGCTCCAGAATGGGCGCAGGTTCTATGGAAGCGTGCCAATCAAAGCGCATTATCACGATGACTGCTGGTGATGCTGAGGATGCGTCATGAGATTATCATGCCAGTTCATCATCATCATTATCATCATCATCATCATCACGTCGTGATGTTGCGTTTGCAGTAGAGGCTCATCGCCGGTCACCCCGCAAGCCAACCAGTTTTCTCGCCGCAAGTCGGGGCCGCGATGGGTCCCCTATTGTAGCCAGGGCGCGGCGCATTTTTGCTTAGCTTTCGCGTGAAAATGCACCGCTTTTATGATGATGATGATGATGATGATGAACTGACATGATAATCATCATGACGCATCCTCAGCATCACCAGCAGTCATCATGATAATAATGCCCACGCATCTTCTGCATCTCAAATCAGCTCTAATGGGACTGATGATGATGATCATCATTAGCACCAGCAGCAGCAAATTTGTAGGCACTTACAGCGGCGCATTTTCTTACCAGATTCTTACAAAAATGCACCAAGCCAAGGAAAGAAAACGATCGCTCCGCAGGTTCTATGGAAGCGTGCCAAGCAAAGCACGATGATCATGATGATGATGATGAACTGACATGATAATCATCATGACGCATCCTCAGCATCACCAGCAGTCATCTTGTTAATCATGTCCACGCATCTTCTGCATCTCAAATCGGCTCTGATGATGATGATCATGATGAGCGCCGTGATGATGATGATGATGAACTGAGATGGTGGTCATTATCGTCATCATCATCATCATTGTCATCATCATCATCGTCAACATCGTCATCATCATCGTCATCATCATGGATGATAACCATCATCGTGCGTCCTCTGCATCACCTCATTATCGTCATCGTCATCATCATCATCGTCATCATCATCATCGTCATTATCGTCATCATCATCGTCATCATCATGGATGATAACCATCATCGTGCATCCTCTGCATCACCAGCAGTCATGATGATAACCATGTCTACGCATCCTCTGATGGTGGTCATTATCGTCATCATCATCATCATCGACATCATCGTCATCATCATCATCGTCATCATCGTCATCATCACCGTTGTCATCATGGACGATAACCATCATCGTGCATCCTCTGCATCACCAACAGTCATGATGATAATCATGACTACGCACCCTCTGCATCTCCAATCGGCTCTAACGTCACCCTTGAAACGTATATAAAAAGATAAGGACTTCAACGATTTGATGTGATATAATGACAAGCGTGTCATCATCATCATCGTCATCATCATCAGCATCCTCGATGATGTGATGACGATGAGCATGTCATCATCACCATGCATGATGGTGGTCATCATCGTCATCGTCACCATCAGCAGCATCATCATCATCATCGTCATCGTCATCATCACCGTTGTCATCATGGACGATAACCATCATCGTGCATCCTCTGCATCACCAACAGTCATGATGATAATCATGCCTTGAAACGTATATAAAAAAGATAAGGACTCAACGATTTGATGTGATATACTGACAAGCGTGTAATCATCATCATCGTCATCATCATCAGCATCATCCTCGTCATCATCACCGTTATCATCATCGATGATAACCATCATCGTTCATCCTCTGCATCACCAACAGTCAAGATAATCATGTCTACGCATCCTCTGCATCTCCAATCAGGTCACAACGATGATGATGTGATGTCACCATGATGGTGGTCATTATCGTCATCATCATCATCGTCATCATCATCGTCATCATCATGGATGATAACCATCATCGTGCATCCTCTGCATCACCAGCAGTCATGATATGATGCTGAACTGACATGATAATCATCATGACGCATCCTCAGCATCACCAGCACGCATCATGATAATCATGTCCACGCATCTTCTGCATCTCAAATCGGCTCTAACGGGACTGATGATCATGATCATGATGATGATGATGAACTGACATGATAATCATCATGACGCATCCTCAGCATCGCCAGCAGTCATCATGATAATCATGTCTACGCATCCTCTGCATCTCCAATCAGGTCACAACGCTGACGTCATCATCGTCATCATCAATATCGTCATCGTCATCGTCATCATCACCGTTGCAATCATGGACGATAACCATCATCGTGCATCCTGTGCATCACCAACAGTCATGACGATAATCATGACTGCGCACCCTCTGCATCTCCAATCGGCTCTAACGTCATGTGATATACTGACAAGCGTGTCATCATCATCATCGTCGTCATCATCGTCGTCATCATCGTCATCATCATCGTCATCCTGGTTGATAACCATCATCGTGCATCCTCTGCATCACCAGCAGTCATGACGATAATCACATCTACGCATCCTCTGCATCTTCAATCAGGTCGCAACAATGATGATGTGATGATGCGCATGTCATCATCACCCATGGTGGTGATTATCGTCACCATCCTCGTCATCGTCATCATCATCATCATCATCGTCATCATCATCGTCATCATCATGGATGATAACAATCATCGTGCATCCTCTGCATCACCAACCGTCGTGATGATAATCACGATTGCGCACCCTCTGCATCTCCAATCGCCCTTGAAACGTACATAAGAAGATATAAGCACGACAAGGAAAATGATGTGAGATACTGACAAGCGTGTCACCATCATCATCGTCGTCATCATCGTCGTCATCATCGTCATCATCATCGTCATCCTGGTTGATAACCATCATCGTGCATCCTCTGCATCACCAACAGTCGTGACGGTAATCACATCTGCGCACCCTCTGCATCTTCAATCAGGTCGCAACAATGATGATGTGATGATGAGCATGTCATCATCACCCATGGTGGTGATTATCGTCACCATCATCGTCATCGTCATCATCATCATCATCGTCATCATCATCGTCATCATCATGGATGATAACCATCATCGTGCATCCTCTGCATCACCAACACCCTAAGTCTCCGGTATTGGTTTGTTTCGCGCGAGATGGAAAAAACCAATCGAGATTGGTATTTCCCATCGTGGATTGGTAAGTGGTGTAATATCAATATTGCAAGATTGGTTTGTCAAAAATATCAATATTTGACCTTCCCTAGCAACTAGCTATTTTGAAGGTTTCCTTCCTAAATTGCTTTGACTTTGCAATTAGGAACCTTCTGACTTTGCAGTCACATTTATGACTTTGCAGTCATTTCCCACCCTCCCACCACCCCCAGAGAACATGACTTTGCAGTTATGCCCCACCTTCCCACCACCCCCAGCCCCACCTGAAAGCTGTTGGCAAATGCCCTCCTCACCACGAACCTTAAATTTAGGATTGCCACAACTTCGCACCCCCCAGCCCCACATCACAATTAACCACTCCTGGCCCCAGACAAGAGCTGCTGGCAAAAGCACTTTTTTCCTTAGGCAGATTGGCCCAGCTGCAAAGTCATTGCTACATCAAGTTTCTCTGACAGCAAAAATGGCATGTCGCAAGTTGACACCCCCCTCAGGCAGCTGGAGCCAAGCTCAGACAGCCTTCCAACAAAATCTTCACTTCCATAACACCACACATAGCGAGGGTTCAGAGTCAAGCCTTGAATGGCTAGCTCATTGCAGTAATGCAATTTTGGAACCATTGACCATTGGCAGGTTTTTTCTTTCACTGCTTTTGCAGCCAGGAACTGGTATGTTTGCAAAGCAGCTTCCATGTGACCCAAGGCTGCCCTTGCTTCTTGTTTCTCAGGAACCAGGCCAGAGTCATACACATGGTTGTAGTACATGTCCTATGGATTGATATTCAAACTATGCGCCCGAGCCTTTTTGTTTTGGCACATTCCAATGCCAAGCTCAGCCTCTGAAACCGTACATCCTTCTGAGATCTTCTAGTTCGTTTCTACCTGGCCCAAAATTATCTCCAGCATTGGGCAGGCTTTGCTGCAAACTACTCAGGAGACTTGGCGATGGTGCAATGTTCTCAGGCAATCTGTACCAAGGTGTCCTGCTCTCCCAGCCTGACTGATGAAGGCTTACATGACAGATTGTTCCTGCCAAATTGCGCCAGTAGCTTAGCAGCACGGGATCCCCATCAGGCCATACCATGGCTGACAACTGTAGGGATCTGGCTAAAACAAATCAGAATGGCTGCAAACCATCGCCTCACAAGGGAGTGTCAGACAGCAAACTCAATCCTACCTGATTCAAACTTGATAGATTCATTTCAAATGTAGCACTACTGTAATCCTTCAAAATGCAATGTAGTCCAAACTAAAATAAACAACTATATCAAGTCACAACACCATCCATGGATTGCCTTCAGACACATGATATATTATATTACTCCCACGCCCTGCTCGAAAAGAAAATTTTTAACAAGCAAATTTTTAACAAATTTTTAACTGTTAAAAATTTTGAATTTAAATGGACAGTATCTCCTTCCCAACACGTGGAAAAAGTGGGTGGGGGGGCTGGAGTTCATATCCAAAAGGATCTGTGTCAGGCCATTTGTTCTCCAGAAGGGCTTTCAAGCTCCATGCCACCCATGAATACAATGTGTGTTCTGTACCATTTTCCCCATGGGCAGTGCAGCTCTTGGGGTAGGAAAAGATCCACAAATGCTCTTCCATGCCGGGCTCAGAGCTCAGCAGGCCCCTGAAACTCACAGTCATCAGGCTGTCAGTGGACTGAAACTCTGCTGCATCTGCATGCAGTAGCAAAGGAATGCACCTTCTCTTCCAGTTGTGTTTCTTCAGCATGGGGTGGCCCTTCAGCCTTTTGTCTTCCATGGGCATTGCTTCCCAAAAGTTCTCCAGGTTGCTGGTGCCAAAGATGCTTTCGAAAACAAGATTTGATGCAGAGCTTGAGGACAGGTGGTGCATCCACATGCATGGCAGCTTCACAGGAACTTCCCCCTGATCATGGTGCAGCCCCACAGCCTTGGGGTCCAACCTAGGGCACTTGAGTGGCACACTTGTTGGGGCAAGGCTGGAGGAGACCTTCTGGAGCAAATCTCTATGACAATTGTTTGAAGCCATTCCGTAGTTGCCAAGCAAAGCCAGCCCATGGATGTCATCTTGCAGGCACCCTGACAGCCTGGCAGAGTGAGCAATAGCCTGAACATCAACTGCTGATATCTTGCCCCAGGCCCATTTGGTCAGCAAGCAATGGGCCAGTGGGGACAAGGACTGGGCCCACCCAATAGCAGCAGCAGCCAAGTCTGCATGTTTCCTCTTTCCCATTGCAACCTGCCAGCAGCTGCCAGAACAATGGAAATGCATAAAACATATGGGGTTTTGCAACTGAAGCATGCACAGGTCCTACCAGTCTGACAAATACATGTATGTCTGTTGTAGTGCTGGTGCAATGCTACAAATGGCTGCAAAGTTGCAACTGCAATCTTGAAAATGGCTGCAAAGCCCACTGAGAGTGGCTGCAAAGCCACTTGAAACTGACTGCAAAGTCAACCCAATGGCTGCAAAGCCACTAGAAAAGCCTCCCAGCATGAGTGAACAGCCACCTACAAATCACCACACTTACAGCCCAGCCAACAAAGAATGACTGCAAGGTCACCTATGGCTGCAAAGCCACCCATGACTGCGAAGCCACCCATGACTGCAAAGCCACCCATGGCTGCAAAGCCACTCATGACTGCAAAGTCATTCATGCCAAATGCAAAGGTGATGAAACATAAGTGCAGCTGTCCAGAAACACATGGCGCACAAAGGCCACCACCAACAGGTGGCTGCAAATTCACCCAGCATGATTGCACAAGGCCACCCAACATGGCAGCATGACTGTCCCAACATGACTGCATAAGCCACCCAGCATTACTGCATCAGGTTTGCAACTGTAGCTCCACTTGGCTGCACAAACTATTCGAGGGAGCAAGTGATTTGTTGCAAATCTATTGCACATTCATGCTCTGTCCCTGGACAAAGCTGCAAGCTCACCTTTTGCTCCTCCATGTTGCTGCACTTTCAAACTAGTCACCCAAACACTTTGGCTTGCTGGCTCACCCACCCCTGAATCTCCTTCACCTTGCTGTAGATCTCCAACAGCTTTTCCTGGCCAGGCTTGTGGGTTCCCTTGTTGCCCTTCTGCAGGTACAAGTTCTTGCAAGTGTTGATGTGGCCTGCAATGTTCTCCCTGCACAAGCCAATCTCCTTGATCACTGTCTTGGACCCATACTTGCTAGACTTGGCCTTGCCCTGCATAATCTCCACCTTTGTGGCCAGCCCCTCCAAGCCAGACTTCATTTTGCTGGCATTGTTGATGACATCAGCAACGCACACGATGGACTCTAAGGCCTTCAGGATTTTGTCCTTGTCCTTCTCCTTCTCCTTGTTGTCTGGCAGGGCCTTCTGGCCCTGGCTCTTGTCATTGCTAAAGCCACCAGTTTCCACATTGTACCTCAAGAACGTCGACTGCCAGTCCTCCATTGCATCTGGATCATCAGAAGTCACTTTCTTCACTCCCTGGGATTGCTGTCTTTTTTTTGAGTTGGTTTCCTTCTTGTGCACATCATGGTTGTCAATGTAGATTGTCACATCCTTTGCCCTTGGATGTTTCTTTTCTGTTATGTCACCACATTCCACCAGAGCATCTATCTCTTCAGCAGAGTACCTCTTCAGAAGGGAGGTGTAGGACTCTTCTTTGGTTGTCTTGACAAACTCCTGATTGTTCTGGATCTTCTGCACTGCCTCCTGCCAGCCATCACCAAAGGTGGGGTCCAGCAGCCATGAAATTGCACATTGCCTTTTGGCATGATTCTTGCCTTCACCCCTTGCCACATTGGATGCAGCTTCCCATACCTTCTTGCCCTCCGCATTCTTGGAAATGGCAGTCTTGAGGCGACCATTGACTGCAGACCATTCTGCATTGCTCAGAGCAGGCCCTTCTGAGGCAACAGACTCATCCTCAACAGCCTTTTGCCTCCACAGCTCAATCTTTTCCTGCAATGACATGGGCTTCTCCTTGCTGCCAGATGCAGATGCCTTGGCAGCTGCTGGCTTCTTCATCACAGCCTTCATCACCTTCATTGCCTTCTTGGGGGCCATAGCTGCCAGAATACCAAGGCAAACAGGCGCACAACTAGCTTGGCAATGCTTGAGCACAGGGTTCATGAAGTCAAGCCCTTTCATTGTCAGCCACATGCAAGCCCTTGGTTTGTGCAGTACGGCATGCCAGTACAAAGCACCATGCAAGCAGCCAGCATGTTTTCCCATCATATGCCAGCATGACAAGCCACCTGCAAGCTGCTTCTTCTTGTTAGAGAAAACCGGCTGTCTACAAATAGCTGGTTCTTCCATGCTTCAAATAATTGCAGGGCTCTGTTGACTTCATTCATCACAAGGAATTGTTGGACCTCAGTGCATGACATTGAGTTCATGTAGTTCAAAAACTCCCTGGTGTTCACTTTCATGCCCTCCCACAGGTCCTGGTTCTTCAGAAGCTGGTCAGAGGTGATGGCCAGCTCCACCCTGTCACGGGTTGTATTGTACAGGAACACCCTGATCTTCTTCCCTGGATCCTCCAAGTGGGTCACCACCTCCAGGTTGAAGGAAGTCCACACCAGCCATTTTCCATGCCACTCCATTGCAATGAGGTGCCCCTACCCAGCGCACATGTGGCTGGCAGAGGCTGGTGGGCTATGCACTTTTAAGATACTTTTAAGACCAAATCTTAAAAGTATCTTAAAAGTATCTTAAAAGTTGAACTTTTAAGATACTTTTAAGATACTTTTAAGATACTTTTAAGATTTGGTCTTAAAAGTTGACCAGTCCCTTCCATATTTGCAAGCACCAGTCAGGCCACAAAGTTCTCATTGCAGTGCAGTTGCCAGGCTTTGGAGCAGGCTTTTGGGCAGCCACAGGTGCACCAGGCTTGCTTCACCTCACATTTGCATTATTTGGTTGAACAAGTCACCACAGGTTAGACTGAACAGCTCAGACCCATTGACTGAAAAGTCAGCTAGCATCATGGGCTACAGTTGCATGCAACTTGCATGTATTTGCTGCTGAACATGGCCATGCCCATAGGCTTTGCAGCCTTCCAAGCTTGACTTTGCAGTCATTTCTAACCCACCCACCCTTCCTGACTTTTCAGTCACACATGCCACAATCACCTAGCACATGACCATGTTCCTTGCCAACCACATCCTGCCCACAATGCACAAGCCAGCCCATTTTACTAGAGCCTCCCAGCCCGCCCACCCCATCCCAGCAGCAGCCATGTGCCTTTTACCAGCTGTGCACATGCTCCACAACCGTCCAGTATGATACAGGCCTTTTGCAAAGGCCATTCCCATTGCCTTTATGATACAGGCCTTTTGCAAAGGCCATTCCCATTGCCTCTTTTTTCCAAGGCTAGTTTACATCCATGCTTCAATCAATTTGCATGGCCTCTTTGTCCTCAGGTTGGCTCTCTTCTGTGCCAACCTTTATGGCTGCAGCCTTCACAATCTCCTTCATGGCCTCGTCTTTTTTCTCCATGGCCACCAGGTGCTCCTTGTCAATCTTCTGGATCAGCTCCTTGTACTTCTGCTCCTGCATCACCTTCTCCTTCAGAATGTACTCCATCTGCTCATTGTGCTGAACCTCCTTCTTTTTCATGGCTATCTTCATCTCCTCCTCATAATCTTCTTCCAGCTGGTTCACTTCTGCTTGCCATTTGTCATTGACCGCCTCGGCCTCCTTGAGATAGCCCTCCTGGTGTGCCACCTGGGCAGCAGTGAACTCCTTCTCTTGGCGGGAAAGCTGCTTGCGAATCTCGGCATTCTTCCAGTGTGCAATCGTTGAATTTGCAGCACATTCATGGTTATAGCAGCTCTTGTAGAGGTAGGACTTCATGCCACAGCTTTTGCACCACCATGCATTGTGCTTCCTTGGCGCGTCTTGTCCAGCAGCATGTATCTTCTTGAACTCTTTCTCCGTTTTCCAGGCCTCAAAAGCCTTTTTGTCTCCATGGTCCATGCCCATCCAGTGCTCAGCCTTAGCCTTCAGCTCCTTCATCTCACTGGCCATCTCATGCTCTGCTGCTAGCAAAGCTGTCGTTTTGGCTGTGGCAGCCTCAGGTCACAGGTTTCTCCACATGTCCACCCTGACCATGTGTTTTTCATGTGCTACCACAATGATTCCAAAGCCAGTCTCCACCACAAACAGTTGCCACTACCCCCCCCCCCCCCCAGCACCCAATAGTTTGTGTGACAAGTGGCTTGCACCTCAGTGGACTCATGCAGCAGCTGGGCTTCCTGATGTGCTCAATTTCACCAACAAGACATGGCAACACCAGCAGCACATGGTAAAGAGCTTGGTGCTGGCATATGTTAATAACATTTTACAAATTTACAGTTAAGTGTCTTTGCTGGCAAGCTCAACCTTCAGCTCCTCAAGGGCACTGTCATGCTCCAGCTGCAATTGATGCAGCTCCAATTGGTGTTGCTGCTTCTGCTCGTGCAGCATTGCATGGGGCATGGGTGGTGGCATGGCTGGCTGGGGTGGTGGCATGGCTGGCTGCTTGGGCTGAAGGGGCAGCGTATTGGAGGGGCCGGGTGCTGGCTGGGGTGGTGGCAGCACATGCTGCCCAAGGCTTGGTGGTGCGGGGGGCTGCATTGGCATTGCCTGTTGCATGTTTGCTGGCTGTGCTTGCTGCTGTTGCTGCTGTTGCTGCTGCCTCTGGTAGTCGCTCATCACGTCAATGACCACATTCCTGATGGAGGACATCTCATCATCTTGCTGAAAAACAGCTGCTGCATTGCCAGCTTGAATCAGCCAATCATGAAAAGGCAGGTTACCTGGGCAAGGCATTGCAGGCTTCACCAAATAAAATGCAAAACTAACAACCAGGTTTGTAAAACTGCTATAGCTGCAAGTGAGGCTCTTCCACTCTCTGCCCACATCACTCTCAGCTGAACCCTTGAACTCCTGGCCCCTTTGCCACCATAGTTTCCTCCATATCCACCCCAGGACCCCGACTGGTAAGGGCCCATCCTCCAGCTGCCTCCCTTGGACATGGCTCTGGCAGATTTCTAGGCACACCAAATCTAACTAGCCTGGGCCACAACCAGCTGGCACCAACCAATATAGTTTCCCACAGCCAAGCTGAACTGCCAACCTTCATCAACCCTCAGATCACCAACAGCAAGCTGCATTCAGTGCCTGCAGCAAGCCATGACATTGCATGGCTTGCATGGGCAATCCAATAGGGCAAGGTTTCACAAGCTCACAAGGGGAAACCACAGCAATCAATCATGTACGGGCTAAACTGCTTCAACCCTACAAACCTTGCAAAACCAAGGCATGACTGCAAAGTCAGGGTTGCCAAGGAGCCTCTCCACAAGTATGGCAGCAGAGCCAAACACATGCAGTCGCAAAGCCATTTAATTAGTAGCACAAGGGTGCCCTGTCATGGGTGCAAAGCCAGGCACATGACTGCGAAGCCAGGCACATGACTGCAAAGCCAGGCACATGACTGCAAAGTCAAACACATGACTGCAAAGTCAAACACATGACTGAAAGTCAGGCAGGACCAGACATGACTGCAAAGTCAAACAGGTGACTGCCAACTCAAACACATGGCCAACATGTGAACCCAAAGACAGGCTGAACATTGCAAGCATGCTTGCATGCCTGCAATTGAAACCTGCAAGCAAGGGCTTGTAAGAGCACAAAACCAGTGTAACCAACAGTAGCTGCTATAATCATGCCTGGTTCTTATTGTTTGCCTTGTGCCAGGGTTTGCAGTGTTTGCAGTTGCGATTTTCCACCGCAGCCTCTTGCATATGACCACACCAAAGTGAGACAACACATCAATCTGAGAGCAAAAAGTTCCTGAGCTTCACTGCCAATTTCTTGTTCTTGGGCTTCTCCTGTCTGATCAACTCAATGATGGTTTTGTGATCAGGGCTCTGCTTTTCACTCACTGCCACCAGAAGCTTCCACTTCCCATCAACTGGGTCTTTGGTCTGTATGTAGGACTGCTGCTTGGCAAAAACCAATTTCATGCCAATGTCACTGCCTTGTGTGTCCTTCTTGTTTGCTGCTGGTTTCTTTAGGATACCAGGGATGGCTGCTGTTGTTTCCCACATTTTTTTGATGGCATCCTTGCTGGTAGGCACTTTGTCAATGCTGCCTTGGCTGGAGCATTTCTTGGGTGTGTTCCATTCCATCTCTTCCTGGCTGCTGTCATTGCAGTTAGCTGGGTCATCAGGCTGGTGTGTGTCTGTGTGTGATTTGTCCTTTTGGAGGGTTGAAGGCAAGGAGGCCCTTGCAGGCCCAGGTTCATCATCCACCAGTTTGCTGACCAGGTTTTCCAGCACAGAAATTTCTTTGTCTGTCAAGCCCCTCTTGCACTGTTGCCACTTGACAGGGTTCTTCAGGCGCCTCACATGGCTAAGGATCACCACCATCCTTTCATACAGCTCATGGGAGTAGTTCTTCAGCTGCTGCTTTTGGCACAACTCATACTTGATGGCCAAGTTAGCCAAGGTCTTCTCAGTTTCCACCTGTAGCAGCCTTCCTTGTGGGTTCCTGGGTTGTGTGCTGCAAGCAAACCCATTTTCACAGCAACTAGATGCTAGAACCATAAAATGCAATAAACTTGTATCAAGTACTGTAAGGCAGGTGTCACTTCCAAAATGGTCCGCACCAAAGGTTCCAGAGCCACCACAGCCCTCCCCCTCACTGCAAAAGTTGCAGGCATAGACTTGTAGGGGCCAAAGTCGAAACAGTGCTCCACCCCTGTGTGCCTGATGTAGGCCCCCAGTTTGTCTTCAAGGTCTCCTGAGTCATACTTCTTCACAGCACCCTTGATGGTTGCCTTCCTTGAAGCATCCCTGGCAAGCTTGAGGGATCTGCTGGCCATGGCTCACTCACCAGAAGGATGAAACAAAACAGTTGGCAGCACTGCCAAAATATATGCTGCAGCAAACAAACCGCAAGCACACAACCTGATGGCACAATAGCGTGTCAATCAACAAATTCTGCCTGTCTTGCTCCATGTTTGGTGCCTGTGTGTGCTGCCATTGCATTTGACAATCTGCAATCCTATCCTTAAGCTTTGCATTTGACAATCTGCTCAAGCTTGTCTTGCTCTAGCCCTTTTTGCAATCCTGCGTGGACTTTTCAGTCCACCCCTGACCCCGTTGGACTTTGCAGTCCTTCGTTGGACTTTGCAGTCCTTCCTTGGACTTTGCAGTCCTTCCTTGGACTTTGCAGTCCCAAGTATAGGAACCCCAAGAACAAACACAATGCAACTTCTTCATCACATGAAAACATGTAAAAATATCAATATTTAAATATCAATATTTTCTTGGAAATCTTAATATCATTTTTTTTCGAGCGAGCAAGATGGGAAAAACCAATATTTGTAAATTACCGAGCGAGGATTGGTTTCCTTTTTGAAAACCGAGCGATATTGGTAAAAACCAATACCCGAGACTTAGGGCAGTTGTGATGATAATCACGACTGCGCACCCTCTGCATCTCCAATCGGCTCTAACGTCACCCTTGAAACGTATATAAGAAGATATAAGCACGACAAGGATTATGATGTGATATACTGACAAGCGTGTCAGCATCATCATCGTCGTCATCATCGTCGTCATCATCGTCATCATCATCGTCATCCTGGTTGAGAACCATCATCGTGCATCCTTTGCATCACCAACAGTCGTGATGATAATCATGACTGCGCACCCTCTGCGTCTCCAATCGGCTCTAACGTCATCATCATCATCGTCGTCATCATCGTCGTCATCATCGTCATCTATCATCATCATCGTCATCATCATCGTCATCATCATCATCATCATCGGCATCATCATCGTCACCATCATGGATGATAACCATCATCGTGCAGCCTCTGCATCACCAACAGTCATGATGATACTCATGACTACGCACCCTCTGCATTTCCAATCGGCTCTAACGCCACCCTTGAAACGTATATAAGAAGATATAAGCACGACAAGGATTATGATGTGAGAAACTGACAAGCGTGTCATCATCATCATCGTCGTCATCATCGTCGTCATCATCGTTCGTCATCATCATCGTCATCCTGGTTGATAACCATCATCGTGCATCCTCTGCATCACCAGCAGTCATGACGATAATCACATCTACGCACCCTCTGCATCTTCAATCAGGTCGCAACAATGATGATGATGATGAGCATGTCATCATCATCATCATCATCGTCATCATCGTCATCATCATGGATGATAACCATCATCGTGCATCCTCTGCATCACCAACAGTCGTGATGATAATCACGACTGCGCACCCTCTGCATCCCCAATCGGCTCTAACGTCACCCTTGAAACGTATATAAGAAGATATAAGCACGACAAGGATTATGATGTGATATACTGACAAGCGTGTCATCATCATCATCGTCGTCATCATCGTCGTCATCATCGCCATCATCATCGTCATCCTGGTTGATAACCATCATCATGCATCCTTTGCATCACCAACAGTCCAATCGGCTCTAACGTCATCATCATCATCGTCGTCAGCATCGTCGTCATCATCGTCATCTATCATCATCATCGTCATCATCATCGTCATCATCATCATCATCATCATCGTCATCATCATGGATGATAACCATCATCGTGCATCCTCTGCATCACCAACAGTCGTGATGATAATCACTACTGCGCATCCTCTGCATCTCCAATCGGCTCTAACGTCACCCATGAAACGTATATAAGAAGATATAAGCACGACAAGGATTATGATGTGATATACTGACAAGCGCGTCATCACCATCATCGTCGTCATCATCGTCGTCATCATCGTCATCATCATCGTCATCATCGTGGTTGAGAACCATCATCGTGCATCCTCTGCATCACCAACAGTCGTGATGATAATCATGACTGCGCACCCTCTGCATCTCCAATCGGCTCTAACGTCATCATCATCATCGTCGTCAGCATCGTCGTCATCATCGTCATCTATCATCATCATCATCATCATCGTCATCATCATCATCATCGTCATCATCATCGTCATCATCATGGATGATAACCATCATCGTGCATCCTCTGCATCACCAACAGTCATGATGATACTCATGACTACGCACCCTCTGCATCTCCAATCGGCTCTAACGTCACCCTTGAAACGTATATAAAATAAAAGAGAAGCACGACAACGATTATGTATGATACAAGCGTGTCATCATCATCATCGTCGTCATCATCGTCGTCATCATCGTCATCATCATCGTCATCCTGGTTGATAACCATCATCGTGCATCCTCAGCATCACCAGCAGTCATGACGATAATCACATCTACGCATCCTCTGCATCTTCAATCAGGTCGCAACAATGATGATGTGATGATGAGCATGTTATCATCACCATGGTGGTGATTATCGTCATCATCATCGTCATCATCATCATCGTCACCATCGTCATCATGGATGATAACCATCATCGTGCATCCTCTGCATCACCAACAGTCGTGATGATAATCATGACTACGCACCCTCTGCATCTCCAATCGGCTCTAACGTCACCCTTGAAACGTATATAAGAAGATATAAGCACGACAAGGATTATGATGTGAGATACTGACAAGCGTGTCATCATCATCATCGTCGTCATCATCGTCGTCATCAGCGTCATCATCATCGTCATCCTGGTTGATAACCATCATCGTGCATCCTCTGCATCACCAGCAGTCATGACGGTAATCACATCTACGCATCCTCTGCATCTTCAATCAGGTCGCAACAATGATGATGTGATGATGAGCGTGTCATCATCACCCATATCGTCACCATCATCGTCATCGTCATCATCATCATCATCATCGTCATCATCATCGTCATCATCATGGATGATAACCATCATCGTGCATCCTCTGCATCACCAACAGTCGTGATGATAATCACGACTGCGCACCCTCTGCATGTCCAATCGGCTCTAACGTCACCCTTGAAACGTATATAAGAAGATATAAGCACGACAAGGATTATGATGTGACATACTGACAAGCGTGTCATCAGCATCATCGTCGTCATCATCGTCGTCATCATCGTCATCTATCATCATCATCGTCATCATCATCGTCATCATCATCATCATCGTCAGCATCATCGTCATCATCATGGATGATAACCATCATCGTGCATCCTCTGCATCACCAACAGTCATGATGATACTCATGACTACGCACCCTCTGCATCTCCAATCGGCTCTAACGTCACCCTTGAAACGTATATAAAATAAAAGAGACAAGCACGACAACGATTATGTATGATACAAGCGTGTCATCATCATCGTCGTCATCATCGTCGTCATCATCGTCATCATCATCGCCATCCTGGTTGATAACCATCATCGCGCATCCTCAGCATCACCAGCAGTCATGACGATAATCACATCTACGCATCCTCTGCATCTTCAATCAGGTCGCAACAATGATGATGTGATGATGAGCATGTCATCATCACCATGGTGGTGATTATTGTCATCATCACCGTTGTCATCATGGATGATAACCATCTTCGTGCATCCTCTGCATCACCAGCAGTCATGATGATAATCATGTCTACGCATCCTCTGCATCTCCAATCAGGTCACAACGCTGACGTCATCATCGTCATCATCAATATCATCATCGTCAGCATCACCAACATCACCGTTGTCATCATGGACGATAACCATCATCGTGCATCTTCTGCATCACCAACAGTCATGATGATAGTCATGACTACGCACCCTTTGCATCTCCAATCGGCTCTATCGCCCTTGAAACGTATGTATACAAAGAGATAAGAACGACAACATCATGTCTACGCATCCTCTGCATCTTCAATCAGGTCGCAACAATGATGATGTGATGATGAGCATGTCATCATCACCATGGTGGTGATTATCGCCATCATCATCGTCGTCATCATCATCGTCGTCATCGTCATCATCACCGATGATAACCATCATCGTGCATCCTCTGCATCACCAACGATCATGATGATAGTCATGACTACGCACCCTCTGCATCTCCAATCGGCTCTATCGCCCTTGAAACGTATGTGTATAAAGAGATAAGAACGACAACATCATGTCTACGCATCCTCTGCATCTTCAATCAGGTCGCAACAATGATGATGTGATGATGAGCATGTCATCATCACCATGGTGGTGATTATCGTCATCATCATCGTCATCATCGTCATCATCACCGTTGTCATCATGGATGATAACCATCATGGTGCATCCTCTGCATCACCAACAGTCATGATGATAATCATGACTACGCGCCCTTCCCGCGCGCCTCCCCCTTTGAGGAGAAGGGGTCGGCGGATTTCTTGTCCTGCAAAACATAATTATAATATGTGCACAAGACACCATCCAGCAGGATCAACAGATAAATCCATGCTCCATGAACCCTGGTTCTTGCGCTTTGGGTGTCGCCAAGGCCAAGGCCTGGCCAGCTTTGCAGTTACAGCTTCCCCCGACAATTTCCGCGTCTCGCACCTGCCAGGTTGCTCAGGAGGATCAGGACTCGCTTGACGGGCCAGCCTGCCTGCTTTGGCCGAGGCTCCAAAAAAGAAGGCTCCACCTTACAATGACAGCTGCAGCTTCTGCGGCCCCTTGGGTCCTTTGTCCCCGCTTTGCATTTTGCTTGATGTGGAAAGTTCGTTCGCTTTGGTGCTGGCTTGCTGAAGGTGAGCCCATCAGTAGCCACTCACCTGCGGGTCGAGTGCCACTCACATTGAATGATGACTGAAGGGTGGCTTCCTTAAAATCAGACGTGTGCCAAACCTAGGGACCCTCCAAGTGCTTGATTTAATGCCCGTGTTTGTTCAACCTTCTCTGGTTTTTTGACACGCCCCTTGGAGTATGGAGGTGGGTCCGTCCGAAGGAGCTGGTCCTGCAGAAGCCGCCTGCGCAGATTTGCCCGGCACCCAGCGATCCAAGCGAGTCCTGGCAATTGGATGCGCGCGCCTCGGAGCTATGAGGTATAGGAGGGAGGGCCTGAGCCAAGCTTCTCAGCTTCGGGGCAGCCTTAGGGCCTGGCAACTCGGAGAGCTGTCCATCAAATCAAAGTGGACATCTTCGGCCCATGGCGACCCTTACTAATTACGATGCTCGAAGGCAGGTGACCGGATTTGATTTAAAGGTCCATTGCAACTTACTGAGGGGCAGGTCACTGATTTAAAAGCCGTTGGAGTCGTGTGTGTTGTGTGTGGGTGTGTCTGCGTGTCACATCCGCTTTGACTGCCGGAAAGCCAGGAGCAATGCATCGCTGTAGCTTACTTACCAGCTGAAACAGAGCCGGAGCACAGGCATCACCCACAGCCAGGGTGTTGGGTCAAACCGCATTTGCGAGAACAGATCCTCCAAAGCTCGCTGACCTGCGATCCGGCCGGTCTCCGACGCGTCTTGCTGATGGCTCGCATCCGGCCACGCCTTGGAACCTGGGCTGCCAGTTCTTTTCCCCGAAGGTTTGGAGCTGTGCATGTGGGGAGCGGGGGATGAAACGGGATTTCCATGAATCCTTTGGGGGGAAAAATCGGCAGTCATCGAGTCAAATCGCAGCCTTTACAGAGGTTTTGTCCTACGGAGGGCATGGTTGTGTTTGCGGCTTGATGGGACCGCCACGACAGCAAAAGCCTGGTGTCTTCAAACCACTTCAAAAAGGACATATGTTTCTTGTTTGGATGTTTGTTTTTGTCTCTGAGATATGAGCATTGCCGCCACAGCTGCAGTAAGGAGCGGTGCTTTGCGCTGCTGCTTTGGCTACTTAGATGAAATCAGAAGAGCATTGCCAGCTCTTCTTTCCTTACGCCTGGCTGAGCACAATGACGGTACTCTCATGGAAACAAAGCCTTGGAGTTGAGGAAAAGACGGCGTTTCATGTTTTCAACAGACAGGTCCCTGAGATGTGCAATCAGGTTTCCGTTCAAGGCAGTGGAAGTTGAGCTGGCCTTTGGGACTGAAATCTGCTTAACTTGCTGCCCCAGGCAATCTGTGTCCATGTGGCGGACTGGTGCTTGCGGCAACCTCAGCATGCAGTGGGTGGGGTGTGGGAAAATTAGGAGGAATTTGAGCTACCCTACCAACCCGATTGGACGATTCTGGTGACCAAGGCCGCGCGGAAGGATACTGCGGCGCTGCTACCGCAAAACCCAGGCTGCAGAAGTGCTGAAAGGGCGGACGCGGGGGGCAACCGGGGGATCAAGCCTTGAACCCCGGCAGGCAAAATGAAACTACACATGTTTACTGCCCCAATGCCATTTGTGGTGCTTGCTTCACGTCACGAAGATATAGTGTGCATTATTTGCTTCAGGAAGGTTGCCATCCGGAAGGAGAGGTGCTTCGCAAAAAGTGCCCAAGGGAGAACATTCAGAAGAGGATTTTTCCCGAAAGCATCGCGAAGGGTTCTTCCGTGCGGAGCCCTTGGACAAGTTACATAGAGCCAAGTTACATAGAGCCAAGTTACATAGAGCCAAGTTACATAGAGCCAAGTTACATAGAGCCAAGTTACATAGAGCCAAGTTACATAGAGCCAAGTTACATAGAGCCAAGTTACATAGAGCCAAGTTACATAGAGCCAAGTTACATAGAGCCAAGTTACATAGAGCCAAGTTACATAGAGCCAAGTTACATAGAGCCAAGTTACATAGAGCCAAGTTACATAGAGCCAAGGCTAGGTAGAGCTTCGGCGTTAGCAGCTATGTAAGTTAGTTTAGGTTTCTTCTGCGCCGGGGCGGGAGTTTGATCGTCGCTCGGGATTGCGACCCTCTGCGGAGATTCGCGTGGTCGAGGTTCAAAAACTGAGGACTTTTTACGATTTCTGCATGCGCGCGCGACCCTCTGCGGAGATTCGCGTGGTCGAGGTTCAAAAACTGAGGACTTTTTACGATTTCTGCGGTGCGCGCGCGACCCTCTGCGGAGATTCGCGTGGTCGAGGTTCAAAAACTGAGGACTTTTTACGATTTCTGCGGTGCGCGCGCGACCCTCTGCGGAGATTCGCGTGGTCGAGGTTCAAAAACTGAGGACTTTTTACGATTTCTGCGGTGCGCGCGCGACCCTCTGCGGAGATTCGCGTGGTCGAGGTTCAAAAACTGAGGACTTTTTACGATTTTTAGCATGCGCGCGCGACCCTCTGCGGAGATTCGCGTGGTCGAGGTTCAAAAACTGAGGACTTTTTACGATTTTTAGCATGCGCGCGCGACCCTCTGCGGAGATTCGCGTGGTCGAGGTTCAAAAACTGAGACTTTTTACGATTCTGCGGTGCCGCGCGCGACCATGCGGGATTCGCTTCGGGTTCAAAAACTGAGGACTTTTTGCGATTTCTGCGGTGCGCGCGCGACCCTCTGCGGAGATCGTGCGCGTCGAAGCGCTCTCGCTGTGGCGCCGTGCAATTTGTCTTAGTCTCGGCGAACCCTCTGCGGAGATTGTGCGTGTCCAAGCGCTCTCGCTGTGGCGCCGTTTTTCTTGCTCGCGAAACGGCCTGGAAGTTGTCTCGTGGTTTGCGCGCCTGCTTTCGCAATCCCGCGGTCGCGGGTTCGATTCACCCCTGGTCCGCGGCAGCTCCGGCTTGAAAATCGCAGCTTTTAAGTACAAACGTAGTACGCGGAGCATGCTCCTGCAGCTCCGGCTGAAAATCGTAACTTTTAAGTACAGGCGTAGTGTGCGGATCGTGCTCCTGCAGCTCAGGCTGGAAAATCGCAACTTTTAAGTACAAACGTAGTACGCGGAGCACACCCCCGCAGCTCCGGCTTGAAAATCGCAACTTTTAAGTACAAACGTAGTGCGCGGAGCGTGCTCCTGCAGTGGCAAATCGCAATTTTAAGTACAGACGTAGTATGCGGAGCGTGCTCCCGCAGCTCAGGCTGGAAAATCGAAACTTTTAAGTACAAACGTAGTACGCGGAGCACACCCCCGCAGCTCCGGCTGGAGAATCGCAACTTTTAAGTACAAACGTAGTACGCGGAGCACACCCCCGCAGCTCCGGCAGCACTTGCGCAGAGCAACTTGCGCAGAGTCACTTGCGCAGAGCAACTTGCGCAGAGCAACTTGCACAGAGCAATTGCACAAAGCAGCACAGACCAACTTGCACAGAGCACATGCGCAAAGCGCTTGCACGGAGCAACTGGCGCAGAGCCCTTGCGCAGAGCAACTTGCTCAGAGCACTTGCGCAGAGCAACTTGCACAGAGCAGGCGCAGAGCAACTTGCACAGACCAACTTGCGCAGAGCACATGCGCAAAGCGCTTGCGCGGAGCAACTGGCGCAGAGCACTTGCGCAGAGCAACTTGCTCAGAGCACTTGCGCAGAGCAACTTGCACAGAGCACTTGCGCGCAGCAGCTTGCAGAGAGCAACTTGCGCGCAGCAGCCTGGAACAATGCAGCTTGCGCAGACCACTTTCGTGAGAAATCGCGCGGCGCAGTTCGAGAGGAAAGTAGGATGATGAGATGGAGCTCTCATGTGACCATACACACTGAGCATCGCCGCGCGCAGACACGCTCGCCGCAGCGATGTAAAAAGGTGTCTCCCGGGCCAATCGTCCTCTAGTTGTTTTGCAAACAGTGGAGCACGACATCGGCGCGGGTATAAAGCCATGTTTTTTGGTGGGCTCAAAAGTGTGTCCCTGGCCCCGTAATTCTAACCAGTGAATGCAAAACAACCAACCAGGTTGGCGCACCTGGACTGTCATGGCGCTGTGGGGCACAGAGAGTAGACCCAAAAATGCCAACCCTTTGGACTGTGGAGGGGTTCCACATGAGAGGTGCTTGATGAGACCATCAGTCCAAGCTTCCTGCCCGCCTTGGAGAAGATGGAGTCATTTGATGGTCCGCGCCTTACTGCCTGAAGTTAAAACTTGACTATGACACTTCTTTGGACGCCAGCTGAACCAACTCTCCCTATGTTCTCACTTTGGAAACTGGCGTGTGGGGACAATCTCAGCAGAGATTGCGAGTGCTGGTTCCGGAAGGCGCAGCAAGCATCAAGCAACCAATGGAACACACATCAATTTTGACTGGCAATGACTGAGCTGTAGTCTAGTCTGCGACTCTTCTGCAAACTGACCAACGCCTAACTTCATTCCGCATATGTTCCGGTATCTAAAAACAACATGATGCGTGCTGCGCTGCTGGCGCCCACCACCCACCCCCACTTTTTTCCCCAAACCTAAAGGTGTAGAGCAGAGCAACAACGGCAACAGCACAAAAGCAAGAAACACAACATTATCATTTGCACAGCACAAGACAGGCAGGCAAGCAAGCCAGCAACCAAGCAAGCAGGCACGCAAGCAAGCAAGCAAGCAAGCCTGCCAATTGATTGCCTAACTTACGATTTGCCCAGCTTACTAGCAGACCCGCAGACCAGCAACCCAGCAAACCAGCAAACCACCAAACCAGCAAGCAGAGGATACGGAACAGGCTCAGTGTTTTCTTGTCTCATTCAAGGCGAGGCCAGCTCTGTGCTTCCCTGCTTCCCGCTGCAACTGCTCCGGGCCGCCCTGCCTGGGTCCAAGCGGACGCTGAACGTCCTGGAGCCAAGCGGCCCGGTTTTGGTGGATCGGAGGGACGCCGGGGCGGGGGTGGTTGCAAGCAATTAAATCGAGCCAGACATTCATTGGGCCTTTTTGGTATATCGGACTTGTGAGGATTGAGAACCAGAAGAGAGTCCGAAACAGGCTGAAGAGCAAGTAATATAGGATAGACGCAGCAAAGACATCTAACGAATGAACATGTCAGTGCGCCTCGCAGCAAAGTTGGTGGGGCTGTTGCCGTTGCTGGGTCGCACATTGAAAGGCAGCTGGCTTGCGAGCTGTCGCCAACAGTTACTTCGTGGAAGAAGAAGAGAGAGCATGCATGTGTGCAATGCGAGACACTCCAGTTGATTGGGAGGCTTCCCTTTTTGATTCCTTCTATTGAGGTTTCTTCCTGCAGGACTCCTGGGTGCAAACAGGTGTTGTAGGCAACTGGGTTGTTGCACCGTGGTCCATTGTAGAGCTCATTACCCACTCCACGCCTTCGGGATTGGTGCTGATTGTTCACCATGCGGGCGGGAACTTGATGATAACTTTACCTTGACCAGATTTCAGGGGGGCCACAAGCTCAGGTTTGCTGCAGAGTCCCCAGCAGATTTCAAGTAAGCACGACTTCACCCAGCCTCGTTTTTATTTTGGTGTCGGAGTGTCGGAGTCAGTGTTTCTTTCGAAGTCTCGCGCATCGCTTTTGCCCCAAGGATACGCAAAGATGTATCAAGACCTGATCAAAAGCGGCAAGAGGCGCTTTGTGGTGCCACGCTACGTGCAGACTCCACAAGGCGCGGGATTTCACCAGTGCGAGATCCAGGCATTCAGGATTTTGCAGCTGTTTTAGTTGGGGATGTCGCTGGTGGAAGTCGTGCTGATTTGTTCAACGCCAGCCGTCAATCAGAGTGGCATGAGTTGTGGACGTTGGCGAACCGGCCTGTAGCGCGGCGCAGTTGCAATTGCTGCGCAGTGAAGGATCACTGTAGGCCATCGACAGTTTGCCATTGGGGCACGCCAACTTTGCTGTGCATGTTTAAAGCCACGTACGCACAGCACACCCGTGGTATACACGCAGATCAAGCAGAGCCTGCTACTACTGATAGCTGCTGGGTCATGCCAGGAGTGCAACTTGCCGAAGCAGCTGTCGTCTTCCTCTTGACCGAGCGCTGGCTTAAAGTCTAATTATTTTCTTTAGGCCAAGGGGATCCAAGGCGTACGTGACCACTAGCAAAGTTGGCTGCTACGGGCTACGCAAGCCAAACAGGCTTGGTCCAGGCAACTTTGGAAATTGTGGCAGGTTGACGGCCCTAGGGATTTCTAATGTGAGTCTTAATATTCATTTGCAGCCCTAACTTGCAATGGCATAACAAGCCAGCATAATATTCGTGAAGGAGCGCCTCAAGCGGGCATGGAGAAAGGTCAGCGAACAAGGCCTGGGCCGGGTGCCTTTTAGAGATGCCTAGAGAGGCCTAGAGGGGGACGATGACTGTCTGTTTGGTTCGCAGCACTGCTTGTTTGGCTTTTTGATGAGTGACTGTCAGAAAGGCTGCTTGACCCTTTGGCAACGAGCCAGGATCCTGCATTTCGCACCTCGGATCATGGCTCTTCGATACTAAGGATATTCAAGATGCACCTCCAGGGGCACGCTTCCGATACACTTGCCATCACAAGGCAGGGGTTTAGACAGACCAAGAGGCCCTCAGTCGCAGGTGTGAGGCGCATCCAATTGCTGTGTCTGCCTCACTGGCCATATTTGGTGTGTCGAATGGTAGAGTTGTCAGGTGCTCAGGCCTGTGCACATTACCAAAGAGCCTGGGCTGCGATATTTTTTTTCCGTTGAGATGACTCGGTGGCTCGCCTGGCGCTCTCAGTCGTCGAAAGACGAGGTGCTGAATCCAGCGGACTTTGCCAAGAAGAGCACCTACTTGCAAGTGGAATGCCAGGAAGTTCTGGACAGCGACTCGGAGGAGGAGCCTGGTTTTGGGCGGGCGGATTCGCCAAGTTCGTGCCACGCGAGGCAAGCAGGACCATGCTCCAAGTCAAAAATGTGCGGGACCTTGCATGGAATAGGAAATCAAAGCGAGAGGAATTGACAGAAGCATGCCAAATGATCAAAGGAAGGTTGGCCCATTGAGTGAGTTACTGTATGAGAAAAGGCTGAGGCATACTGAGGCTCCGGTTGCAAGACCAGAAGGCCGTCGTCACAGCACCCGAAACATAACATTCACTGCGGGCTTCCTAATAGCAAGAACAGTGGACTGCGGAAGTGTCTCCGCAGAAGGGTATGAAAAATAAGATGGCCATTTATGTAATATTACTGTAAAGTTGTTCTGGCGTCACTCAATCAGGATTTGCCGCTGATCAGTATGAAGCATCCAGTCATGTGCTGCTGCAGCATCAACGGGCCTCGCCAAGCAGAATTATTGCAAGCATTGGGAGAAATGATGTGCCAGGCAATTGGAAAGTTAATCTTCAGGAGGGCCTTTCATCATAGCCTCAACAGACAAGCCCTGGTTTGGAGGATGGACTTGCACCTCACCCAATTTGCATCCCTGGGGGACATTCTGAAGAACATCGAACGGCTTAATTCCCAAGGGCGCCTTTGGCGGAAGTTTTGCGCTAGGACCTGACCGCGGAAGAAGAGGATTTGGTACAGTCCTTTCACGAAGTGGCGGCGCTGTGCCACGCAATAGGGCACCCGCTGCGGCGCTGGGAGTACATGACCGACAGGCTCACGCTTCGAGACATTCGAATGGGGAATGCCCGGAATACGTTGGATTTCAAATGCTGTTGCTGGTGCCAAAATCTCAAGTCAATTTGTTTGCCCGGCCTTTACGTGCGGAACTTGATAGCGGTACGCAGGGCCGTTTGGGAACTAGGTGTTGGCCAGATTAGCCTGCAGAGCAGCACAACATTTGCCTCAAAGCTATTCTCTGGAGAAAAGTCATGGAGATGTTGGTGGTGTCGACTATTTCAACCTGTCCCAGGTGGATTCGAGCCCCAGAAGATGCCCAAAACCCCTTGCGCCCAATCGCTGTAAAACAATCCTGGCACCAATGTGTGGCGCAATATTCAGACCCGACCGGGCACGGCAGCACCCATAACATCGCCACGTGCGTGTACAATACGTGCAGCCATCGTGCAGCCATGCATGGCAACATATTCCACCCTTCCCAGACGCTTTCTCTTTTGGGAAGAATGGGTCGGTGGAAAGCGATGTTTGGCAAGCACTTGAGCCCTTGGCCAACCAAGCTTATTGACTGGGCTTTCCAGAACTTGGTTCATCCCATGTCACGTGGGGCCTTCGCCAGGCATGGGCGTTGCCAATTGGTGGACCACGGCCCCAGCCCCTTCCCCGAAGAGTCCCTGAACACCGCGAGCGCCACGCGGGACACCTTCTGGGATCTCGCTCAGCTATGGCAAGGCGTGGCGTGTGCGTCCATGTGGCCGCAAGGAGGAGAAACTTGTGAAACTCTTATAGTGGAGTTCGGCAAGTCCAGTTGCGAAGTGACGGAAAGCGGACATTTGGATGTTAAAGTTCTGTTGCTAGGTACTTACATAGTTCGGCAGTGGATCGTGAGTATTTTGGGAACTCCTTGTGTAGGCCAAACGTGCTAGCTCCGACACTAGTGGCCAGCAATGGTGGCAATCCATGCTCAGTTCTCAGCTTACCGGAAAGCTGCAGGCTATTGCGACCGCCGGGCTGTTGCACTACGCCAGCAGCATGATCGCGATGTGCAGGTGCCTCATGTCATGCTTAGCGCCAATATTTGATATTTTTTAATCCAGATGGCCAACAGACGAGCAATAACTTTCAGTGTTGCTCGCATGCGTCCACAAATTGGTGGACACCTCCCTCGCGGCACTTGTTTGGCTCGTTTGTCATGAAAGCAGGCGCACTTTTTCGGAGCACTGTTTAGGTCCAGTTCATGCCTCGCGGAAGGGCTTGGTTAATGTAGGCAAGAGAATGAGAGCCTTGAGGTTCTTCAGAGGGCTGCAAGTGTCATCAGTATGCGTGGATCTCTCCAAGCAATGTGTTTCTTTAACTTTGTGCGAGAGAGTGAATGACAACAAGTGTACGGCCTGCAACCAGATATGCAGCCGGTGCAGGCTGTGAGGCTGTGAATGCGTTGCTGGAATCAGCAACCAACAAACAAGAGCCCAGGAGAGCAATATAATGTGCTTTTCGCTTGGAGTTTGTCAACACGTAGTGGTCAGTTGCAAAGCGCTTCTTCTCCAGATGTTTTCAGAGACCCCATTTAGCACCCACTTTATTTCCGCCGCAGGCAGTGCGCCGCAGTGGTAGCCCAAAGGCGGCGCAGATGCTGAAGGAGATTGGGGCAGCCTTCGAGGCGCAAAGCCTTGCCATGTTCCCCGACTTTGTAACCAACATATGGCCTTGTTGCAAGGGGCGAGGGGTGGAGGCTCCAGGCGACAGCTCAATTTGCAGCACGTATGGAGATACTTGCAGGCAAGTCTTGGCTGCAAAAGTTATGGAGACAAATACGTTCTATGTGGCCAAGCAATACCAAACAAGGCGCGCGGAAAACAGCCAGCTGGGTTAAACTGCATGATTAGTTTTGTCCTTTTCCTCCTTGGTTTCAGCACATCAGGGTGCAATAAGTGTCCATGCAGGCCTCGAGCACGCCATGTCAAGGGAGCTGCTAGACGTGTCTTTGTGTGTGTCCGTGTAGTTAAGGTGCGAGCGCTTGCCACGTTGCATTTGGCCCTCGCTTCATATCCACTTAGCTGTCCTAGCCAAAGTTTTTCCTGTCGGATGATCCGAGCTTCCAATGCTTCATGCTTCGAGTTTTAGCCTAGAGTTTCATGTCGCTTGGACAGAGTCCAGCTCAAAAGACAGATTCTGGCAGGCAGAGACGCAGGAGCACTGGGAGTACACTGCTGACTTGATGCAGGCGGATCAGCCGACGAACGAAATCCTGCATTGGCATGGTCTGAAAAATGGGACGCATCGAACACGCCTGTCAACTGGCGCAGGATGTCGTAATTCAGGTATCATCTCCAACCTCCCCCATTTTGGGCCAAGCCCCGTGAGCTACTTGACAATGTACTTTCAGGCAGGATCCTCGCCCATAAAAAACACAATTTGAACTCGTCGAGGCATGGCACGGGGGGGGGGGGGTATTCGTGAATCGTGTTCATAGGGCCACGGCTGTCGAGCCAGTGGGTTCCATTGTGGAAAAACGACGAACCATAGAGAATGAGGAGGCCCCTGCATCTGCCTTGGGGTCGGGGAGGGCTCGATTCGCCGCCACAGTGATGCTTTGTCCTCAATTTCGGCCTGAGCCTGGTACGCTCTGCACGGACAAAGAAAAGACTAAACGAAACAATCCAGGCCAAAGTCGCGTACAGTCAGCTGCTTGCAACTGAGGACATTGTACAGGCCAAATGGGTGATATTCAGAGCATTCATTTTTGTGATTGTTTATGGTTTGAGTGCCTTTCAGCGGTTTCAAAGAAGGCTTTGCACTTCTGGCGCTTGCGGTTGCCAACCACCAGTGGGTAAGTGGCTCCCAGTTAAGCCGGACATTGGGTTTTGTAGATGCTTGCAAGCACGTGGCTCGCTTTGGCAGAGTGAAAGGCTGACCAAGAGGAAGGTGACATTAGCAGGAGATCCTTTGTTGTTCTGATTGGTGTTTTGGTACCTTTTGGTTCTCTTGGGCGCAACCAACAAAAAACAACTTAGGGAGTTTAGGGTCAGAAAGCAAAAGTCCAACAACAACATGTTGTGGAGTTTAGGGCTCAGACAAAAAGCAAAATCCTCAACAGCATGCATCGCTCTTTTAGTGCCCTTGTGGAACCTTACCTCAGGGCACCCGGGATCTGGGCTGAGACCCCAAAGCTATCCAAAGCTTTCAATTGGCAAAAAACAGCTTGCGGAGTTTAGGGTCAGAAAGCAAAAGTCCAACAACAAAAACAGGCTATGGAGTTTGGGGTTCAGACCAAAAGCAAACAAACACACCGCAAGAAAACCGGCGGTCCCCTCCCAGGCCTTGCTGCAGTGCGAGGGCCACCACAGCCGCCTGGCCGTGCTGGGCGCTGCGCTGCGCCGCGAGATGCAACGCCTGGCCGCGGTGTCGGTGGTGGCCGCCTGCACCGGAGGCCGTATGGCCGTGTTTCGTATCTGGCCGTGGTTCAAAACCAATGGGATCCCATCTTGGGGTAGGTGAATTCACCCATTTAAGTCTGTTCACTGGGGGTACGATTTGATTTTTATCCATGGCCATTTGTGAGTTTGGGGGGTGGGGGATAGGGGATGAAAGTTCGGTGTATTGTTTGTGTGTAACTGTGCAACTGGGTGTTTGGGGATGGTTTTTGCAGGATGGGGGATGGGGGCTAGGGATCGATGCGTTTGCGGGATGGGGGATGGGGGATGAAAGTGTTTGTACTTTTTGTGCAACGCTGTGCAACTGGGTGTTGTGAAACTGTATTTCTCAGGGGCCAAGCTTCGACGGTCGACGGTCAACCTTGATTTGAAGAAGAGCTTCCGCTATGGCTGTGGCTCAAAAAACCGGTACCAAAACGGAACCCTGGCAAGCGGAAACATGGACCAAAACCTGCGTAACCCCTCCTGTGTAATTTTGAGCCACACCCCTATGTGAGGATACCTGACTAAGCCTAGTGAGTCGCAGTGCGCTTGGCAGATGTTTTTGGTGAATTGGTAGTAAAACGTACCCCTCGCGGTTCGGAGGTGTTTATATAGTTGTTGTTCGTTGAGTCAAAAGGCTTTTGGAGGATGGGTAATGTGGAGAGTTGGAGAGTTGTTCACGTTCCCCTGGTGGAGTTGTCTTGGCGGAGGGCGGTTGGGTTCCATTGGCCGGCTTCAAGCCGTGATCCTCAGGCAGCTGGCAAAAGATGTTGCCAAGGAAGGGCGGCAGCTTGAGTCGCCCTGGCTACCCAATGTGGAGAGGTCTGAAAGGCAATTGACCGAGGGTTTGCAATTCCCTGTTGCTTGCGGCAGGCGAAGCGCAAGCTTGAGGCCGGCGGGTACTGTGGCATTCATTGAGTAGACGACGTTGTACTGGCGATGTTTGCCTAATTGTGTTGCCTCCGATGGCGCTAACTTGACGGAACCAGGTTTCTTGCACTTGATAGAGCTATTCCCATCTACTGAAATTTACTGAACCTCAGTCATCACATGACTATGCATCACCCACAGCGCGGTCTTGTTGCAGCACTGGGAAGTGGATGGTCAAGAAATACCGTCGGTTGAAATTTGACCAAGTGACCAAGAGGGTGGTGGGTGTCCCCTTTGATGTGGACTGCAACGGATGAATTAGGAGGGACCGTTCAATGGGATTGCAGTGTGCCGCAGGCAGAGGCTTTCTGCACCAGCTTCAAGCAGAGCCACGGCCCAAAGCCAGGCCGCCCCGCAGGTTGCGATTTGTGGAGTTGCTGGAAATGCAGCCGACTTGGTTGGATTTCTTTGTCAAAATGGATTTCATGCAGATGTGCAGCGGTTGTACACTAGCACTTCCCGTTGATATCTTTAATTCATGCTCCGCTTCGTGAAGGGCACTGCAGCGCAGCCCAGTTTGCCCTGGGCTGCGCCCCAGATGCCGTGCCACGATTGACAGGGTCACGGCGCCAAGTGGTCCCCACCTTGAGAGCAAGCACATGCTTGGTACAAAACTAGTCAGGTTTAGGTTGGCCCGTGTGTCCACGTCCACGAAGCTACAAATTTGAAAATTGCAGCTTCACGACCGTGCTCAGTCGTTCCTGAGGCAGTTGGTAGCTTAGTAGGCTGCTGTCTGGCCTGTTGCGAGTGCATCTTCCAGACATCAGGTTGATCATGGCCAAGTGTCTAGGGCATGAGTTACCTTTGACCCCACCTGTCTTTTTGTCCCGGCCCTTGGATCAACCTGGTGAAGGAACGAGGGGCCAGCCGCTACGCACTGCGGCGGTTCTTCGTGGCCCGTCCTACATCGCAAGAGCGCAGATGTAATCACGTCCAGCTGGATAGCCAGTCCTTGGAAGCCAGCAAAAGCAAATGTCTAGATGGTTGCTGGATCTGACAATCCGCCGAGCCTAATCTTTCCCAGGCTGAAAGGCCGCACTCAGCTGTTTCTGCTGAGCTTGCTGTTCTTGTTCCTGGCCGGCGTGTGTCCCGACAAAAGGGACTTGGATGAGCTCGCGTTGGGGTCAGACACATGGGTTACTCAGCTGGTACTCAGCCGTTTTCACAACCAAGCTGGATCGGCAGTTGCAGTATTGTTGAGCAAATTTGTGATATTGCGTTTGCTCTACGCCCATGGATGTGCAATGATTATTTCTGGTTTGCTTCAGCATTTGCAGGCGATGGACGCGGGGGCGGGCGGGGGGGGGGGGGTAAGCATGTGTAAGCAGGGTGGTGGGCGTCAGCGCTGTGCTGTAACGTGTGCGACCTCGCTTTAGCTTGTTCGAGCGTCTTCAGGATTGACGATTCATTCTAGCTTGAGCTCATGTGTTTGGGCCTTCTGAGGCAATGTCGTGCTGGCCACCACCATCGCCGAGCGCGCGTGCTCAGCCAAACTCATCCAAACTCTGGGTGGTTCGCGGCGTTGAGCATTCAACCCATGACATTTGCGCGGCACTCGCCTGAAGCTTTGCTCGTGGCAGAGAGTAGGAATGAGGGGCCCAGCCTGGTAGCGCAGTTTGTTCTGTTGGCAGTCCTTGCTGTTGGCCGCATTCTGCGTTGGCATGGCATGCTGTTCATGTCCCCTACCGGCAGCCGTGATCAAGTTTTTTTGGATCTCCAAGGGGGAGGTAGGGTCAGGCCACGAGGCATCGGCTGTTGGCAGGTCATCCCTCACCCTGCCAGAAGTGATCGGCGCCCGGGCCCTGGATCAGGCGACCTGAAAAAAGGGCGGACCCAAGCGACATCGTCGAGTGGTTCGGGTCCTATGGAGGCGATCCGTTTGGTTTCTGCAACTCCATTCTGGTAGAATTGCTGATAGATGAACGTTGATAGTTGACCTTGATGCAGATGTCCTGAAAATTGCCTTTGTGGGGTCTGGACGTGACTCGCGCCGGTCATGAGTCATGTGTTCCTTACAATGGTCCTCGAGCCATTTGAGCTGTGGACGTTTTGTGCATGTGTGCGATTGATATTTTTGGAAGTGACCCGAGTGAATAGCAGCATTCAGCTGCGCTTTGGCAAGCATAATGGCATACCACATCCAGAAATGCATATTATATGATGACGCGCTTTTGACAGGTGAATTATAGCTTGAACCTCTTGTCGGTGGCCAACGTCCTAACCGAGACATCAGAAGCACGACTTGCAATACATGAGCCACTCCTCCAAATCCAACCTTTGCTTTGGGGAGACCTGAGGACGACCTTGCATCAAAGACAGTCAAGTACCTTAATCAAACGTTTATTGCCCAGGGCAGGACAGAAAGGGATCACTGACTAAATCCACATCGTTAGCAGGTTTCCAGCAGCCGAGCCAGCTGTGAATTCGGAGCGCTCGAGCAGATTTGATCGAGTTTCGAGGTCATCGACTTCTGCATCCACAAGACCAGCGTGGGCGATCCGAGCCAGCAAGTGGCTCAGAGCGTGATTTTCCTCATTGCCTGGCCTGAATCCAAATTGGCTGAAGCCCTCAGATGGTTTCTTTTGTCTTGGCTTCATTGCAGAAGAGCACAAATAAAGCGGTTCCCAGTTTCGACATGTTGGACTGGCCGGAGCTGACCAGCTACAGAATGTTCATCGAATGAAAACAAGGCTGAACTCATGTTTACAGACGGCCCATTGCATGCGCACATGCGTACACTTACATCCAGCCCTCATGGGTTGCCGGCACCCGAACCAACGCGCCACCCTAGACCTGAGCCCTAAAGCTGAATTGAAAGCAATCAGAACTTTAAACCTGAACCTGAACCCTGACCATAACCCAAAACCTAGACCCTAAACTTAAGACCCTGCTCCCTACGCCCAAGTGGTACCACGGCCCTGGGCCATACTTGAACCACGTGGCAGGACCGGATAGGATTGAAAATAGCACGCCCATCCACGGGGGCTGTGGGCAGATGTATATAGGATGTCAATTCAATCCATTCTCATTTTTTACATCCATGCCACTCGCATAGCAGTCTTGCGAGCACGTCCACGTCAAAACGCTGACGTAATTACAGGTTGTGTTATACAGTTGCGTGCTTGTGGTTGGGTTTAATTGTTCTTTGTGCACGCAATCAGCCCACGGCACGTGCTGAGGATGGGTCTTTGCAAGATCACGGCGCAGCCAGATGCCTGGATCCACCGAAGATG
>CAUJNA010003649.1:952500-1042500 GCA_963377175.1 Effrenium voratum | reverse complement strand
CATCTTCAGGTGCGCACAGTGCCCCCTTGGTGTCCTTTCATCATTTGTTTGGGAGTGGACTATGCCAATGGGGGCTTGACTTCCGAATCCCTCAGCTTCTAGCCACACATGAATAGACACTATTCCAGAAAAGAGCGCCAAATAGATACGCCGCAAGGGCGGGGCAACTAGCTCCAGACTTGTTGCTCTCTTGCCTCGCTCTTTTTGTCTCTCTTGCCTTTTTTGTTCTTTTGTCTCTCTCTTTTTGTGGGCGTCAGGCCATGAGCCTGGCCCTTGGCTTGCCACAAGACCACTTCGCAGCTTGCACGGCGCAGAGCTTTTGGGGCAGCCGCGTGGTGGGCTATCCCTCGCTGCCGCCAGACTTCCCTGGGCTCTCCTGTGGGGAGCACACGGACTACGGGTGTTGGGTGATACTCTGTCAGGCCTGGAGTCAGTTCGAGGCGTTCACAGGGGCCTTTTTGGACACCCAAACCTGTATTGAACAATTGAACCACTCAAACAACACACCGATGGATGACAAATTTGCTTTCGGCTGATGAAGCCACCCTTCGCGGGGCCAGCTGCAAGGGACGCCTTGTACTTGCTGCGGCAAATGACACACACCTTTTGGCTTTGGTTGATTTGCAGGCGCGTATGTCATTCACGCGGCCTTGAGCTGCGCAGTCAGGAACATTCGCGTTTACATCTTCACCTTTGGGCACGGAAGCTGCGTGGTTTGCGTGTGTGTGTGTGTGTGTGTGTGTGGTGTGGTGTGTGTGTGTGTGGTGTGTGTGTGTGGTGTCTGTGTGTGTGGCGTGTGTGGCGTGCGTGCCGTGCGTTGCGTTGCGTTGCGTTGCGTTGCGTTGCGTTGCGTTGCGTTGCGTTGCGTTGTGTTGTGTTGCGTTGCGTTGCGTTGCGTTGCGTTGCGTTGCGTTGCGTTGCGTTGCGTTGCGTTGCGTTGCGTTGCGTTGCGTTGCGTTGCGTGCGTACGTGTTTGTGTGGTGTGTGTGTGTGGTTTGTGTGTGTGTGGTGTGTGTGGCGTGTGTGGCGTGCGTGGCGTGCGTGGCGTGTGTGTTGTGTTGTGTTGTGTTGTGTTGTGTTGTGTTGTGTTGTGGTGTGGTGTGGTGTGTTGTGTTGTGTTGTGTTGTGTTGTGTTGTGTTGTGGTGTGTGTGTGTGCCTGTGCCTGTTTGCGTGTCTGTGTTTGTGGGTGTTTGTGCTTGTGCTTGTGCTTGTGCTTGTGCTTGTGTTTGTGCTGTTTGTGTTTGTGTTTGTGTTTGTGTTTGTGTGTGTGTCTGTCTGTCTGTCTCTGTGTTTGTGTCTGTGTTTGCCTGCCTGTTTGTTTGTTTGTCTAGCTGGCTGTCTGTCTGCCTGCTTGTCTGTGCTCCCAACTTGTTGCTTGCATTGTTGCTAGCTCTTGGCGTGATACTAGACGATCCCGTTCTTTTTGGCGTCTAATGCACCCATGCCTGGGTTTGTTTGAACTCATGAGGCTCATATCCTTTGCAAGTAGGATACCAATTCTGCCTCGGAACTGTTTTTCTGACGGCGTCTTGCAGCGTCACAGGCCTTTCAAAATGTGAAGTGTTGTGCAGACAGGAAGATTGAATTGTTGATGCGTTTGGGTGTTTGGTCAGCCCCTTGCGGCGGCTTTGTTTGCATGAAGCTTGCGGCAGGATGAGACTCCAAATGCCCTGGAGGCAGGTTCATCGGGGTGATGACCACAACTTGATCCTAAGCCATGCAATGTCAGAGCATCCTTACATTGGATTTGTTTGTTGAGGTGTTTTTCTCCGTCGCTTCTTCCAACCAACCAGCCTGCCACCATCACCCAGCCGAGACAGTGCCATGCCGAGTCCGGTCTTGAGCAAAGTCGAGTTGCAAGCCAGGGCATGATGACACATGTTTCCAGACCAGCTGATGCAGGACCGTTTCGGAGCTATCTCTGCAAGTAGTAACAGCTTGATTTCACATGCGGGGCTACTACTTTGGTATACACTAGAAGTGCTATGTCATCAAGGCCTACCTTCCAGTGCGCAACGCAGGTCAAGTTCCCCGATGGAATCTGGAGATTTGCTCCACCGCGACCCGGGAAGTTGCTAGTGAACTTGGGGGTGGCTTGGCTCCAAGCATTAGCATAGTGATGGAGATGGGTGCTCCACCAGTTTTGTCAAGTTTTGGCGGCACTGGCACATTTCAATTCGAACACGGGCTTGATCATGGCAGCGGCATGGCTTCTGTCGCTGAGATCACGCAACATGCTGACAAGTGTGGCGTATCTCCAGTAGGGAATCTACGTTTCCGGGACCCATACATGTATCCGATCAGTCCTCTGAAAAGAAACCTGCATTTCTGCTGGGAGGTCAGATTTGCACCCTGAACCCCCTTGAAAGCGGCCCGTATATTTCCTCCTTGGAGTGAAGGTAACGGCATTTGGGCTAGGGCGCAGGGTGCGAGCGCCCATCATCCTCAGGACATGCTGAGTGTGTGGACAAGAGGCCGGTATAAACCAACCGAGCACCGCGTGAGACACACATCTGCCGGATTCAGCCGCTTGGCCTGAGTTCTTGTGGCCTTGGGCCGGCTTTAAGCATGTTGGCGCTTGGTGGCACCCTCAATGTGCCTGTAGTACCCAACAATAGCAGAAGTAATTGAGTTGGAGACTAAGAAAGGCCATGCCACACAAACAGTATATAGTAGCTGCAACTCAATGGACGAGCGTTTCAGTCAAGGCGCTTGGCGTGGAATCACGGCGTTGTATTCATGCACTTTGGGTCCCCCTTGAAGCTTCCTCTGCAGAATGGGAGGGGGTGGCCTCCGTATAAACCTGTGTTTATTTTTATAGCATCGGGGAGGTTGCGCAAGTCAGGTGCGCACATTTTGGAGTTAAGCCCATGTTGTAGAGTGATGAGCTTGCTTTACACAATGAGCTGCTACAATATCCATTCATTTTGTAGAGGCTGAATGTGTCTTGCTCTCTTGGCAGGCCATGTTGAGGGGTTGTGCTTGGTTAGGTCATTGTGTAGAAAACAGGCTTGGTAAAGTAGTCATTTTGTAGAGCTGCTTGGCTCCTGTCATGGGGCCTAGCAAGCCGGTGCCACTGCCATCCCGGGATTCCGGCCGTGGGACATGGAGCATCTCAGCCAGGTTTTGCACGGTGAATGCGGAGGACATGGATGAACATGAATTGCTGCTGATGGTTTTGTGTGGATTGCATGGGTTTGTATTTGTATGGATTTGTTTGGAAGCATGTTGGAAACCACATTTTCCCCATAGAATTGGTAGGACCGAGAGCCAACTCGCCCACTACAAAAGGACACTTGGATTCAAAGGTGGCCGCCGCGATGTAGATCCCTACCTGAATCCGCAAGCCCCTACATTTTGTAGTGACCACCTTGTCACATCAAAAAACACCCTGTAAAAATTAAGGACTGTAGAATTCTTCTTTTGCCGCCGTCATTTTGCAGACTTTTTCGCAACTGTCAGCTTTAGTAGAATGGGCTGGAATGAAAGATCTCTCAACTAGGGCAAGGACCAAGCTAGGACTAGACGATTTACCTATGATTTTTAAATTATTGATTTTCAAGTATAACTTCCTTTGCAATGTCCTTTATACTTTCTAGTTGTTTGGTAAACTGGGACCAAACTAGGCTGGAACCAAGGGTCTCTCAACTAGGACCAGGGACCAAACTAGGACCAAACTAAGACCAAACTAGGACCACACGAGAACCAAACGAGGACCAAACGAGGACTAGACTACTTAACTCTGACTATTAATGCATTTGGATGTCAACTATAACAAGCTGTCGGAAAGAAAGTCCTGTGTAATATTTGGTTTGAAGTAGGATAGTCAGTATATGAATTCCAATATAAAGTCTACATTATACCTGGATTGTTTCCTTCTTTAAAGTTCGACTTAGTTTCAGTTAGAAGTTACATATAACTTGATAATTTTTATTTAGAACTCATAAGGAACCTCCCTTGCAATGTCCTTTCGATTTAGTTCAGTAAGATCGGGCCATACTAGGACTAGACTATTGAACTCTAATTCTTATAGAATTTGAATTTCAAGTATACTATCGAATTGGAAAGGGATGTTGTGTAGCATTTAATTTAGCACGGAATAATCAATGTTTAATTTGTATTTTAAAATAGAAATTCTGACTGGAGTATGTCATTGTTAGATTTGTTTAACTTCCTTTGCGAAGACATTTGGAATGATATTAAGGGAGATAATTCAGAGGTCCCAAAATCGTTGAACAATTTGCGTTTAAATGTTGTCTGATGTGTAAAGACAGTTTTATTGGAAAGGACGTCCTATGTAACATGTAAGCTGGAAAAGAACATTTTGGCGTAGTCTGATTAACACTATTAATTCTGAGCGGGCCCTTTGCTTCGTTTCTCTATTTAAAGTCAATGAGAAACTATGCACAATTTGATACACGTACCAAGTAGAATTCATAAAGAAAGAATTCAGAGGTTCCAAACTTCTCTTTTCCCAAGTCCTAGCACTACCATGGTCAGAAATCACTGTAAAGCAGTGTTGTGTAGCTTTTTTCATACTCAATTCACATCTCCACCCACGACCCCTCTCTAAATTTTGATTTGACTTTGAACATGATTTTTTTCTTTCGGACTCAATGCAGAAATACTTGTTCAGAATCCTAGGGACATTATAGCTTAAATCTAGAATTTAAATAGAAGCGCTACAGTTCAATAAGAGCTTAACCGGAATTTGCTAAGGAAAGAATCCAAGCTCGTATTAACTTTCAAGGTTCAAGATTCCCTGGAAAAGTTTGGCCTGCAATCTTGAATTTGGGCCTAGATTGAAATAGATGGAAGCAAATTGAAATAGATGGAAGCAAATTGAAAGTTCAATCTGGCTTGGGATGCGAGGTGCGAGATTCAAGATGCCCTTGAAAACTATTGCTTGCATATTGAAACAGGTTGAAAGTGCAACCTGGCCTGGGTACAAGATTCAAGATTCAAGATCCCCTAGAAAAGTTTGGCCTGCAATCTTGAATCTGGGCCCACATTGAAACAGATGGAAGCAAATTGAAAGTTCAATCTGGCTTGGGTGCGGGATGCAAGATTCAAGATGCCCCCAGGAAAGCTTTTCCTGCAATAATCTTGAATCTGGTCCTAGATTGAAACTGAAACAGATTCAATCAGATTGAATGAATAATCAGGACTTGGATGCTCGCGCAACGCTCCCCCAAAGCACAGCCGCGCAAAGTGCAATGATGAATTTTGTTTTAAAACGCTTTAAACCGATTTAAACTTACATCGGGCCTGGGTGCTAGATTCAAGAATCCCTGGGAAAGTTCGGCCTCCATTCTTGAACCCAGGCCCGATTAAAATTTAAATCCGTTTAACTCGCGGCCTGGATTCAAGATTCCCTGGAAAAAGTTTGGCCTGGATTCTTGCATCTAGAATCTTGAGCCCAGGCCCGATTTAAATTCATATCGGTCTATATCGCTGTAAATCGAGCCTGAAGCTCCCAGAATGTCCTTGGACATGCTTCTTGTTCCTTGCTTTCCCAAAAGCAAAAATAGAAAACACTGCAGATACCAGCGTTTGTTCTTCAAAAGCTAGGTTCGGGGGGGGGTTACCTACCATAAATATATATATATATATGTGTATATACACGCACCTCCAGTTGTTGTATTTTATTGTTGCTGCATTCAAGCTTGTAAATTCCAGCTGCAGGATAACATAGACGACGTATTCATACTACAAATGTATACATTGTGCAATGTGATGTTTTAATGTATGACACTGTAGAATGTTGGATGTATCATTTGGCAAGGCCACTCACTAGTGGAACATGCTGCTTGATGTTGCTCAGGGTCTTCCAAGGCAGTGCAAGTTTATCCCAGGAACTTCAGTCGTGTACTTTCACGATCCCAATTTCGACGCCGCAGCGTGGCACAACGTGGCACCACTCCGGGCGGGAATCGTGCGCAAGAATTTGGGCCCAAAATGGAGCGACATCTCTTACGATCAAGGGGCCGTTGGCCAGGCGTTTGTTGCCTGCCAACTCTAAAGCCTATGAGCCCATGATTGATGTAAATGAGCTTCTTGATCGGATAGAAGAAATTGTTCTCGAGCAAGCTTGGCAGGTCTTGGCAGTATTGGAAAGCGAAGGCTCCATTATCATTGCTAGTTTATGCAATGATGCGGTAGGTTTCACGCACAGAGCGCCAATTTAGGCGCATCGCGTGTTTATTAGGGGAGAGGTGAAGAGATGAACGGGGGTTGAGCTGGTTGGCACGCGTTGCTCGTGCACATTCTTGCCTTTAACGTGGCACCACGCGATTGCCCAAGTCCATGTCGCCATGAGCCAGCATTTGAATAGGAGTGCGAGACTGTGTCACCTGATATCTTTGCAAAAAGCAGTCGGATTCCTATGCAAGATTGCAATCACGGACACGGTAGCTACATGAACTGAGGCTTCCCAAGAAGCTATTTCTTGTTGAATATGTTCCGCAATGTTTGCTTCGTCATGTGGCTTTGTAGTCCGTCGGACAGACCCCCCCGCCGGAGTTTTGACTGTTGCTCAGAACCAAACAGGTGGCACCGACACCCACGGGGGACAGTTCAGCAAACTACAACGTGGCGGCTGGAAGGAGGGCATGGGGTGTGTCTCTACCTCGACCCTTTGGTTTCAAGCCAGTTCAACAAGTCGCTGCCACCATGTTTCCCTCCATGTTCCTTGTACGGTGCCGGGCCTCACCCTATTTGAATTAGAAGCAAGCCGTCCTATAGATGCGGAAAACGACGAGTAAAAGAAACGACATGGCGCGTAACCTAGCATCCCCCAACTGGTCCCCGTGGCGGTGGCAAACCTTTGGTTGGATCCCCAGGTGATCCATCCCCTCGATCTGGAGCCCAGCACCGACATGCCGGACTCGAGCCCGCTGCCCTATGGCGACTTCGATTCTGCAACTGCTCGGCCGGCCTTTTGATGATGGTTGTTTTGCATGTTGTAGTTTTTTAGGATCTCTGCGTGTCTCTCTGTTTTTTTGGGCGGGCGCTAGCTTTGTTGTGCTTTGCGACGGTTTATGGGCTTCCTTGATTCTCATGAAGGGGGCAATTAGCTGTAAATGAAGCAAACGTGCAAACCTAGCTAGGTTCCGATGGTAATCGCAGTGGCAAGCCGAATGCCTCGGGGGATAAGCAGACACCCGGTTGGGGGGCAAAATGCGTATTTGTTTTGCTTTTCCGTGGCAGCTTGGGCTGGCTCATGAGATCTTACAGGCCTCCGACAGTGGCAGCATGCCAAAGCAAGGGTCAAGAGACGTCATGTAACTCCAACGCATGTCTTGAAGTGCAATCTCAATGGTGCGCTGCAGCAAGTAATGCAGCGAACATTTTGGTCAAGATCAGCCAGGAATCTCACAGAGTGCAGACAGGACTAGTCGCACGTGGTTGCACCTTGTGCCTAAATGTTGCTGACCATCCTTCGCCACCGGGCGAGCTGTTGAAGGGGTGTCCTAAGTTCTTCCGAAGACTACCGCTGCTTGCAGGTTTCAATTCAAGTGTTTCTGACCTGCGTGCTATCCATTTGGAATGGATACGTGGATGCTCGATCTTACGTCATAAAGCAGGGCAACCATGCAGGTGTCTCAGGTGTTTGGAGCCGCCAAGGTGAATATCTCTTCTCCAAGGTGAGAAGCAACTTTGACTTTGCCACATCCGACAGTCACGCTCGCTGTACAGATGCCGCAGCAGGTCGGAGCGCCTGACTCAACCATCTCAACCTGACGTTGTAAAAACAAAGCGTTAATCTAGGTTTAGTATTCGGAGGCTCCCCGTGTTCAAACCTGGCACGACTAAGTGCAAAACGGTTGGGAGCTGAGAAAAAACGATGACGATCATGAAGTACCAGGATATCTATGTGAGCGCCCAGCAAAATGTCCTTTACAACGCTAGTACTGAAAAGTCACGACTTTTGAGCCGGAGCTGCCAAAGTCAGTACACTTGTACATTACTGAAAAGTTCCGACTTTCGAGCCGGAGCTGCCAAAGTGTACTTCCTCTATTACACTTGTACGTTACTGAAAAGTTGCGACTTTCGAGCCGGAGCTGCCAAAGTGTACTTCCTCTAGTACACTTGCACGCTACTGAAAAGTTGCGACTTTCGAGCCGGAGCTGCCAAAGTGTACTTCCTCTAGTACACTTGCACGCTACTGAAAAGTTGCGACTTTCGAGCCGGAGCTGCCAAAGTGTACTGTACACTTGCGACTTCGAGCTGCCAAAGTGTACTTCCTACACTTGTACGCTACTGAAAAGTTGCGACTTTCGAGCCGGCACGCGAAAAGTTGCGAGCCGGAGCTGCCAAAGTGTACTTCCTCTTACACTTGCAACTAAAAAGTTGCGACTTTCGAGCCGGAGCTGCCAAAGTGTACTTCCTCTAGTACACTTGTACGCTACTGAAAAGTTGCGACTTTCGAGCCGGAGCTGCCAAAGTGTACTTCCTCGTTTAACTTTGTAGCACTTAGTAGCCGACTGTTGCGCGGCACGCTACTGAAAAGTTGCGACTTTCGAGCCGGAGCTGCCAAAGTGTACTTCCTCTAGTACACTTGTACGCTACTGAAAGTTGCGACTTTCGAGCCGGAGCTGACAAAGTGTACTTCCATTACTACACTTGTACTGACAAGTTGCTACTTAGAACCCGAAGCTCCAAAGCTCCCACGATGACGTTTATCCAGCTTCCGCCATAGCCATTTTGGCTCAAGCCACTCGGTTTGGGCCTTTCTGGTTGCGAGCGTCTTATGGGCCCGCAGCCCGTGCTTTGGATCGCTACTATGCTCCTCCGCTGGATCTTTTGGAGGGAGCTTGAGATTTGTCCCTGCTGCGGCGGTGACACTTCTAAGGGTCGCGGACCATGTTGGTCTTTCTCTGGACCATCATCTTGTGCCAAGGACTCGGATGGTTGGAAGAAGTGGTAGGTCAAAAGAATGGGGGATTGTGGGGAGTTTCGGATGAAGAAGACTTCTATTGGATTGATGATCGAAATGCCTATCGCTATCTTCGGAACGAGGAGGTTGGGATCGATGAAAGATTGAGTGTCGCTCAGAGCATAAATTGGATCTTCGATGGCAATCGGTGGAGGCCAATGTCGGACATGGAATTGGTGCACAGAGGTCTGGAGCGTGTGATTCTTGCCATGGGCTGATTGTCATGGACCCTGCACTTTCACGACGAGTGGGATGGAGTGTTTGTATCATCGCTGTGAAGCAGCGTGTGCAGATGACAAGAGGTTGTTGAGCAGCTTCGGCACGAAAGAGTGTTTTCCTGTATCTTCTGCGACTCGAGTTCGGTCAGCAAAGATCAGGCTGCGCAGATTATGCGGATCATCTGATGTTTTGGCCTCCTTGTTAGATGCTGAGACTTGCGTGGATGTGAGAGACTCGTTTGACATCTTCGAGGACAGGTTCATCGCAGAACAGAGCACAGTCTGTGGGACGTTGTTGTCCTCCTTCAACGACATGGATGAGACCTCCGTACTCGGGGCGGATGGAGGTAGATTTGACGCCACGGGTGCTTCTACCAAGAGGGATTACTGCAATGGTGGTGTGTCGGAGCTCAGTCTGACGTTCCAGGTGTTGGGAGGTGTACAATTGCGGAAGGCTGCGGTATCTGCGGATTTGCATGGCTTGGCGGAAGATTGGGTGAGATTGGTGGAGGCGAATGAGGGTGATATGGTAGTTGAGGGTTTGTGGAACATGGCCAAAGTGGTTTCTTTGAGGGTGGATCAGGAGGCCTTTGTTTCGCATTCCCTGTATCTCCTGCACACGAACAAGGAGAAAATTTGCTCCCTCAAGGATTGGAGAGCACCCCTGGATGGAACGATACGATAATCACTTCAACGCACCCAGCCATTACGCGTCGGACCCGGCAGCGCTTGAAAATTGCATGGCACGGGACGGTGGAGTGTCTATTTCATCCTTCTGCAACTGCCGGTCGAAAGGGCGGTTGCCTCAGGTGTTTGGGGATGGTTGCCGTGGCCTGGTTTCGGTGACAGAGAGCGGTGTCAGTGCGCGGCGCGGATGTCGGTTCTATCGCGCACATTCTGTTACAAGGTGACAGGATCTCGGGTGCCTGTCACCGTTCCACGCCGCTGTGAGACATGGCAAATGCCGGTGGCTCCCGATCAGTGCCGGAGCGTGAGCGGGGACATTGGTATGTCTTTGGCTATTGCCTAGATCTCGGTGATCTACGTAGATTGGCTGGAGGTTTTGTGTCAGCCTGGGATAAACGCCTTTCAGAATACCTTGCTACGGTTCTTGCCATCTTTTCTGGTGTTGGTTTGGTAATTTCTGTTATTGTACATGCTGTTCCTTCGAAGAGAGATGACGCAATTCTTTGGGGCTTGTTTGTTTCTGTTAATGTATCTGTTGTAGTTGGTTCCTTGGGAATGTCTTGGGGGTTTTGGGTTGCTCTTGCTATTATGATGACTGTTTTGTTGATGAGCAACCATCGTTTTGAGACCGGTTTTATGGATTCGGTGTTTAATGTGCTCACTGGTTTTCTTGTGGTGTATTGTGAGCAATGGAATATTCCTCGATTTCCATTGGGCACGCTGATGTTGTTGGCTGCTTTCGTTATGTGGAAACAGGGTTCCAGCTTGTGGCGCGTGCGGTTCACTTCGATGCTTATGGCGTCTTGGGGCCTTTGGTGTTGGGCTGAGGCCCTACTTCGAGCAGACGCGTCAAGGAGCGTGATAGCGATTCTTTCTCTTTTCTCAGGTTGGACTGGCTGTCCTGCATGTGGGATCCGTGATTTCCGGATCGCCGTTGTCAGTGTGAGTGGCCCACTCTGGAGCACTTGGTTGCTTTTGGTGTTGGGCGGATGGGCGCTGTATTATGGCCAACAGAGGAGACAGACCTTTAGTTGTGGTGGCGAACGTGGTGGCGCAGCCCCTTGGTCAGGTGTACGGACTGTGGAGGGCCATTAGGGAGGCTGCGATTGGGAAGCATGACATGGACAGGAGTAGATGGTTGTCCATTGCTCTCTACTTCTTTGCATTTGGGTTGATTGGGCCTGGGTGCACTCCTGTGTCTCTTTTGGCGATTGTTGTGTTGGAGCTCAACGATGATCCGCGACCACCTCATGGTGCTGAGAAGAAGAGCTTCTGTGTCATCAATGGAGGTGTGGCGGCGTCCGTGTTCGAAACCAGAGGCTTTTTGGAGTCCCAGCTGCAGAAGATGCGGAAAACGTTCACGCGCTGCTGGCTGATCTGGTACGCTTTGATTTCGGTGAAGGGTTTGGATCAGGTCTCATCTTGTCATCTTGGACCGCTTTGACGGTTTTCCACGTGCTTGGAGACCATGTAGGAATCCGCCCTGGAAAGAAGCAAATTGGCGTGTGGCAAAACTTTGAGCAAGAACGTCAAGGCGATCGGACCGCCGTGGCGAAACAGTTCAAGGTTTCCAGCGCATGTGTGGTGGATTGGTTCCAATCTGTGCACGACGGGGTGGTAGCCGTGCGCACAGACGACTTCAAAGTTGGCAAGGCGAGCCTCGGTGTTTACGAACCGGCTATGAACGATGAGGGTCACTTCTTGCTGGCCACGTGGGAGGTTGGGAAAGAAGGGGAGATCACCGCCTACTTGCACGTGATAGACGCTGTGGTGGTCTCGGAGAACGGTTTGCTCAGCTACTTTGCGGAAGTGACACCAGGATCCTCCGGTAGCCTTCTGCTGCATGTTCAGTCGGGTTTGCAACCCGTGATCGTGGGGTGAACTTTGCGGCAGCTTCCGGCCTTCCAATAGGCTTTGCGCTGCCGGTGACGAAAGAGTGTCTTGCCCGTGTAGCCGAGTGTGGTGGAAGAAAGAAGAAGGAGGTTGAGGAGTTGCAGGAGATTCAACCTTCGGTCTCCGGTGGGGCTGCTCGTGTGGCCACTCTCCTTCCGGATGCTTGTAGGGCCGCTTTGCGGTCAGAAAAGACGGTGGCTGAACAAATCATGGGAGCCTTTACGGCGACTCCGGCTCCAGGATTGACGCTACCGGAGACCGGAGGTGAGACGGAGGAGACGCTCGCGACGGGAGAAAAGAAGGGCGCGTAGAGGAGGATGCGCTCTTTGCATGAAATGGCTGCCGAATTCAGGTCTGGAGTGGCGTGGTTGGGGACGGATTTTCGTGGGTGTTTTTCTTTATTCGCCTGGGTCAGGCTTCCGCTCTGTGGGGCCCCCTGGTCGATGCGGTTGGCGCTGATGGCTTGATGTTCTTCCGATGCGCCAATCCTTTTCGTTTGATCTTAGCTGAATTCGGGCTGGGTACTCCTGGAAGAGTGCCCTTTTGGTTCGCATTCCTTGCAAGAGTGCACAACTGCCCAAATAGGCAAAAAAAAAGGATGTGCATTGCTCGGGTTCCCTTCATGTCGAACGGCTTTGTGATTGTTCGTCGGGGTGCCTGCCCATGGTGGCTGCCGGCAAACACGCCCACACTTGAACTCAGTGCTGATTCAGATGAATAGAATCTAGATGCTGTTTTGTTTCGCGGGTAATCTGCGAAGCTGCAACACAAGGGGCTGTTGGGCCTCGCCGGACTTTTCCTTAAGACTTGCTGCATCCTTTCTGGTTGCTCCCAGCCGTGAAAATCGTTCAAAGCTGATCATGGAGATGCCAGATTGAGAAGCCAGTTTGGTTGACATGCTGAATCCTTGCCTTGCCGTACTTGTTTCGTCTTTCACCGCACCCTGTGTCTGAGGTTGATACTCCAAATACAAGCTGGACAAAAGAGCTCCCCTGGAGCCTGAGGGGGCCATTAGATGACCTTGCGTTTCAATCTGAGCTGAGACAACGCTCTCTTTGATCTTGGTGGCTCTGTTTGTGGGTCGGGTGTTTGGGTCGTCTGTTTGCTGGGCCCGCTTTTCCTGAAACCTGAACCGGTCCATCGCTTGGGCTGCGGGTGGGCGCGATGCTTCCGGTTCGTGACCTGGTTTGGTGTTTTGGCTGCTGGTTTGTGGTGGTTTGTTCGGCCCGGTCCCCTGGTTCGGTGTGTTCGTGTGGTTTGTTCTTGTTTGTGTTGCCACTTGAAAGGTCAGACGCGTTACACAGAATGATCCAATCGGATCTCATGCCCCGGCTCAACACGAGAGACTACCTGTGAGGCTGCGCCCGCAAAACAAAAATCAGACTGCGCTTGGGGCAGGCAGCGCGAAAAGAGCAGGCGTTGACCGTGCGAAAGTACACATTTGCCCATGGGCGCGCGCAGGCTCTTTGCCAGTCTCGAAAACGCAGGGGGGACTTGCGCGAAAGCCCTGCGAAAGCTCCCCAAAAGGCGTGGGTCTAGGATCCAAGGGGTGGCCTCTAACGCACATATTCTTATTCTGACAAGTTGCGGTTTTGCAGCTGGAGCTGCCAAACTGCACTTGGTGTGCTACGCCTGTTCTGAAATGTTCGAGCTGCCACGTGTACTTGGTGTATCATTCTTGTACTGAAAGTTGCCCTGCTAACTTCAAACAGCCGCCGCGAAAGGGCCGCAAACGGGTTGATGCAAAACAAGCCGCCGCGAAAAGAAAACACCCGCGCGAAAGCTCCGCAAAGGAGCGCTGTGAGGGTAATCAAATCTAGATCAGCCTTGAGCGCTGCTCAAGTGTATTTCCTTTACTACACTTGTGCTGAAAAGTTGCGGCTTTCGAGCGAAGCTGCCAAGGTGTACTCCCTTTCTACACTGGTACTGAAAAGCTGCGACTTTCGAGCCCGAGTTGCCAGCCAACACGTGCTTCCCTTACCACACTTGTACTCAGAGAGGGAGAGGGGGAGAGAGAGAGAGAGAGAGAGAGAGAGAGAAGATGAGCGAAGAGGCGGAGAGAGCAAGAGAGACACACATCAGCTTGCTGCAGTGCTAGCTAAATGTGGCACGGTGAGCTGGAACTTTTTACTGGAGCACAAAACACTGCAAAACGAAAATTGGCTTAACAAGAACGATAATGCGGGAAAAGTAACTCTAAAAACAAGGCAGTTTTTACAACCTCAGTTAACTTGCCTAGGGTCGCAACGTTGCCGTGACAAGTGCGGAACTCTTGCGGCCAGCGCGTGGTGCACTTTGCCATCCCGTGTTTTGAACAGTGGCCACGCAAACCGCAAAGGCGTAGGGCGCCCTTCTGTTGTGGGGGCAGAATGCAATTCAAGGGGGCTCCTCTGACTAGGGCGCCCTCGCGACTCGCAAAGTGTTAAAGTCTAGCTTGTTCAAAACCTAGTTCTCAGTGATGACAGGTTGTGATAATGCCGCTCGGATTTCGAACAGGCTAGAAAGTGCATGGGCCGTATATTTTGAACCACGCAGCTGTGAGCTAATGGCTCACCGTGGGGAGTATGCAATGAGCATCAGTAGTCTTGCGGCCCCGATTCTATGGGGTTTGCATTCTCATAGCTGCCTGCGGCTAATTGAAGTGTAGCAGGACATTTTTTTCCTCCCATGTTTGCAACGGCTGATCGTGAGATCGGCTATGCCATGACAGGTGCAACCTGCGAGGAAAAATGTTACTTGGCAGCTTTGCCAGTTTCGGCGAACTATCCAATCGGAATGTGACTGTCCACATTGTCACGTTTCGTGCCACGAATGGACAGGACGCCAGGACGCCGCCTCAAGATTAGGAAGCACAAAGGCTCCTCCCCCCCCCCCTCCCCTCGGCAAGTTTCTGGACTGTTGGAGACCTTATGCAATTTCCGAAAGCTGATTTGCAGGGCTTCTGCCAGCTTCCCTAAGTCCTTTCTCAGATGGCCGTAGATGCCTCCCAAAGGCTTCCTTCCCAAGGCAGCCGCAAGGCTCCTTCATATTTGCCTTCATGAATGGAAAGAGGAAGGAGATTGGGGAATTTGTTGGTGCGGCAAGCTGTAAGATCGGTTTGGGATCTGGGAGGCCAAGGCCAAGAGGTTCAAACTAACAAAGGCGATTCTACAATTGAGGCTCAGGCAGGCTCAGGCTCACGGAAAAGCGCTGAGGCGTGCTGGTCGAACACAGCCCGGCTGGTGCATCCGCATGGCGGGCTCCTGAGGGTCTATCTTGCATGTTGGGCTTCAGAGATTTGAAGCAACGCAATGTTTGTCAATCAGCTAATGGTCTTTTTGGCAATTGGCCACCGCCCCGGCATGCCACAGAGGTGCTTGGAACTGGGGTCAAGATATGATAGCTGTTTGCTCGGAAAATTTGCCTTCTACGCTGAGGTGCCAGAATCGGTGTTCAGCGCCATGAACGAGCCTGGGCCCAAGACATCGCAAGAGCAGCATGGAGCAACAGTTTGCCGGCACGCAAAAACTAAAAGGCACACACAAAAGGACCCTCAACAAAACTAAGACGCGCATCCGAGCTCGGCAACTCCATCCATTGCGCCGGAAATGTGCAGAAAGTGTGGAATACAGGACAGAAGTTCATCTCGCTCAGACATTGCCGTGTTTTTGTTTTTGCTTGTTATGAAAAATGTATTGCAGACGTGGCCGCAACATTTGCTCATGTGATGTTTTCGTTTTCTCAAGCTGAGTGCTTGAAATGCTCGTGCCCCGCAGCGTCTTTCGGCCTCAGCCGCACGGTTGCCCCGCCAGCTCAACCTTGACCAAAATGTCGCGCCAAATCAACATGGATATGATCTCCCTAGGTGCCTTGGCCTGGACAGTGAAACAGTGAAACAGCAGAGTGCCTCTAGTGAACCAGCAGAGTGCCTCTAGCATGACTGAATACAAAAAGCCGGAAACACAAGAGGGAAAATGGGGACAAGACTGGCATAATGATTGCGCGTATGTTCTGGTTAGTTGTTCAATTTCGACGACAGCGTGTATTTATTTATCATCTGCCTCAGGAGCTCCACAACACCCTTGTGACATGGTGGCTGAGTGGTATATGCGGTGTTACTTGACACAGGTTTCCGACAAGGACTCATTACATAACTGATGTGTTGGTTTGTCGGGGGAAGCATGGCATGCCAAACACGAGCTTTGGCGCCTGAACTATGCTTTGGGCACCCGTTTCTGGAATCACTTTCCTGCGCAGATATGACCAGTCCAGAAAAATGTACGCAGCATCACATTTGAGATTGCAAACTGACTGGTGTATCTAATTTGGGTATGCAGGGGTTGGCCCCACAAGTGGCGAAGTGTCCAAACACATTGCACAAAATCAGCTTGAACAGCACTACCGTTCCTAGCCGGTATGACATGTTTGTTTTTCCTCGGTCGCTTGCAAGAGGGGTTGGAGCGCAAACGCATGGCGATAGCGCCGCGAAAGGCAAGGGTCCACGACTGGGCCATTTTCCATTTGCACTGGAGCTGCCAAGGCATGCATTATGTTTTACACTTCTACTGTGAGTTGTGAGTGTGGGGCTGAAGCTGGCAGACTGCACCTGAGTGAATTTGAAAATAATAACAGCAGAAAAGATGGATCCCTGCTACCAGACGCCGTTGCAGAGCAAGAAACAATGAACGAGCTGGAGCTGCAAAAGTGCAGTTTACATACCACGCTGGCACCACACCGATCCCAAGGTTGTGCAGGCCCCGCTGAGCTTGAAATGTAGAAACGAGCAAGTGTTGGCAGGGAATACGTTTTGTTTGGTCTGGCTTGAACAGTGCTCATGGTTGGGCTGTCGGCTAGACGCAAACACTCCTATTTCCTTAGCTGTCACAGTCGTTCAGCTAGCCACTAGGAAAAAGCCACTACAGAGGGACAACAAATGTTTGGACCAAGTGGAAGGTCTCTTTTGCACAGCAATCCTAATATGCTCACAAAGGCTTATGTATTTGGGGTATGTGGCCCAAGCACACATTGATATTGCTTTTGATCATACTTCCAGCTTGCCAGAGCGGGGAAGCTAAAGTGGGTTTCAGTTATGTGCAAGTTGTCTTGACTGGACCTGCTTTTGGGCTAGTGTGTCGAGCCCTGAATTTAGGGCTGGCTTTTAGCCTCCTGGAAGTGCTGGCCAGGACATACAGGTCAAGCAGGAGCCAAATCCAAGCGGACATGAGGTTGCCTTACAAGTCAGTTCAGGATGCAAGCAGGAGAAAAGCTTACGAGCACAGCCTCCAGAGCCAAAAAGGAGAAAAACTTGTACTTTGCGCACGTGACAAGTCCAAGTCCAAGTCAGAGCAGCCTCAGCACTTTTCTCACCAATGGAAGCCGAGGCGAGAGGACCCTGTGCCGCGTTCACTTCAGCGTGCCGGCCGTCCAGGACGCCCCGAAGAAAAAAACTAAAAAACCTATGAAGCTGCACAAAAAATGATGCGGCTTGCGGGAAGCTTTCCTGCGGCATCTTGGCTGCAGACCTTCGCCTGGGGTCAAAAGCGCGCGCTTTCCCCTTCAGTTGGACCTTTGAACTTTTGGGACCGTGTACGACCATGTTTCGAGAGTTCTGACTGTTGACCCAAGTCAAGCCGGCCTTTTGCAGAAACAGGTCCTGTTCTTTGGACATGGTGCAAGTTGCAAGGCTGCCAGCATGGCCACTGGTTCCGTTGAGCAAGGAACCGAACTTACTGCATTGTGGGGGGGTGCGTAAGGGCTGGTCAATGCGTTTAGTCCTGTATTGTTGTCCCCTATACCAGTTTACTGGGTCCTCAGGTGAAGGAGAATGCAATCGGCCATGGACGTCATGGCGAAAGGCAGGGCAGTATTTGCAGACAAGATTTGCACTTGTTTGAGTTCATTGCTACCGCTGCACCTGTGCAAAGATTTAGCTTTGGAACCCGGCCTTGGCTTAGAAGACCCTTGGATTGTCCAATGAAGGCAGCATAAGGCAGCCCTTGCCACAGGCAGCTTTGAAGGGTGAGGGTTACGTTGTTTAGGTGGAACCAGCCCATTGCTGGCCTCGTTTCAAAGCGGCACTTCCTTCAGTCAGCTCGAAGTCGCCAGGGCTTTCGGACGTGGGGCTTCAACGCGCTCCAAAGCGCAAGGCTGAGAGGCGGGCACCGGGTACGTCAGCAAGTTGTCGATGATCATTCCAATGGTATGCTTGAAAAGGTTGAATGAGGCTCGCACGTGGAAAGCGGAGTCTCTGAAGATGAAGGTGCCTCAACCTTTCTGAAAGATTTCTGCGCCCATTGCCACTTGACGATTCTATGCCAACCATGTAGTGGTCACAATCTAGCGCTGCAATCCAGCCCTGCAGTGAATGTTAGGCATCAGTGCAGCCATGCCATGTGCTGAACAACGTGGTGACTTCTTTTGCCTCCCTGATGTCAATTAGCCAGCTTGCAGGGGCCTGCTTTCAGCATCTCAAGCAACAAATGAGTGCAGGAAGTCACTGGAATGTGCTTGCTGTAGTTCCGCCCTTGGGAAGGACAGAAAGGCATGACTGCATTACAGTGGCGAGCTCTTCTGATGAGGAGAGGTTGGGATGGGTCAGGCAACTTGAATTCAAACAGCCTGTTATGTGCTTGCTGCATGCCGGTAGTGGTCGGTCGTGATGGCCGCCCACTTCTTGCCCGAATGATGCCATGAATGCTTGCAGCAGACCCCCTGTTTGGACACCATGAAACATCGCCCGTGCCAATGGCTTGTTTTTATTTCATGTTTGTTTGTTTTGAGGTGGTCGTTGCATTTCATACAAAAACGACGTGTCTCTGTTGTTTCGTTGCGTCGTTCGTTCTGTTGTTTGTTGTCCTGCCAACAATGTTGTATTTCAAAACTGGCAGGTCGCTGGTTCTCAGGTTCGGAATCCAGCAGAACGCCAGGACAGCGAATCCGAAGTGTCGGAAGACTATGGCGAGTGGCCCGCTTGGCTGCCAGGTGCGGTGGGACGAGACGAAATCACTCAGAATTTGTTGGTTGGAACAGATTCAAAGAATTGATAGCGGATGTTGGCGGACATAAATCCCCATGAGCGTTTGTCAAAGGATTTTCAACAAACATCACATTGTACCCAAGCATAGGTGAAAGAAAGGGATGTGAATGGAACCCGCCGCCAATAGTTTGAGCCCAGAGTCAAAGGCTCAATCTATGACTCCTGGTGCCCTTTTGAACGACACAAGGGACTGCCACTGCGCGACACTCATGCGGTCATGCAAAAACTTGGTAAGTTGCTTGTTGGCGATGGGGGCGTTGCAACTGGGGAAGGCGGTGGGGGGGGGGAGCGGGTTGTCCTGCTTTCCCACTTGCAAGTGGCTGTAGTTTCAAGACCAGCAAGAACAACCCCTAACAAAAGCAAAAGCGGCTGGGGTGATCATGGGACAAATCAGAAACGGCGAAGCCCGCAATTTTCGTGTCAAGCAGCAAGTATGAATTAGCGGCTTGGGTCTGTGCTTGGCGGATGTGAACCTCCAATTCAGCTCCTTTGAATCTAGTTGGCGCAGCACTTTTTCGCCGCTTGCCATGCGTGTGCTTCAGGAGAGTATCGCATAGCTCCAGGCCGCTTGAGCAAGCGATGCTCGGCAGGAAGCGGCGAATTGTTCCGAAATTGGATCGTGTACAAGCTCCCAATCCAGCTGTATTATATACCCACTCACACACACGCACATGCCTGTCTAAGCTCGCAACAGTGCGTGGATTCATATGGATCCATTCCCAGTTCAAATGCCTCAAGTGCTGGTCCAATAACATGTATATATATATATGTATATGTATATATAAATAGTGTTACGTGCAGATGTTCTTTTCCTGATGCAAGCCATCCACATACGGGCAGCCGCGCTCCCAGGCTACAAGTCATCGAATGACTGGCTCCGCGAAGCCTGCAGCATGGGTGAGAATCAGCCCCGGTGCAGAGTGGAAGACCTGTACGGTTTCATGAACCGTCGGGAGACTGCGCGAGTCAGGAAGGAAGCTTCTTGGATGTCAAGCAAATTATGGGCGCAGAAACAGACAGAGAGATGGAGAGGGAGAGGGGGTTAGGGACAGAGAGAGGCAGAGAGCGATAAGACAAAGAGAGAGATGGAGAGAATGAGAAGGAGAAAGAGATTGAGGGAGCAAGCGACACACACACACACACACGCTTGGAAACACAGACGCGCAATCGGGGACTTGGTGTGATGCAAAGAAACCACAGAGATAAGTCGATATATAGAGGCAGATGCAGCCTCGAGATGCAGATGCACTCGTTGGCCTCGAGAGCATGCTGAGGTGAAGTGCTTGCCCCCAGAGCAGTGGTACGCAGAGGGCGACCACATGCGCTTCATTTTCCTAACCAATGTGCGGCGGGAGGATGATCCAACCACCCGGGCCGTGCCTTGCATCGCATGGGGACCCTATTTCAAAAGGCTGTCCAGGTATTCCGCAGGATGGGCACCCCATGGCACCCCATTTTATGTACCCCTTTGCTGTAAAGAGTCCCAGGCAGAAAGTGATAACCCGAAATTCGAGCACAGCCACGTAAGACGCTGGCACTGGCTGCTGTACAAGTACAAGTACTTGTGTTGACTCTAGTCATGTCGCGTTATTGTGAAGTGAATGCTATTGCCTCACGTCGCAGGGCATGAAGCCACTGGTGTGAACAACTAAGCAGAAACAAGCATTCTCTTAGGCAGCATGCCAGTCACAAATTCGGCGGACTCCAGTCAACAAGCCTGGGCCAAATGTGTGAACTGTATTTAGCCCTGTGGGAGCCAGAAATTGCCCAGGGTCGTGGGCCCGTGGGCAATGAACAGTTTAAAGAACCGCAGCCGTACCCAACCAACGTGTTGGTCTTTCTTGAGTGTAGTGCCCTTCGCATTGGTGAAGGGTTTTCCGTCAATGCCGCTTGGGAGGTGCGGGCTGCCCTTCAGCCAGTGCTTGAGACCTGGACGGAGGGCCTTGAGACCGAGGCTGGCTTCCTCCTGAAACTCTCAAGATGCTGTCGCAACACCCTTGATTGCGGGCAATTTTCAGGGCATGCAACAAGAACTTGCATTTAACCATCAACCTGACCTAGTTTACCTGTTGTATGGCGCTGAAGGGAAAATCGGTGGAAATCAGCGCTCCTTGCCATGTAGAGGTCCCCAGGTGGCCATGTGAGCTGTGAGCAATGTGCATTTGATGCGCAAATACACGCAAATCAACGCGCAGGCGGGTGAATGGACCGGGGACCAGCGCCGGGTTGCTGGGCTGCTGGTCTTCCATTGTGCCCGGGCCCCGGGTCTAGGTGGTAGGCGCGGCGGCCACCTTCCGCGTGTTGCCTTGGAAAGGAACCAACAGAAAATCGTCCAATACGATGGTTTGTTTGATCGATGAATTCCTTGATTGGCTTGTTTATGTGTTTATCGATTTTGTTGGTAAAGCACGCCATTACTGTGCCAAAGAAGAGCAAGACCCTGTTCAAAGCAGACAAGCTGATTTCAGCCCTTGATTCAGAACTTTTGCCACGTTGCCTTTGAACGTGGCATCTAGAATGTTGTTCTGTTTTGCGCGAAATGCACTGGAGAAGCAGAGGCCATTCATGAGCTGGGCATAACTGGGTCCAGTGTGAGGTGCTGTTATCTCCAATGAGTGATAGGAGGTGACAATTCATAGAGGCGAACGTATTGGGCTCTATACACCGATGGGTACATAGGTGTGCAGAGCCATAGCAAGGGGACTAATGGTGAGTATCAGTGACTAGTAATAACCATTAAATATTAGGGGCCATGAAGGGCCATACCCTTCCCCTGGCTCCCCCTTTTATGGCTTTGAATCAGTATATCATACTATTCTACGTGCACAATTGAGTTTTATTCATGCAAAGATCGAGAGAAATGCTGGGTACCCTGCCTGATTTGATCCCTTCGACAGTCGAGGCCCTTTGGCGTGCCTTTGGCACCAAAGAGTTCATCTCCGCGCTGGGCTTCCTGGAGAACCTGATCTCCTGGGACCTCCGTTCGAGAAATCTATGGGTTTTGGTCCATGGCCTTCGCCAACCCAAAGCAAGGTGTATGCATTTGGCAGCAGCCAGCTGCAGCAAAACATCATAGGCTTCCCCCTCTTGGCTAGGAATAAGTCCATCATTGAAGTGGAAGTGGTCAAGGATGGTGTCTCACGGAAGCCAGATTGACACTCATTCCTGAAGCACCGTTTGAAGTGGTACTTCGGGTGCTTTACCGAGGTTCACGCCAATTCACATCAGTTTGTTTGAGGGGCTTGGCCATTGAGCTGATACTTGCCGGCCCTTGCGAACCATGGCGCTGGTAAAGCGGCAAACATTTGTGCGTCGGTCCTCGGTCAATGTTCAGCCAATCAGCCATGTTGGGTCGAAAGTTAGCCATTCAGCTATTCGGCTATCTTGGGGTCGATGTTCAGCCACTTGTTTGTGTGTGTCTGTGGGCTCAGGGTTGGTTTGAGTGAATTCAAGTTACATGTAGTGGGGGGGGTGGGCGTAGGAGCTCGGATGTGGGCTTGTTTCATGCTTGATTTGGGTCTGGTTTGGGGTCGGCGTCACTTGGTGTTTTTCTGAGGGTGGAGTTCGGGTCTGTTTGGGTTGGTTCTGGCTCTGTTTGTGCTCGTCTAGGAGGCCGAATCGCCATAAATCAATATCACACGGCCAGGATTTATAGTCATTCGGCTTTGTGTTTTGCACATCCAGGGATGAGCTCATGATTGCCGGCGCAGAACTGCTTTTCAGTGAGCTTACCAAAGGCATCGAGAGAGCGAGAGAGAGTGCCAAAGGATTCCGACAGCTGGCAGCCGGTGGTGGCTACAGCTATGCGATGCTGGGAGAAGAGAACGATTTGCTTTACAGAGGCTGGTTTTGGCTTTTGGCAACATTTATTTGGCCAATGGCTCATTTGGCTTATTTGTAAACAGCCGGAGGGTTCGAACAAGTAAGCTGACTTTCTACGCGTTCACAACGAACAAGGAAAAGGATGTGAATCATAGCCAGAGGTGTCATGAGAGGCCCGAGCACGATGCAACACTTTTTTTGGTACATTTTATATTTTCGGTGGAAAAACCGGCCTTCGCTTCGGTGCAAGCCGATGGATCGCATCCAGGCTTATTGCCCTCCCCGGGCTTGGCGCCAACTGGAAGCCAAGTTCCAGCGCCACCCAATGGGCAAGGCAGGCACGAGCTGATGGGCGAAATCTATTCGCCACTTAGCCATGGGAAGCCATTGGTTGGTAATTACAGGGGAATCATGATTCCAGTGATTTTTTTCGGTGCCGGATTTCTTCCATCCACAGTATCATTCCTTGCCCCAGGAAGTGAATAGTCTCACGTGCTTTGAAATGATTTGATCACTGTAGCCCTTTCGCTTTCTCTCTTTGACGCTCACAGATGTCCAATGGCTTGTTTCCCTAGGACTTCCATTGCAAGTGTTGCATGAATCAAATCTGACGGATCACGGATTGTTGTTATCCACTTCAAACGTGCCCCAAACACCTGAAATTATGTGTTCTTTCTGTATGTCTGTCTTTCTCTATGCCTTTCTTTCTTTCGTTCTTTATTTCTTTCTTTGATTCTTTCTTTCTTTCTTTCTTTCTGTCTTTCTTTCTTTCTTTCTTTCTTGCTTTCTTTCTTTCTTTCTTTCGTTCTCTATGCCTTTCCTTCTCTATGCCTTTCCTTCTCTATGCCTTTCCTTCTCTATGCCTTTCTTTCTCTATGCTTTTCCTTCTCTATGCCTTTCCTCCTTTCTGTCTTTCTTTTGTTTCTTTCTTTCTTTCTTTCTTTCTTTCTGTCTTTCTTTCCTTCCTAAGGTCCTATCGATCTATCTGTTTGTTTCTTTCTTTCCTATCGATCTATATGTTTTTCTCTCCTATCGATCTATCTGTCTTTATTTCTTTCCTATCGATCTATCCATCTAACAATTTATCAAATCTATCCAGTTAAATAGATGTACGTGAAAGGGTTGCGTGGCAAAAAGCGAGGAGGTATGCCTTCCCCAGTGGCTGGGGGTGCACCTCTGGCTACACCCTTGGGGGTACATGGGGGTCACGTTGGCCCCAGGCCCATGCTCAGAAGCTGTTCGAGCGGGTGTGCGAAAACCTTCAAGGCGCGAGCTCGACCGGGGTTGAACTTGCAGATTTGGAAAGCTCCAATCTATGAAAGGCGTCCCGGCTTCGAATCGCCCAGGAAGTGAGCCCCAATCCTTAGCTGAGTATAGTTAGTTTGTTCGGAGTGTGCCCGCGGACCGAAGCTGGTGTAAGCTTTGCTTTGTTTGTTTGTTCCTTTTGCTTGTAGCAATCCACTCAAGCAAACCTTTGGGATGCGGGTGCTTTGGGCGCCCATGAGGCAGATGTGTGTGTGTGTGTGTGCGCGCGTGTGTGTGTGGTTTAGCCGGTGAAGGCTGTGAGGTGCGGCCGCTTGCTCTCGACTGCCTCAGGCATTTGGGAGCACCGCTTCCAAGTGGCCCGCGAGGCTGAGCAAAGCCGCTCTTGGCGTCATGTGCTGCTCGACAAGCAAAAGAGAAACTACTGCCCATCAGCAAATCCCAGGCTGTATGCCGCATGGACCAAGTAGGTTCGAACACTATCAACAAGTGCCACCAAAACAGCCCAACCAAAGACAGCAACCTGAGATCGGAGCAGGGACATGCCATCAGATTGATTGCCAACAGGTGCTCGCTCAGCAGGTCAAACTCGTTTGCCTGGAGTCTTGTCAATTGTACGTCATATGTTTCACGGGCATTAGCGGTCGCCAGGTACGTTGAGGTATGAAATCGGAGTCAGAGCAAAGACAGGCCCTTCCAACGATTTAAGAAGCTTAGCGGACCAATGCAAGAGGAAGGCCATGTCAGAAGGAATGCAACATATGGCTGTGGGTCAAAACCAATGGTACCATTTTGGGGTAGGTGCACCACCCATTTTAGTCTATTTTAGTGGGGATTGGGATGTTCACTGGGGTACGATTTGGATTTTGACCCGTGCCCATATGTTTGTGACCGATTCAGGATACAGACCATCATGGCGGTGCCCAATTACGGCGGCACAGGCTGGACCGTGTTCCACGAGGCTTCGTTTTGCCAGCGGCCCCTGGGTGAAACGGCCATAGGTCTCATGGCTGGAGGCCTCGGCCCGTAAGAGAAATGAGTTTCAGGCGGTCGGCAGGCACATTGTCAACACTGCGGGCATTTGAGAGAGGCCGAGTAAGCGCAGACTGCAATTGAGTCATGGCTCGCAAGTCTCTTCGGCACAAGAACGGTTGGATATGTTTTTCAGGCCATTGGGTTTCTGCCATGTGACAGGCCTCCCTGCAAAGAAGATGTTTTTCGTTTGCATGTAGATGGTGTTGTTGATCAACTCGCATGAGGATATGTCTCACGTTGCATTCAATCTAGTTGTGCCTTTTCGCAACATGGTCGAACACACATACATATATATATATATACATGTGTGTGTGTGTGTTGGATGTTCATGAAATCTACTCCCACATGGCCCTCCCCCCCAGATGTCTCGCAAGCATGTGAAGGTAGGTCGTTCCTCTCTAGTACCGATTGTTTGTTGTTTGGCCGGATATATTTCTGAGAAAGAAAGTTGAACGAAAAGTTTTGGGATGGGTCCAAGTGTTGAGGGAGACTTTTTGACAAGACTGACTTAGCATAGACTTTCCCCAGACACAAAAGGAATGGATTGAGCAGCGTTTTGGGAGAATCTTTTTGCCTTCGGGCATGTGAGAAGATCAGGCTTCCTTGCCAAAGAGCTGACCCAAGACTTGCTCGCCACGCCCCTGTTCTGCAACTGGGACGAGGTGACTGGTCGGTGGGAGCCTTGGCCTCTGACGGCAGCATGCGCGCCTTGGGGCTTGCCAGGTATTGAGCATACCAGTAAGTCATAGCTGAAGGTCGAACCAGCACGTCCATTTGTGAGAGGCATCAGAAAACAGAAGCAAAGCACACACACACACACACGTCCACTCCTGCACGCTGAGTAGTGAACAGGTCCGAGTGTACGCATCCATACTGCTTGTTGGCTGGTGGAGGGTCAGACTGCTCGTTGGCTTGTCGAGGGTTTTAAGCTGCAGAAACGGTTTCATGCTTCCAGAGAGGTGATGTGTGTTCTAGGTCCTCCAGTAGTGCCCTTTTACCCTTAATAGACTACAGAAAAAGGGTACCCTTATTCTGGCCTCTCTACTGGAGGACCTAGGTTTTGCTCCCTTGGTGCTTTGACCTTAGGACAGCAAGTGCAAGGATCTTAACGACTGGTGCCCTGTGGGCCCCGGCGCACGGCGCAGCCTGAACCGCCTTCATGGAAGGCAAGGACGCATGGGGGCAGGCATTCTGGGCTTCAGAGTAAGCAGAGTGTTTCTTTGGCAGAGGAGCAAACATAGAGTGGACATATCAGGCCACTGGACATATCAGGCCACCTAGGCAGGTTTGTGCACACGCATAGAGCTGCGCGGGGCCAATTTCTGACAGGCTGGGAATCTTTTGGTGAGGAGCCGCGTAGACACGACTTCAAAGATTGCCCGTTGATAGAAACTTGGCCAACTGAGTGTCTTCTTTCTGTTCCCTGCGCCTGCTGTGTTCTTTGGCCTGTTAAAGCTGTTGTTTCACGGAACCTGTCGCTTGGCAGCCTGCTAACGTTGAGGTTGGCAGGGCGTTCTTTTTCAGCCTGTTACCATTAGCGTAGGCTACTGTAGCCCAGTTTTGTGGCTGACCCCTTCTCGTCTTCAGGGTCACGGTTGGGCTCTCGTCAGCAAAACATATGTTAGTGAATCAGGCGGACTCAGAAGAATTAGGGCTTGCAAGCAGCAAAAGGAGGGATTCAGCACCCGAATGCATGCCGCGTAGGCACTTTGAATGCAAACTCCAATCGCGCACGCGGGCACAGTTGCTTTCATGTTCATGTGTATCTCGCGAAGCCCCTCCCGAATGGCATTTGCTTGTAGGCGCTTTTGCCCATCTTTGCTCACATCTGTTTCCTTTTTTCAGAAGACCAACAGAGGCCGGATAGCGCATTTTGCTCAGCCCCTTTTTCATTGTTTTTTGTTGGGGAATGTACGACGGCCTGCACCAGGCCCACCAAGTTTAACGCCTACAGCAGCAGCCGAATGGCGCGTGAGCACTTTGAGGCGGAGTGTCTCGGCCGGTGAAACGGCTTGTTGCAGGCAGAAGGCAGGGCACGTGCTTGTGCCTGGTGCCTTGCGACCGTTGCTTGGGAGTGATGGGCGCAGGTGCAAAATGCTCGTTTGGGGTGCTGCTAACCATAAATAGGACGGGTCAATTTGTTGGAGGCTTGTTGTGTCGTTTCTCACGAGCATGCGCCTGCCAGCCAAGGTTGTTGGCCATTTACGAGCAGAGGCATCAGTATTGGAATCCAAGGCACGTCTTACGGTATTACGGGATCACTTGTGATTGGCAGGGTGCTGGACATGCCACAGGTTGAGTTTAAGGGGAGTTCCGAGTTGCTGCAGGGTATGTATCAGAATATATATTAATATATATATATACATATATATCGATGCTGCACGGTGCAGAGCAAGCCTGTTGTTGGTGTGTTATGTTTCGTTTGCTCTCAGGCGTTTGATTGATGGAGTATGCCCTGCGGGAGAACTTGCACTGCACGATGTGCAGTTTCAGCTCTGCGAGTTCGACAAGTATGAACGGGCCAGGCTCGACGAGGGCTATGTTCGCAGGTACCGCTCTGATAGCCAGAGCTCGCCAGAGCTCCGACCGATTGAGCCCTGAGGCCTGTCATAGCTTGCAGAGGCAACTCGCTTTGGCGACAGGGGAAGTCACGCCTGGAAGCACGGGTGGCTGGGACTGCCGTTCCTTCACTGGCTGCCGCAGCTTGTCCCTGAGAGGGCAGAACTTCTCTGCAGATCTTGTGCAGTTGATCGCCCACCGGGTGACGCATAGCTGATCACAGCTGCATAGGTCTCTGGCAATTCAGTTGCTAGAAATTGCACGAACCAAGCCGTGCACTTTTTTGCCGTATAAAGCATCAGGAAAAGCGTGGCTGAGCTTTGCCTCTTTTGAGACTTCACGGTGCTTTGCGGACAGACCCTGTCAGTCCTTGGCGAATGAGGTATGACACTCCTGAGATTCTGCGAACTCCACTGACCACGCTCTACTTGAAAGCGAAGGCTGGTTGTCGAAATGCAGAATCCTGACTGGAAGATGCATGGTGTTCTCATACGGGTGCAGCGAGACACTTTAGTTTGATCTTTTTTGGACATAGCAGAACCTTGGACGCTGTAGCTTCCAGGGCATAGCTGATGGCCTCAGCGAGGCAAGGGTCGACGGTTGCGCACGTGATTTGAAACGACCACAAGGCACCATTTGTATTGCTGGGTGCATTTTGCACAGGCTTGTGACTGCCGCAAAGATGGCTTTTGCAAGAGTCAAAACGATGGACATAGCCATGGTGGGAAGGCATTGGGCTTTGACCTTGATGCTTTCTTGCGGCCGGGCCAGGTGGTTCAGGACGACGAATCTCTTGCCAAGCGGCTTTGCTTGGAAGCTGCCACACCGGGTCCGGGCCCCTGCTTGGTCCAGGGCGGAAGCTTGAGCGGTGTGGGGCAGTTTGCTTTCGACTGAACACGTCGACCCTGCTCAAGCGGCCAATGACCACCCTTGATTTGTCCCCCGCTAAGGAGGGTTCTTGACTAAGGTTCCTTGGCCCAGGTCGGTGGATTTAGTATTTCTACAGTTTCTTTGTCTGCCTGGGCGCTGAGCTCGGGAAGGAAACAAAAGAGAAAGAGATGATTTGGTGCAGCTGCAAGAAAGAACATGTAAGACACCTTGAAAGCTGGGCATTTTGTTTTCTTGGCAAGCGGCTGACAAGAATATACTTCAAGGTTGCCAGCTTCAGGAAGCTATGCTTGGCAAAGTGAGTGGGGCAGGGAGCTTTTGGTCACTGGGCCTGGTGAAAGCCCGTTGGCTGAGTTGCCCCCTTTCTTTTGCAGCCGGTGTTTCTCTTTTTTTTTGTTTGCCGCGTTTTGCAATTTTGAAGTTGGAGTCCTGTTGGGAGGGGGCGCTGCAGAGTATAGAGTGCAGTGAGCTGGCTGATTCTCAGTCTGCTGGCACAACACCTTAAACACATCGGGTGTTTATTCACGGGTGACTGGTTGATTCACAACCTCGGAAGTTTTGTACATCCTTGTTTTGTTTGCCCGCAAACCAAAAACGGAAAACACATCAATTACATGGCCCACCGGAGCAAACATAAGATATGCGTTTGCTTGGCGGAGGAACACGAGAATCGACGAATTACAGCAACGGCAGGCGAGCTTCTAAAGCAGCTGCTTGCGCCGCCGTCATCGAAGGCAAGTCCGCTTGCATTCGCCTGATGGCTGGGCTGTTGTTGTTTACTTTTTTTTTGCAGGCCGGCATTCGCTGAGAAGTGCGGGCTGAAGAGAGGTTGTGTTGTCCGGATGGCTTGGTAAGTCTTTCATTTTGACAGGCAGGTAGGCAGGCATGCAAACAGGCCTATAGAAAGGAAATTAAATTATATATAGAGATCCCTGTCGAAGCAGTTTGGTCCGGCGACCTTGCTTTTGAAGCCCATAGTCAACCTCTCACCGCATTGGGATCCGTGAGGAGCGGCTGTTCTGCGGAGAGGGCATGCTCACGGAAGAACTTTTCAGCCGCGAGCATTTCTAGAAGGGATCGCACCTGCATGCCAATATGTTTTTGACCTTCTCCATTTTCTCTCTACCCGGCCAAGCATGGCAGCAAGAGAGTTGCCGTGCGCTGATCAGTTTTGCTTTTTGTTGGGTGTGGGGGTTTTCCATGCTTGAGGGATAAAGGGACAAGGTTTTGGAAAACCAGATGTTGGAGGGTTGCCCTTGCCTCGGATTAGTCTGCACCCAGCCAGTCCTCTCCAGTCCTCTCCTGTGTAGACCCCTGTCGGGCCAATAGTGCTCAATAGGAAAGTAGAAGGAAATTGCATTTTCCCTAATCAGAGAGGTTTTGTGTTATTCGAACGGGGGGGGTGGTAAAGGGGGTAGCCTTTACGAGGTGGTCAACCGTTCTTTTATTTCTGGAATGTCAACCCTTGAGACTATGAAGCGAGTTAGCATGGGGCAAAAGTATTGGCAACAGCTTTGACAATTATAATTTCATTTTGTGATTTGTTCTTTAGTTTGCTGGCCGGAAAGGGACATTGTTAATGCAGGGGGGTGTATGGAGGTGCCCCCCCCCCAAACAAACAAATAAGAGGGTCTTGTGGCCAAACCTTGTGGGTGCCTTGACAGTAGTATTAGCTGGCAGTCGACAGGGGAAAACCGGGTGTCTTTAATCAGAGGTTCGATATGTGATGAATTTGCTTGCAGGCAATCGATGCAGCCGTTTGCCAGTTGGCTCAGTCGGCAGCAGCCGCCTCAGCTTCACTTGGCAATTGAGGGCTGGACAGTGTTTGGGCTTGCAGCTGTAGTGACAAGCTGGATAAGCCGGCAAAAGACGCACTTGTCGTCACTATTGCAAGCAGGAGGAAGTAAGGAAACTTGCCCAAGCGCCCTCGGCTTGGACAGCTTCAAGCATGTAATTTGGACAGACCGCGAGCCGCGGTCAGTCCAACTTGGGCTCGTTTGCGTGCACTGTCTAAGGTCCTCACAGAGGAGGCGCCTACAGCCAAGGCCGGCAGGTGTCCTTCGGGTTGGCCAATATGTTACCCCTCATTTTTCTTCAGAGTCCAAGTGTGCCATGGATTGATTGCGCGATGTGCCATGAAATTGTGGAAAGCTTCCATTTGGAATCGTGGGGCTGTAGCAGTGAAGCTTCGCAGTGCTTGCATCTCAGACGGATCGTATTGGCCTGAGTTTGGAAGGTCTCCGTGCTTGGGCGCTTGGCGCTCTTTTTGCCCATCGACATCCAGCTGTGTCGCTTGGCGGGGGCCCAGGAAACCCGCAGACGTCAGTTGCTTGTCTGGATGTGCTGTATCACCTGCATAGAGTCAGCGGACGTGCCGCTCAGACCATGATGTGATGTGATAGTGTGAATCTGTGTTGATCGGTCTTAGACAATTAACGCAGTCACAGCTTGCTATTGTGAAAGGCCTTTCCAAAGATTGATGAGGGCCAACTCTATTGCATGACCTGGATCCAAGCATGTGCCACATGCCAAGAAAGTTCAACGAGAAATCAGTAGGCTAAGCAGATTTGACCCACATCATCGCTAACCCGTCATGTGTTTTTGGTTGTGATGCTTGCTGGTACACCTTGCCTGTTTCGGTTTGACAGTGCGAAGTGAACAATGCATGTCATTGAAGCGTTGAACCACGACATGGGAGATGGTGAAATGATATCCTGCCTTCGTTCAGCCAGTGGCTACTATTCATCGTGTTCCTCTCCCATCCGCCCGAAGCTCTGTCAGGTGTGGCTGGGGTGCCTTTTCGGCTGCGCTCCCGAAGCAGTGGTTATGGCCAGGAGCTTGGGAAGGGAGGGTTCCACGACCAGACATGGGACCGCAAAACAGATGCAACAAAGAGCACAGCAAGTATATGACAAGCTGAAATCCAAGGATGTGTGCCGAGATATTGCCAGAAATATGTGTCTAAGATCCCCAAGCAGTGTTCCTCAATTCGGGACCCCAAGCCTTTTTGCCAAACACATTATAGTTTGTTCACCAGACCCTTCAGCACGCATGGTTTGCTCAACTGAGCCCGGGCCTCAGTTCCAAGGCTGCTGCTTGCAGCACTGCATCGCCTTTTTCGAACCCTTCCAGGCTGGCCACAAGCACTTTCCAAGGATTTGCATGGCTTGCCCATGCCACAAGTAGGTAGCTTACTTGTATACAAAGAGAGTGGACATGTATTCTTGCTGGGAGCGGAAGGTTGTTGGAGAGGTCACAATAGTACATGGTAGTTGTTGAAGATTTGCTTTGGGGCTGCTGTCCGGTTGAGGCAACGGAAGCAGCAGTTCAACCGCATGGCTGTGGTGTTGCCTTAAATCTAGACTCAACCGTTCGTTGTTGGTCCCCTTCGTAGTTGCAGAAGCCCTTTGTAGAGGACTCTCCTTTTGGTGGGTCTTTTTCGGAGACTCTCCCGCAAATGTGTTGCAGCGGTTTCCTTGCCCTTGTTGTCCACCTCAGTTTTCGACTAATAATGTCACCTCTGTCATCAACGCGACATGTGGGTCAAGATTCTGGATCATTTTGTGTTTTAAAGATTTACGTTTTTCTGTTTATTATCAAAGAACAAACCAAAAAAAGCACATTGCCCTCCACAGAAAGAGAATCACATGGGTTTTGGTGAAGTCGGTTTTGCTTTGCCCCGTGTGTCCGTCCGGGTGTTCCATGCGTCTCTTGCTTTCAGGCTGGGCTTCCAGGACCCGGAGGAGTTCACCAAGCCAAAGCCTCAGGTGGCTGAAAGCTACTGGGGGGTTCTAACTTCTAAGAGGCGGCCCGTTTTGCGAGATTGGATGATTGGGGGTTTCTTTCTTCTTTTTTGCCAGGTTGTTTGTTGTTTTTTGCCGGTTGTGGTCCGAAGTTTGAAGCCCGTATGTCCATCGTCTCCTCGTTGGGTCTGGCAGGGCGAGTGGGGGGGAGGGGTAAACCACACTGGCTTGCGATTTGCGGTTTCAATCGTTTTCGCAAATCCCTTTCACCTTTGGGATGTAAGAAAGTTGTTCCTCCGTCCAGTCCAAACGGGGAGCTTAAACGGTCTTTGCTCATAGGCTCCCAAAGTCGAAGCCATTGCCATCCCCCCACACATCGAGCTTTCCGGTCATGTTACATTCGGCATCGTTGGACAAAGATCGAAAGCCTGGCAGAAACGTGCTGCTGGACACTGGTGGAGTCCTTGCTGTTGGCAGAACGTGACGTTGAACAGTTAACCTTTGTGAGCAGCCCGTCCAGCACCTTCAAGGTTTATTGAGCGTCGGCAAGCACAGGTCCAGGCAGAAATGGGGCTATCTCATCAACGGAAGTACTCCGAACTAGTCCTGCGGTGATAGCTGCCAAAGAACCAGCAAAAGACAAGAATGCTTGTGCCGAGCGGGAACTTTGGGACCCCTACAAAAGAAACTTATTCTGGCGACCATCCGATTTGGAAGGGGGTGAATGTTGGACTCGGCTGGGACTTGGCTGTCGGTTTGAACTGTCAGACTCGACCCAGGCATTTGGGGGATACCGCAGAAGGCTGGCGCTGGCAACCTTTGCAGGGGGCATCAGTCCGACCTCATTTTGTGTGACAATTTTCCAGGATCAAGGTGAACTGCCTTGTCAACACCTAGGCCCCATACTGCAAGCATGCGCGCTGGGTTTTGCAAATGACGCGGCACCTTCCTTCGTGAACTTGTGACCACGTGCTTGTTCGTCTCTGTGCAGGGTGTGCGCGCGTGTTGTCATGTGTGGTGTGTGGTGTGTCGTGTGTCATTTGTCGTGTGTCGTGTATTGTGTGTGTTTGTGTCGTGTATGGTGCGCACTGTGTAGTCGACATTGAAAAATGCAATCATGAAGAGGGCTGCCTTTAATAGTCCCTGGAAATTTGCAATGGTCTCGGAGCCCTCTGCAAATTTGCCAATTTGCCTCACAGTCGGGATTTCATTTTGCCTTTTACCCCACTCCCCACTCGGGGCAAGAACAGTAGACCCTGACTTAAGTCGCGTGCACCCTCCGTGTCACCTGCCAGCCTGGCGCTACTTTGACGGCGGCCATTGCTCGGAGCCTATGGCTTTGCTGCGGCTATTCTTCGCTTGGCTGCGGAGGACGGGCGGGTCTACGCATACGGAAAGGTAGGAGTATGTAGGGGTGGAAGATGTGCCCAGGTCAAGAATTTGCCAAGCCAACGTGTCACGCGATTCACAGAGAAGAAACCTCAGACGCCGCCCCCCTTAACTTGACTGCTATTGTGTTTGATCTTCAGACTTTAACTTTTGAGGGAAATCAAGGGGTTTTCCACTAAACCCCAACAAGTCAAACTTTTAGCAGGGGGGTCAACATCAGTTAACGGGGTGGGGGGTAACTCAGCTACCAGGGAGGCTCCAAGCGCCTTGCCCGCGCGCACGTTGTGCTTGGCCAGGCTGAAGCTGACGCCTGTGCGCAGCAGCACCCCGCAGCGCTGGTTCCGCGCCACGGCCATGCTGGAGAAGTGGTCCCGGCATGGATCGAATGGGAAGCGGGGGAGGCATCTGGGCATGGGTCAACATTTGCACGCAGGTTTTGGTCCATGTTTCCATTTAGCAGGGTTCCATGTTTACTTATGTTTGACCCATAGCCATCTCACGGGGCTCCTTGGTCTCAGGCAAGGTGAATTTCAGCAAAGATGGCAATGGGAAAGTCCGCGCAAGAAGTTATGCTTTGAACTTGAGCTGAACTTTTTGTCCAAAGAAAGGCTTGTGAAGGGGACGTGGTTGCAAACAAACCTTTCGGTTCGCAGAGCAAGCGCTTTACGAACGTGGCCTGGACAGTTGGCAACAGGGTTGTTGGCATCAATTCGAACAAAGTTCTCAATTTGGATGGCGTGACGACTTCCTGCGGCTGCTGCGAGTCGTGAGTTCCTTGACACGCTTGAAATCGTGTGCGTAGGAAGAAGTGCTGTAGCTTTCTTTTGGCATCCACCTTGCCAGGTGGCTCTCAAGTGATGTTTGTATTTTGAGGTCCCGTGGGGCCCACGCGCAGACGCTAGAATTATGTAAACCATTATCATTGATGTTAGCAAGTTGGACACTGCTCAAATCTCTGTAATTCACAGGCCTTGTGTCTTGATTTTCGCATCGCGAGTTCGCCACAAGAACTGTTGGGTGGCACGCTCAGATGTTTCTTTTCACCACCCAGCTGGCCTCTCCAAGCGTCTTGCTTGATGATGCTTGATGTCCAAACAAGGTTGACACCGAGATGTGCAGGCATGATTAACAACATTGATGCACCACCTTTTACGTCCAACAAGCACGCTGTCAGCTGTCCACCATTTCCCCACCCTCCCACCACAATCTCCCGAGGGTTGGACATGGCATGTCGAACAGAAGAGCTGTCGAAGCAAGATTTTGCAATGCTCTTCAAATGCTGGGCGATCCAGAGTTTGAGAGCATCGAGAAAGGGGAGCACTACATTGGCTGAGTATAGTACAGGCCGAGTCTGGCAGGTGGCAGCATGTGCAAGACACGCAAGGCCAACACTTGTTTCGTCTTCAAAGTATCAGGCCTGAAGCCAAATAGCACCATGAAATCGTTGTATTATAATGGATAGTAGGAAGCAATATAAAGAAGCAATAGAGACCAACACAAGCCTCCGCCACAAAGCAAAACCAGCATGAGAGCTTACGGTTGCCAATGGCGCGCTGAGTAAAACAACGATCCTCCTTTCAGTCATACCTCTCGGCAGGGATGTGGCCATCGATCCTTCGCGCATGCAGCAGCCCTGGATGTGATGAATTCGACTGGCTTTGCTATTGAGATCCACCCTCTGAGTGTGTTTGAATGTATTGGACGGGAATGCGCCCTTCTTCATACTTGCTCCCCTGGAGCTTGTTGGGGTTAGAAGGGAAGTAGTATGGAGCCCCCACTTTTGCAATCGGAGGTGGGGATTTGCGCATTCATGATTCGATCTTAACTTACCCAAAGCGTAGCCGGTGAAATGGCGCCAAGTGCATTTCTGTCAATTGGCTCATGCTCTATTTGGGGCCCGCTTGAAGGGAGCTTGACGACAGGACAGGAGAGGCAGCCCTTGTTGGTCCTTTTTTGAGTTTGCCTCAGGCTGGATATGTGTCTTTCTTGTGTGGTTCGGGGCTACGTGCCAAGGACTGCCTTTGTGTCCTTCGTGGCTGACCTTGCCCTTCGCTGTCGGGATTTGTGCAGCGACGAGCTGGGAGCCCAGCTCAATGGACTGTATTGCCACTTGCTAAGCATGTGATGAACCATCGCAGCTCGCGTGGGACGACTGCACAGCAAAGTTTGGAGCGTCGCGACTCCTCATGTCGGGAAGCAAAGCTGGCCTGGTGCAACAGCAGGTAGCGTGAGGCTTGGCAAATGCATCCAGAGGTTGCGCAGTCGATGTGTTCGTGTTTGAGGCGTGATGAGTCCTGTGCCTGTCAGGTGTGCCGGGCTCAGCCGGCGACAGCTTGCCACGGGGTGTTTTGTCGTTTTGTCCCTTTGGATTTGTGAGAAGCTAGCTGGCAGAAGCATGGCCACTTGTTGTTCGAATTCCGCGGGACGCTTTCCCGCCAGCATGTTGCTGTCTCAAAATCAGTGCTCATTTAGGAACGTGCCTCTTTCCCAACAGCTTGGAAGCGTGGTGCCTGTCTTGGTCCTTGAGTTTTACATACTGGTTGGAATGAAGCAATCAGCGAACAGGGAGAAATCGACTCAGGCGAGCAGACCTGCATGGGTTGATAAAGCTGCTGCGACGGCCGGACAAGAGCCTAGGCCTTGGTACTGTCATGGTGCCTTGCGGGTTGAGGGGGGCAAAGGGCTCACACTTGTTCTCGCTAGAAGGCTTGGCCAATCAAGCTGATCAACGATTGTTTTTTGGATCAGAGTTGTCATTACACACATTCATCCCACCAGAGCGTGTCCAAGCGATAATGGGCATGCGTCCGGGTGTTGATCCCTAGGCCCTAGGCAAAGGCTAGTTGATCAGGCTCATGTTCAATGCTCATTAGGCAGAGAGGACCAGAAGCTGCTGATCGATGATAGTTATGTGCGGACCCTAGCGATTCGTTCGCGACATGTTGGATCATGTTGATGCAATAATGCGTGGCCCGCTTATCACTCCATGTGCTAAGGCTTCTCAAGGTCACATGCAAGCGCACAACCGTTCAAATGACAATGAGGCTACTATTGCCACTTTGTTTTGGTAGTATTCTTGTTGTTTGAGTTGTTGTAGCGAATGATGGTTCAGCGTGTCAGTCAAAACAAGCAGGAGATGAGATTTGTCTGTCTGTGCGTGTGCGCCATCCAGTCGCGGCCAACAAGGGGCAAACATGCCAGCGAGATACCTACCGGCCTTGTTGTGCCAAAGCAAGCGCTAGAAGATCCTAGAAGACATGATCATGCCTTATGCCACTTCGCTTAGCATCAATGTTGAGGCTCGATTGCTTGGTCTCCGTGCCATGTTTCGTTCCATCGCCCTGTGAGCAGCTTTGGACCAGGCGTTGCACAGCACAAATGTGCAAACATGGGCCGCAGATGCAAGAATGACACTCACGACTCAGAAGCACAGCAGCTAAGGAGGGCCGACTGTGTGAAAGACTGCCTTGTCACCAGCAACGGCGATGACAATGTTTGCAGCATCCCCCACGAGTGATTTCAGCGTGCCAGCTTGACACGAAGACTTTTCCTACAGGCCATAGCGCGAAAGGTTGACACACACACACACACACACACTGACTTGCTCAAAGAGTTCGCGCCGTGAGGCAGGTTGATGATGTTTTATGACAAGGGATTGATGGGTCAGTTGCCATCACTTTTGTTTTGTCTATCGCGCACCTCTTGCGCCTTGGCATGCTTCGCACAGCTCGCCCATGTCGCTCTACTCTTCAGCCAGCTACATGCTGGGAGCAATTGGGCACCTGGCAGCTCAGATTGATTTAGACATGGGGCAACGCCATTTCCTTGAGCATTTCAGGGCCTTGTTCAGTTTACTGCCCTGTTTAGTAGGAGTCAATGTTTCGAATTATCCAAGGTGTTTTTTTGTTGGTTCTCTCCTTGTATGATTACTTCAGAACCCAAAGGCCCAGTCTCCTTGGATGCTGGGTCCGGACTTGCAACCTGTGCCACCAGCGTTTCCAAAGTTCGTGGCCATGCCTTCTGCAAGAGACTACTTTGCGGCATTGCCACGCCATGCGCTGCATGCTGTTTGAACATGGAGCTGAGGCCAACGTTGGGCAGTTTGCAGAACTGGGTCAGTCGCATAGCTACCAGAAAGAGCCTTGGCGAGCTGGCTGGGCGGGAGTTAGTTGAGAGCATGAACTGCCACCTGGGACTCAACCCAAGCCCCAAGTTCGACATGTCGCAGACTGAAGAGTGCGTAGGTTGCGTGCTGGCGGACAGTGAGGCATGCCAGTGCAAAAGCAAGATCACATTCGAAACTCTTGTTCAGAGCCAGATGTTCCGGGGCGATGTTGGTTGACTGCATTTCTCGATATTTCTCGGGCGCTGAGTGGGTTTGTTTTCTCGGGTCTCTTTGCCCAGCAGGCCTCCGGCTCGGGTCGGAGGCCAGTGGACGGGTGCCATGTTCTCAGGAGAACGTGAGATGGGCCAGGGCGGCGTTTCGGCAAGATGCCATGGCACTGCGCCTGGATTTGATCGCCGCCCTCAAGGAGGACGGGACGAGAAGTCCCAGACTTGGCGGGGCTTGGGTTGCATGTTCGTTGACGAAGGCGCTTTTTTGGTCCAAATGAAATAGTTCTGCCTTATCAAAGGCCAGCTTGGCTGGCAACGTCTAATTTTGTGTTGCGCGGCTGCTAGTTCTTATGCAGTACCAACCATAATATGACATTCATGTAGAATGTAGGCATGCATTATCATGAGGCGATATCGCAGGGCAAAGCAGCACAATCGTGTTTCACTGTGGTTCGGCAGCTGGTTTGCCGTACTGGTCTGCTCGCGGCTAGCTTACAAGTGTTTGAGGCTTTCACACATTCCGTCTCACTTTTCCTGGTATTTGCCAGCCAACTAGATGCAACTGTTGTTCACACAGTTGCACCTGATTTAAACAGTGGTGCAGGCCGCTGATCGCTGCATGTTCGCCTCAGTCGCCAATCCAATATGTTCTTTGCATTTGCTTCGTAAAAAGTATTGCTTGCTGGCGCACGCCATCGGGTTAGCTTCGTTCTATGCAAGTCCAGCAGGGCCAATCCAGTACTGCTTCCGTCAGCATATCAAGCGCCCTCAACAACCCCGAGCGTGATGCGGGGCATTGATCCTTCCTTCATAGTGAACGCGGCCTGTCACGTCATGTCATGCATGAAGCATATACCCGGGATGCACAAGCCTTCGTCTTCTTTTTGTTAATCTGGTTTCTCTGTTTTGTTTTGTTTTTTTGTTTGTGCGTGTGCGTGGTGGGGGCAGACAGAGGGTTGAGCCAGTCGCAGCACACTCTTCTCACGGCCCCCAATATTTTGAGGCTTGTGCCAGGATATCCGGGATCACTATGCAAACCACACAGCGCAAGTGGATACCCTGCTGGTGGTCACAACTTTGCTGTTCACCTTTGGCCTTGCGACCTTGCAGCCGCTTGTCCTTCAGGGAGCAGGCGCCCGCATTGCGCGCTTTGTGCTTCCAAAGGCTCAATTGCAAGAGCCAATCCCAACCAGCTAAACAACTCACCGAGCGCAACTTCAATGTGCCTTTGCTAGAACAGCCCCGCACATGGCACAGATCACACCCAAGCCAACTCAAAACTCAACAAAGCTCAATCCCAACAAGACCCACTTTTGTAAGTTCTTGGGAAAGCGATGCCTGTACCTTAGAGGCAAGCCTGTTCATGTTTGGGCAGCCTTCAGTCGCGTTCTGAGCATGAGAAGGGAGGGACGCAACAAGAGAGAAGGCCTTTGAGCAAACACGCAAGCAAGACACGACAAACGGACAGTTGAACCCACAACACACCGCAAACTTCACGAAGCTCCAAGCAAGACACAACGGCATATAACGGCGCACTCTACAACCAAGCGCGCAAACAGGGGGCGCCCAGCAAAGGACAGCACAACAGAAACAACCAACATGAGACACACAACAAGCGCAATCACAAGCACAGCAATCATCGCAAACAACACAAAGCACGAGACGGAACTCAAGCTCGCCACCAGCTGTTGGGAATATCGCTCGCCCAGGTTTTCTGACCCCTTTGTCCTCAAGACGGAGGAGGAGTGCGAAGATTGTGTGGAGGTGATGAACCCCGCTATCGCTTATGTGGCGGTGGCTGAAATGGAAGATGTGGGGCAACATGGGAAGCTCAGCTAGCTGACCTCCAGTTTACACCACGTTCGGCATGGGTTGCTCATTTTGGACCTCAGCTATGATTCTATTGACGTTTAAATGCTGTGCGCGTTTGCGTTTGCCATGTTGGACCATTCGGGCTTGAGTTGGTGTTTGACAATGATTGAACAAAGCAACGAAACTAGGCTTTTGTCATTTGGGAGGAAGAACTGGGTACCTCGGAAATGTAGGTAGTAGGGAGGTCCGCCAAAAGGAAGACATCCTTCCAGCCAGCGTGCATTCTCGCAAGTAATGGGGTTCGATTAGGGTCAATGACGCACTTGATTTGTTTTTTCGTCTTTGGTTTGGATGTTTGGACTTGCTTTGAAAGTGGCTTCGGGTGGGCCTAGTATGACCGCAGTTGGACCTTGCGGGGCGTTCTGGCGGTTTTGAACTTTGATTTGGCTCAGTATGAGTCAATTCAAGTTGTGAATTGATAAAATCGGGCTTGGGGAAAACATGGTTTACAACTAGGGAGGGCGGCCTTGATTGTTAGAGGGAAGTGGCCACTTGAAAAGTATAGCTACGAATCTAGCATGAGCAGCACGTACTTCTGGAAGCAAGTGTGGATTGCTGATGCTGCACGGCTCCCTTGGCTATGCGTGGATGGAGCACTTTTCTTGACAACGCCTCATGAGTTTAGGAAAACGACACGCTCTCGTGACATAGCCATTGGTATGCCATTCTTCCCTCAAACGAAGCGTTGCGCCATTGACGCTGGAGGTTGCGCTTCCATATTTCCCTCGCCACCGGCGTGGAGCCTTCCGATCAGCCAGCAGTTTGGGTACGGGTCAAAATCCAAATCGTACCCCCAGTGAACATCCCAATCCCCACTAAAATAGACCAACATGGGTGGTGCACCTACCCCAAAATGGTACCATTGGTTTTGACCCACAGCCATTTGTTGAGCTCCTTGGAGGTTTGGATCGTTCTGGTGGCTTCAGTGCTGCTCTTCCCCTTCTGGAGCCTGGTCATGGCTCTCTGGTGCAAGATCCAGCTCGACAGGCGCGCTGACAGACCCCCGGCCTGCCTGAGGTACCACTTGTGAGGGCACCTTAAAGAGGGGCAGTGTGATGAACCTGTAAGCAGGAGCCATACTGCTCAATCGACGCCCTTTCCTCGAGGAAGTGGAAGTGGAATTCAGGGAAGCGCTTGTTGTGTTTATTTAGGTCTTCCGCAATGCTTGTGATTCCCTTTCGTGGGGTTTTCTACTTTGTTGTCGATGGGATGTGCTTGATGTCAATGAGGTGTTGAAATTTATTTGTTGCCGTTTCCGATATTTTGTTGGCCGGTACAATCAATGTTTGGCACCTTCCTTTGCAGGTCCGTTTGACAAATAGAAACAATGCTTGGAATGTGGACTCTCATCATTCATAAGCGTTCTTCAGCGGCTTCTGAAACATTGCACGATAGTTCGGTTATGATAGATCATTACATATGTAGCCACTGTATGTTTGCACATGTATACATTACATAATCCCTTGTTCCTGAAACATTGATGACTCATGACTTCCTCCGCTTCAACCCAGATTTAGTATCATTATTCACGTCACATCCTTTTTTAACTCCAAGGAATGACCATAATGATAAGAATATTCAAGCCAGTTATTGTGCGAGGTTTGTTCATCCAATTCCGAAACGGAACATCTCCATGACTGGTTCATTGGTTTGCACCCGTCTCTAGCAACAGCTTGTGAACTTTGCAACGGTAACCACGCAAACTTACAGCTACAGTATTGTTTGTTTGGACAGGCAGCAGACAACGCTACGTAGATGTAACAAGTATACAAAGGGATTTTGATACTGTTTGACATGACGTTCAGGTTTGATCTTTGCTGGTGACGCTGTCTTCACTTCACCGGTGCGGTGCCGGGATTTGCGTTTCCGATATTGCAACATGTTGTGTTTGTCATCGTGTCGTTGGTTTCTCTTGTCGGGGGTTTGGCAAGAAATATGCTCCAACGGCGTCCATGTCTCTGCGGGCATTTAATGGGCATCCAGAACGTCGTGCTTGGTTCGTTCATGGCGTTTGAGATTGTCCTTGTCGTTAGTTAAGCCCCACGCAACGACGTCCCTTTGCAGACAATGCTTGGATCGATCAACCGCAGCACATGTTATTCCCTGAATGTGACCTCAACACTAGGCATGCTTGCCAACCAGGGTCATTCAAGGGTCGTGACTATTTCCTTTTCTACAGTTGTTCATATTATGCATATTCGCTGTTTATGTCGGATTTGCGTTATCGAACAAACGCTGCTAAGTTCTAGAACATTTTTTTTGGGGGGTGTCGTTGGGTCAGTCCCTAGCTGCGGACAAAGACACAAAGACTGGAAGACAATTTGCTTTGGCTGTGTTCATGACCATGTGCATCATGCATGCTTTGCAATGGTTGCAGTAATGGCAACATGACATGAACGTTCGTTGAATTGCAGAACTGAAGCATCACACTGATTGGTGAATTGCTGACTTACTCGGCATACACAACGTACTCTTAGCCTGTCGGCATAAATGGGGGTTGCTTGCATTATGGTTTCAATATTCAGTTCTTTGATAGCGTGCTGATATTTAGAATGGTGGTTGTGATCATGTTGGGTTCGCTTCCTTTGCTTGGACACGACGGCATGGCATCAGTCTGCACTCAGTGGTGTTTCATGCCAATTATGAAACAAAAAACGTTTTGCAGCTTCAGCTTGGGCAGATGATTTTCAGTGCAAGGTGGCTGCGTGGAGTGTCCAAGACGCTGAACGTGGAACTGCGATGGGCTTTGCGTGCCACTTGGCAGCAGCGGACAGCTCAGCGATTCAGATACCAGCAAGCGCCCTGCACATCGTACCCCGACAGAAACAGCTGTTGCATCAATTGTCAATCCATGTCCTGTTTGCTTCCAACATTCTGTCACCTGAAGTAGCTAAACAAGTTCTGATGTCTAACATTGCCTCAGCCAGCCCGTTTTGCATGACGCTCGACGGGATGCGAAACCCTACGAAAATTCAGGGGAATAATCGAACTGCTACGTTATGGATCCATATTTGCTAGGCCGCTAGTAGGCGAGACACTGCACCTAAGAAGCCAAGAAGCTAATACTTGTTGCAGCAGCTGACGGAACCCAGTAGCTCATAAGAGACTCCAAGGATTGGGAACGTGGCCAGCGAACTGGTCAATCCAACAATCCAACCTTTTCCGTACTTCCCTGCAGCATCCAACGTTGCTTCGAGACTGTTCGAATCAGCCCTCGGGCCAGGAGCGCTCGGCTTTGGCCACTGCCGCAGCAGATCGCGCCAGAGGCGTTTCTGAGGCGGAGGGCTTTCCCAACGCCGTGCGAGCCCATGCTTTGCCTTTTTCACAAGCTTTAGCTTCCCAAAAGGAGCAGCGTTACCACAACCAAGTACTCCCGAAAGATGGCCTTGAAGAGGAGCCAAGGCAAACTTGTGTAGGGGATGGCGGCACGATCCAGAACAGAGAGCCCGCAAGTTAGCCCTCCTGACACATTTCGAAAGGCTCGTGCGTGAAGGTGTGGGGCCGAAACATCCCTGTCTGGGCCTTGCTAGAATCTGCTTGCGGTAACTGTAGTTTTGGCATGCCATGCTCATTCAGAGCAGGTTGTGTCAAAGGACGCTGGTGTCCGTGCGCTATGCACTCACTGAGGCCCCGTGGAAAACAAGTTTGCTTGACGGACCCTTGGTCAGAAACCAGGGTAGAGTGGGCTCAACAAATGAACGAGCATTTAATCGAGCCGAGAAAGCGTTATGTCAAGGCACAAGGGTTGTCAAGCCACTCATGTTTGGAGTAGCCCCTGGTGTTCGCATTGCCGGCAGAACGTCAAGGCCATTACAGCAAAGCGATCTGATTTGCATGCTTGCGGGCTTCAGGCGGCAGCTGAAGAACGACCAGATGACCAGGCCCAGGCTGAGCCAGAACGAGAGGCAAGGATGACAGACCTTTGGTTCACAAATTTGAGCTCACGCTCCCAGTGGTACCTACTGCGTTGCCGCAATGCCCTTGTTTCCTTTCTTGTCTTTAGTGGGTGCCGAGTTGTGTTTGAACAAACAGTGCCCATTGCGCCCCCAATGACCACTGAGCAAGGGATGGCGTGAGGCACTCGCGTTTTGCCTTCTCCGCAGGTCAGCTCTGCCAGTGACGTGAGCCGTGCTCGTACTCTGCAGGGCCTTTTGCGCGGCCGCGAGCCAAGACAAGTGGATCCAGGAGCGGTGGCTTGGCGACAGACAGGTCAAGCACGCCTTTCGCACACTGGGGCGCACATCCCTCGGTTTCAGTTGATGGTTATTGCATGGCGCATTTGACATAGGAAGGGCAGTCGGCGTGACGCAGAGGCCGAGGCACGCACCTGTTGCTTTGTGTTTTGTTTGGGTGGTGTGATTGGCAACACGCCAAACGTGTGTTGTTTTGTATTGCTTGCTTTTGTCAACTTGTTGGAGTTTGTTGGGACAGTGTGCTTGTGATCATGGAACTTGTCCTAGGCCCCCCCCCCAATCGCGCCTCCAAAAATTGTCAATTTAGTCTCTTGCAAGGGGGTGTGTTGGGGTGTTTGGGGGGTCCACTTAAGGGGTGTGTGATGTGAGTTGCTGTCCAGGAGTTGCTTGGCCACCTTTGCTGCCAACCACCGGTGGCAGGCTTGACGACCCAGCAGCTTGGAGGTGAGTTCTGGATGCCTTGTTGGGGCCTAGTGTGCAAACGGGTCGGACGTAGCCCCCCTCCCCAAAGGAAAGCCAACTCAAGTGCGAGCCGCCGCATATTGTGTGAAAGCGGCCTTGGGAGTTCCGGCTTGGGATGAATTTGCCTGTCTTTTGAAAGCAGCTAATGGACAAGTTATATTGATTTGCAAGAATGTGCTAAGAGGCCCCGAACCTGCCAGGGCAGATAGAACTTGCATTGCTGTCCTTCAAGGCATCCGTCTGGTGAGAGTCTAAGAAGTTGTCGACAGCACGTTGCCATCTTGCAATGCGGCCCATGTCATTCATTGATGTCGGGTCACGTTTGAGGGGCAAGTGTTCCAATCAAGCAAGCAAACGGAGGACCAGAAGCCTTGCTGAATGCAAAGGGCATTTCAGAGGGATAATTGTGTTGTGAAGGTTGTTCAATCTGTTGCACCTACGGTCATGAACAGAGCATGGGAATGACTCGAGGCTGCCTTTGTGGACGAATACCAGGACCAGTTCGAGGACTCGCTTTTTGCCGACTCAGGGACTGTAATGCGTCTGAACGTTTTCATACCATTTGCATGCAGGGTGCAAGCGAGGATGCCTTCTCAGTTGCTGCGTGCAAGCCAACGCGACCTAGCACCTGGAGTAAATCTCTTTTTGCCCCAACAGCTGAAAGCGATGGGGTCTCAGCCCAGATAGGGTCCCGGGTGCGAGGGTTCTGCAAGGGTTTCGCGAAGGTTCCGCGAGGGTGGTTCCGAGGGTTCTGTGAGGGTTCCGCAAAGGGGTCCTGGAGGGTCTGGGGCGTTCCGCGGGGGGTTGGCAAGGATTTCGCGAAGGTTCCGCGAGGGTGGTTCCGAGGGTTCTGCGATGATTCCGCAAAGGGGTCCGGCAGGGTCTGGGCGTTCCGCGGGGGGTTGGCAAGGATTTCGCGAAGGTTCCGCGAGGGTGGTTGCGAGGGTTCTGTGATGATTCCGCAAAGGGGTCCGGGAGGATCTGGGGGGTTCCGCGAGGGTTCCGCAAGGGTTCCGGAGGACCACGGGACGGCTCCGGGGAGGGTTCTGCGACGGTTTGAGTAGGACTAACCATTATGAGGGGTGTGCTTGTGTTTTCTCCGCATTTGCAGAACAACTTATATCTGGGCGTGTTGCTGTTGGGGATGTCACCTGGGCTTATTAACCTTTACTCATATTGGTGTGTGTGTGTGTGTTCTTGGCTTGGCCTTCAGAAAAAAGATACTGTGAGTGTGTTGAATCGCATGGGAGACAAAATTGTGTCAACATGTACTTCTTTGCTCGACTGATGTGACTAGCTGCTAGCTGACAGAAGCACGTTGCCCTTCATGCTGGCCCTGAGCGGCTTGAGGTGGCTGAGTACGGTTGAAGGTTGTGGAGGCCCACCCCCCCAACCCCCAGCAATAAACAACTTTGTTTGTTACGGTGTCCTCGCACCTCCGTCTTAAATGTCTTAAGGAGAGAGTTTGCGCGAAGAATCTTGTTCAGAGATGTTGCACGCAGAAACTTGCTTTCGATTCGATAATAGCCTTGAGGAGGCAGGGGCCATATTTGCGCGGGGATCGCGCGGGTCGATGTACCCAGTATCAACTTTCAGGAGCTTTGGGCAGATGAGTGCGCCTGGCTCATCGACATGTCCACTCGCATTGTGTGGGTCTCTGCCTTTGCAGCACCTTTGACTGCACTGTCGATGTTGGTTTGCAGACGCCTGGGGAGACACGCCGCATGGCTCCGCTTTGTCAGAAATGGCTTGCCGTAGCAGCATGCTCTTGGTACCTGCTCAGATGCCCAGGACAAAGGTGCCTAGATGAAATCGGCAGCAATATGTTTCAATAAGTAGGGAGTGGTTAACAGCTCAAGTGAAGGTAGGGCAAACCGTTTGCAAGCAATTTCAACTTTGGAAAGGGCTTGTCCATGGTTGCGAACATAAGACGCAGGCAAGTTGTTGAGAGGGCTTGGCTGACCCGACATGCGCCCACGACTACTTTCCATGCAGTTTGATGCATTGCGGGGTAAGGCAGCGATGCTGACATCCTTGATGTTCGGCACCTTCCTGGCAAATCGCCGAAAACAGCAGTGGGGCGCCAGCGCGCTTTTCAGCAGCCTGGTTGCACATAGCGTGCACGCAACCATGTTTGCTTTTGTGCCACGCATTGATGAAGGGTAATGAAGGGTGCTTGCGTAACTCCGCAGTCTCAATAACTGCACATATCCGCACAAGGAGTGGAACTCATAACAAGTTTACTACAGTGTCTCATAAATTGTCCGCTGCACTTTAAACAAGAACAACAAACAATGGCAGGCTCTCTATGTGCGCAAGCTAGGCGTGGAACACTGTAACATAAGGCTTGTGGCTTTGACAGGGACATGTTGCGGTCCGTTGCCTGCCAGATAAGGACCGTGTGTAACTTCGAAGAGCCATGTGTTGAATGGAACCCCCTTTCGTGCCGGTTGCGACCTGCTGCAGATGACGCAGGTGTTGGGGTCGAAGATTGCGAATGGTGCCTCGATGATTTGGCAGTTCTGTTTAGGGTCACAGATGACAAGGTGTGGTGCCTGGCACTTTTTGCTAGGATTTGCTGGCGACACTGCGCCATTGCAAGTTTGCAGGGTCGATGCCGCGCTTTTTAGATGTCGTGGGTGCCTGTTGGATTCCTCCTTTTGCTGCCGCTCTTTGGTTGCTTCCTCAGAGGCTGCATTCCCTGCTTGGACCTTCACGCGCCATTTTTATTTGATGTATGTATGTTAGTATTTACTTTATGGTTTTGACCTGTAGTGCACGAACAAACTGACTTGTCAAGCAGAACGCAGTGTTGACTCACGTTCCACAACCTCACAATGTTTCCCTACTTTCGCTTCCTCACTTCAACCTCATCATTCTGCAGTTGACCAAGTGGTAGAACACCGTCCACGCAACATATGGTGCGGCGTGTGGGTGCCCATGAATTCGACAAGGGCTCATTTGCAACTCTGAGTAACAGAGATCAAGATCTTGACGCCGAAACGAAACAGCCACGGCAAAGGTCCTCGCCAGACATGTTCGTTCAACTGGAAGGCCCAACAGGCGGCAATTGCTCATCCCTCTAAGCGAGAATCCTTTAATTTTAAAGGGTCAAATGGGAAAACCTGGTTTTTGGGCAAGTTTTGGCAACATAAGGGTTTTCCGGGGAAACACTTGCATCCTTTATTTTGGCACTTTTCGCAAGCGAAATGTTGGATGTTTGAAGATCAGAGCAAAGGTGCCGGATCTCGAGCAGGTGTTGAAAGGAGCCGCCAGGTTTCTTTCACTGCCAAACTGTTAGTATTGGGTTTCTAGATGTTTTTTTGGGAATCTCTTGTGGTTTCCTTTTGTACCGCCAAGTGCGCGATAGCCCCCTGCTCCTCAAGATTGGAGCCCAAAAGGCAGAGGTAGACGCGAGGGCGCGGTCAGCCAAAACCCAAGAATGAAGGGGGAGAACCAACTTGACTGTACAAGTGTGCAGTTCACTTCATGACCATCAGTAGCTCTGCGTGATTGACACATCATGCTCAATCATGGTACTTTTGTTTTTTTATTATTTTAAGCATCAGGTAGTATCCCAAAGTGGCACTTGCATTCGTTACTCGGCTCGGCGCACAAGCCAAATGCCAACAAAGCTGGCCTCCGCCCAAGTCGCACTTTCTTCCAGCACTCAGAGATTCCTCATAACTTCGATTCGATGGGAAGCACCGTCCAAGCCAAACATGTTGCGTAGTACGTGTTTGTGCCCGAAAACCTTCGGACGTTCTACCGCAATGTCATACAAAACCATTTCGCTGCTCTCGCAATCTAGCTGTGTGCCCGCTTTTCTTTGCTGGAAAGCTTCTGGAAGGGCGAGCGCGTGCGAAACAAAGGAAACCCATAAAAATCCCATACGAATCCCATAAAAATTCCATACAAGCCCAATTTTTTCCGAAAACCAGGTTTTTCGTAGCCCGTACAAAAACCGTACAAATTCCATAAAAATACCGTACAAACCCGTACGCAATTTATGGGATTTTCAGCCTCTGCTCAAGCAGCTTTCCAGGCCCGAGTTGCCCGAAACAAGCTTGCAAAGTGACCCTGCGAAAAGCAGTCAGTCATGTCTTCGTCCCACGCGTCTTTTACTACCTGCTGTCCAGTGTTCAAAGTGGGTTAGGTTCTTTTGGCTCGCTCCAAAAACGATGTTCCTGCGACGTTTTAGACAAGCCTGCGAGAAGCTCCGGCATCAGTGCTTTAGCACGGGACTTGGTTGTCAAACAAGTGAGCATTTGCAAGACGGCCCTCGAGAAGTATCCAACGCGAGCTTTACGCAAACAATCCCAAGCAGATTGCTTAGTGCCATGCACAATATGTATACACGTGCAGCTACCGCTTGCGGTAAACTGGGCCTACTTGTTGCCCTTGTCAGAAAGTTCATTCTCCAATGCTGTTTTACACTTCCCGAGACACGATCTGGGAAGCCTTCCCAACAAATTGAATTGCGGTCGGATTGACCATTGTTTCGAGTTCAGCCGGTGATTTGCAACAGGTGCCATGCTCAATGAGCTTGCTTGGATGGGATTGCTAGGCGGCCGTGGATCGTTTGACTGGATGTAAGAGAGCCAACAAAAGGAGTATATTGAGGGAACCACAATCATACCTCACGCAAGGCCATTCTGATTACAACGCAAAAAGCAAAAACCCGGTACTTCCTGGAAAACCATGATATTTTTCCATACCTTTAAAGTAAACGGATATTTGCTTAGAGGGATGTCTCACATTGTAAGCAACCATGGTGTTTGATTTTGGGGATGTTAGGCGCCAGAAGGTGACACCCTGACATGCTACTGAATGTTTAGCCTTTGCCTAGATTCCCAGATGCTGGGCAGATGCCGCGTAGATGCCGCGCATGCCCGAGTCGTCCTGATGGTCCTCGGCTTCCTTCTGCCTGGCATCCAGATGCTGCGGTTCCGGTGCCGGCGCCGGGCCACTCCAGGCGCCGTGCGCTGGTTCCTCAAGCCATGCATGCAATCAAGAGGAGTCAAAACCTGACTGGCGCAATAAGCAACTTGCCTGATTTCGCTTGAACTTGGTAAGCATTCATGCAAAACAGTCGCAAGATCTCCTCAAGTAGTGCTCAGGCTTTCCAATCTTCATGCGTTCCATTTGCTGAGGATGACTGCAACACACTCAATCGCCAAATGCTAGATGGGCGAGTTCAGGTTCGGGGCCTGACCCACAATACCGCTTGAAACCATTGTGGCGAGGGAGTTCTTTGAGACTTCCCAGCCCGCTGTTTCCTCCAACCATGCGAATTGCTAGCTGCGTTCTCGGAACCCTGCTAAGAAACAAAGAGACCCAAGCACAAGTCCCGAAAGGTCTCCAAAACCTCCGCCTTCCGCGTTTCCACGTTTGCCAGTGGAGTCGTCCCCATCCAGCGCCTCAGAGTTGCGGCGTCAGCCCTTGCTGCGCCGGCCGCGCCTCGGTGCAGTGGGCGCATGGGGGGGATGGCCGTGCCCTCCCAAGTGATGGGATGTGATTGCCAAGAATGGGACTCTCCAACAATATCATCACTTTCACTCAGCTTCCCTTTGAGGACACAAGCAAAATCATTCATGAAAGGGGCACCCACTTTTTCCCCGATTTGGGGGTGGGCACGTTTGTCCAGAAAGGCCTCGGGGGGAGGGAGCTGGTGGCAATGACCACTTCCCATTGAAATCTGACAACAAGGCGGTCCACGGGTGCTTTTTGCATATTGAATTTCTTGGGGCAACTCCCGCTCTGGGAGGGCTGAGTGGAATTTGCAGGCTTCGTATACCCAGTTGCCCAGTGGTGCTTTGTGGGAAGGGTTCCCTTTTAACTCAACCAACCAAAAAAGATGCCTTTTTTTCCCTGGCCACTGGGCATTTGAGTGTAGCCTCCTATTATTTCTTCCTGTAGGTCGCGCCGGCAGACAGATCCACCCGATGTGGGGCCCTCAGCTAGGGGCATTGCCTTTACTAGCATCACCTCGCTGCAATCACATTTTGCCCATGAATGCAGTCAAAGCGTGATAGTATGTTTGACGTGTAGATTGTTGACATAGTGGGCTCTTAGAGCTTCCCAACCACATGTTAGATTTTGCTGCACATCAAATACTTGGACTGGACTACTTCTTACAATTTGGATGCACATTGGCAGCTGCAAGCGGTTTGGCAGGGGCTTCAGCAGCCATTCTGCCAATGACAGGATTAAGGCGCACTGACTAGCCCTGCAACGAGTGACAAACCAGATGCCAACTCCAGGGCTGCAAAGTATGGTGAAATGAATCCCTCGCTTTGGCTTCTTCGCTGGGTTGTGGGATTGAGGTGGCTTAGCTTGTGCACCAACTCCAAATTGAATTCCTGCGTCGCAACGGCCTTTTGACCAGAACGTGATGGCATTTTGGCCCCCCTTGTGGACCTAGATCAGACGAAGCATCACCGAGCCGAACCGATTACAGCGGAACAGCCTTCAGGCTGGAGCTTGTGACCTTGAAAGAAGCAGGCATAGTATGCATTTGATGTGTGCAACATAGGAACCTTGCTGAAGGGGAAATTGATTTACATGAAGGCTCTATTCCTGCTCCCCTTACTTAGGCTGGCGGAGTGTTACAGTACATTTTGTCAGTTCTGTTGGAATTGTTGTTCGGTTGATGGAGCACTATTCCGAGCGGCTGGTCTGTGGTCGTTCGGGCAGTGGGCCGGTTGCTTAGTGCAGCAAGTGTTCATTGTGAATCGGTTCAGGGGTAGCTGTGCCTGCAATCCTGCAATCCCAGAGACCACTGGCTGCATCATACCAGCCCGCCCAGACATATATATATATATATATATATCCAGAGGTCACCTACATAGATGGTGCAGAAGCTTGATCACGCTAGAGCATGTTGGCCCTCGAGTTCGTGTAGTGCGTTTTGACGCCATGAGCCATGAGCTTTTTGGTCGGCTCGCGATAGCTCGCGCAGGTGCGGATGGCGGTAGTCCCATGAGGGCTGCCCCGTCCATGCTGGGCCCACCGGCTCCGGATGAGAAGCCGGGGCTGGCGTCAGATGCGTCTGGGTTGGTCTCAATGGACGGTTTCCCTGTGAGTGCCCGGCACGACCTCAAGAAGACGCCTCCCCTGGTTTTTTAAAAGCTTTGGCCCTTGAGATGCCAAGAAGGTCTCGTGTTTCGACGAAATCCCCTATAATCATTCAGTCAAGATCCCACCCCCGCAATCGAAGACGCCGCGCTTGGCCGGCCGAGCTTGCTTGGAGCCCGCAGTATGGCTTATGCAAGTTGAGGCGGCAGCGTGATTGAAATGATTGTTTATTTCGATAGCGCCTCTTTTGGACAACCCAGACCTCGGCCCTGGCTCCAAGTTCCAGACAGTTTGCCTTTTACCTTTACCCGCCTAAAGCTTCAAAGGTAAACGGATTATTCTCATAGGATGCTCGCACACTATTTTGGCGTGATTGCTCTACTCATTTCACAGGCACTTATGCCCGGTCAAGTGGCACCGGCAGCGACCAGGGGTTCGCTTGCAAGTGGCAGAAAAGCAAGCAATTGCAGTGCAGTGCGCGGGAGTTCGGGCGGTAGGCTTCGCCTGCAAAGGGGACCGATTCACATTTCTCTATCTGGAAGCGGCGGCCAGGTTTGTGGAACTTGGGATGTTCCCTTGTACTTGGCCGAGTCAGAAGCTATCAAGAGACACAATCGGCGCGCCTGCGCATGTGTGCGTTCGTTTGCGTGTGTGTGTGTGTGTGTGTGTATGTGTGTGTGTGTGTGTGTGTGTGTGTGTGTGTGTGTGTGTGTGTGTGTGTGTGTGTGTGTGTGTGTGTGTGTGTGTGTGTGTGTGTGTGTGTGTGTGTGTGTGTGTGTGTGTGTGTGTGTGTGTGTGTGTGTGTGTGTGTGTGTGTGTGTGTGTGTGTGTGTGTGTGTGTGTGTGTGTGTGTGTGTGTCTGTGTGTGTGTGTGCGTGTGCGCATTCTTTTCTACGCACCTGTCAATCAATGGAATAGACTGGAGTACGTGCGTGCGTGCGTGCGTGCTTGCTTGCTTGCTTGCTTGCTTGCTTGCGTGCTTGCTAATATGAAAATATGCTAATATGCTAATATGCTAATATGCTAATCTGCTACTCATTTCTTGGCGAATAGGTCGGCATCGGTCAAGTGGCCTCATGGTCATGCGCTGGTGAACAAGGTTTGGCCAGGGACAGCAAGAAACACATAGAATCGTGAGTTGATTCAAAACGCGTTATGTTGCCCAGTTGGTTTGTCGAGCAAGGCCATTTTGCGGGTTCTTGGCTAATAGGATTTCTACCGCGGACTGGGTAGAAAGAGTGCTAGCACTGAACAACTTGCCACCCCTGTTGCGCAGTGCGCTCGGTAACAAGCTAGTCTTCGTGCCCTTGCGCAGAAAACAACCACAAAAACAAGCTTTACGACGGAACGATGATTCTATAAAAAGAAAGCAAGCACGCAGGGAGGGTGGCAGCGAGGGCTTGAGGTGTTTGCTCAGGTTCCAGCGCTCGGCGACGTCTTCAGAGCCTCGGCGCGCCCGTGCGGGTAGGGGGGAAGTATATATATATATATATCATCATGTGTTCGGCCTAGCCACAGGTCGATTGGGAGGGCCGGATGTCGAGAGGTCTCCCTGGACCATTTATGTTTCGTGTTCCCAGCTCAAGAAGCCTTTGCAAAGAGATTGTGGAGCATCCGACATCAGCCATTTGCGCTGCACCCTTCGGCCAGGCCACCAAAGTCTATGCTTTGCTGGCAGCCGCCTTCTCGGAGAATTTGCTGGTGGGCCGCCACACGAGGCCGACGGAAATTTTCAGTTTGGCATGGGCCCACCAGAAGGCAGCGCAAGGAGGTAATGCGTGTTTCAGGCTTGGCAGAGGGGTGCTGTGATTTGCTGTATTTAAGGGACTGGCGGTGGGGATCATGGGCTTGATGTTGTAGTAGCCGGGCCGCGGCGGATGCACGTGTCTCGGCACTCGGTGCTGACTCCGCCCGTCAGTGCAAAAGAAGTCGACGCCATGCTGGACTCCCTGCACTTGCCGGCAGCCCTGGCTGCATGGGTGGGACTTCTTACTTCCAGGCCTTACTGTACAGGCTACGCGGCCACACGGCAAGATTGCCATGGCGGACCAGTACTGTTACTGCAGCAGGTGAAACCCTTTTTGACCAGTTCTGAATTCAGCAACATACTAAGTTCAGACTCTGTTGGGATTCGGGAGCCCTTCGATTTGTTACCACATGTGAATGAGGTACAATGAGCTACATTCGTGCATGCATTCACTTAACTGAAGTTGTTCGTGGCCGCCATTGGTGCAGTGCATGAGACATGTGCAGGGCCTCCCTCAGTAAGACGGGTGAAAGGCCTTGGATCAGATAACTTGTAACAGAGGGAATAGCGTTCACAGCCTGAACTCATTCTGGGATTTTTAGCTTCCCCTCCTCAAACCTGGGGGCTTTGCTTGTTGCGGGGCTTTGCTAGCGGGTCAAAGCTGCGAAGGCTCCTGCATGTTGCCGGGGTCCACTTTAGACATCTTTAGACCTGTTCCACTGGCTCTATACGATCTGGACATAGGCTGGATCCCAGCGGCATCGCCTCAAAGGCAGTGGGCTCGCAGTGTTCGAACGGACTGTCGCACCGGTTTATGCTCATCGTGCAGCTTTGGTTCTATTATGTTCCATTTGGAACAGGACTTGCCAGCGATGTGCAAAACCACGTCTAGACCTTCTTTCGCACCGGCTATGCAGAATTAACGCTAGTATGGAGCCACCGACTTTCTTTTGGCAAGGCAACCAGCGAGAAACCACCGCCTGACTTCGACGCACTGGGCAGGAGTGGTTTTTCCCATTTATGACCGTCTTCGGGCAGTTTTCAACCCTGTCAGCACTTGCTATGTTACATGCGGCCTCCCAAAGTGTAGTTCACGGAGGGGACAAGTTTCGAGCGAGCGTGCCGCAGCCCAAACATTGCCGCGGAAGAACAAACCGTCTCAAACCCAACTGCAGATGTGCGACCAATCCACTTTAAAACCCGTATAGCCCGGCCACGCATTTCAAGGTCAATGGAACCCTTGGGCATGGTTTTATGAGTTGGCAATTCCGTGACCGATTTTCTCAGGGCAGCTGCATTCTAAGCTTTGTTTGGGATTTAATGAGGGGGTCCTGTGGTGATGCTGTGCAGCAATGCTGTGCGGCCACTGATCGGTGTTATTTCGGCATGCGCGCTGACATGATTCTGGCATGGCGACTTCGTGACGTGTTTCTTGTTCCAGCTATGTCTTTCATGTCACTTCCATGCTCAGAAAATTGTTGTCAACCACTGTCCATCCCGAAATTCACCAAGAACCCACAAAGAGCTTCTAAGGGGACAGATTGAACATGGCTATTGTAATTGCTAGTAATTACTGTAAAGGTAGTGGCGAATAATGTCCTTACCCGGGTTTTCTAAGCAGGCGGGCGGATTTGTCTTGGTGTTTTCAGGGTGTTTTGTTGCCCTAAGTTCAGCACCTTAGGCTTTTCTGCAGGGTCGGCACAGCCTGGTACCCACACTCCGGCCGCCGAGCCAGGATGCCTGTTTAATCCCGCAGCATGGTTTGAAGAGGCCGGGGGATGGAGACGAGCATTGCCGCGCAGATGCAAGTTCATCTAACTTGGAATGCCATGCAACGTTAGCTGTTGGCATACCTGCTAGCATGAGAGCAATGACTTTGCAGCCTCGCCCCCTTAGAGTGGACCAGGAACACTGGGGAAGCACTACACCGGTACCACCCCCGAAAGGCTCGCTGGCCAGGACCCCAGAGAAGCTGTCCAAGATCCTGAAGGTCATCACTCGCCGCACGCCTGAGGAGGCGAATCGGGTACCGTCTTTTTGGCAGCCTTTTGTGTCACCGTTAGAAAACCCTTCATTTTCATTCATGGGTGGTGGCATGGCCAGAATGACGCTGAAGACAGTCGAAGTCCGGGCAAAACAAATAGGTAGAGCCAGCGAAGCAGCCTTGGCAAACATTTCTTAGCATGCGAACCTTCGCAGACACCTTCAACAATGCTTCTTAGAAGGGGTTGAGCCCTTCCAAGGAGCTTTGCCTCTTAGACGCTCCTCCATGCATTTCGCAGAAGGTGTTTGCCTTCGCAGAAGTCTGCTTCCGACGCTGCCAGTGCGCCGACTCCTTTTGTTTTGCCCTAGCATGTGGATCAGCCCGTCCTGCTTGATTTGGATGACTTGACAGTGAAGAGCGGCCTCCCCCAGTGAGGCAGCTTGACCGCCGCGTGTGCCGCGTGCAGGTGGTGCAGGACAACCGATTCATTTCGGTCCGCTTCAAGCCGGAAACTGGCGAGCAGGCGCCAAGTCACTGCATTGCGCTGTGACTTGGGGTCACCAAGTGGATGGCATGTTGAAATCTGCGGTTCGGCTTTGTTTTGGCTGGTTATTTCTCTTAGTGCACATGCAATAGAGACCCTCGGTGGCGTACGCTGGCCAGATGCCCTGTTTGTTTTCTTTTGCCTTGGTTTTGCGGGGTGCCAGAGATCCAGGAAGCCCTGCCTCCGCCCAGGTACCTCCTTGGATGCGGGGCAAAGTGGCCCTGGCGTCTCGGCCAAGCCGACCGAACCAGCGAGTGGGCGAAGCGAAAACAAGGTCCCAGGTGAATTGATGACAATGAGGGTGTTTGCACGTGGCACGTATCAGCTGAGTCAATGGTATTACTTGTTTCCCAGGTCGCCGCAATTGGCTTCTCGCTGCTTGTGAGTGCCAGCTCCCCGTCACCATGCCCCGTCCGAAGGTGTCTCGGCGACATGAATCGAGAACTATGGGTGCCGCACTCGGTTGATGAGACCAAGAACCAAGAGTCAGAGTGGCACTGCCATGTCGGAGTTCAAGATAAACCTGAAACCTCGGATGACCGTGCCACACACATGGGACTTGGGGGAAATTGGGATGCTGATGTGGAATCCTTGCACACGGTTCCTCTCTGCATGTGTTTCCGTTTGACAATTTATGTCCCAGAAGCCGCTTGGAAACTGGCCAGGTCGTGCACCTTGGAAACTCATACTGGTAGTTGCTGTTGCTGCAATTCTCTCACAGTTCGCAGGCATCTCAACCGTTGCTTGAGGTTTGGGCCCGGCGGAGGTTCCTCGCTTGTGGCGCCGGCTTGCGTTACTGCCGACACGTCGGTGTTTTCGTGGCGGCCATGCAGAAATAACCCACCACCCCTGCCCTTTTAAATGGTGGTTGCCATCCAAAAAGGACAACTAACCAGACGCGAACCAAGTGGATAGGCCTCTATGTTTGTGAGCAACCAACTGGTAGCAATGTTCAGTATGTGGCGTGGTTGGGAGGGGCTTTGGAATGCTAGCTGGGCCGCCAGCCACACTGCCAATTCAAACTGTGAGCGGTTCGATGTTATTGAACAGTGTACATGCCAACTGGCATATCGAATAGCATTGCTTGGCCTATCGATCAGCGGAACGCTGCTGCCCGAAACAAACTGTTGCGCTGTGTGAGTGGTATCTCGTGTCAGCATGCGTTGATTTGGTTTATATGGGGTTTCCTCAACACATGTCCGTCAAGGCCCCTCCGCGATGCTGAAATTTTAAGCAGCTGTAGGATGAACCAGGGCATGCTGAGGCTGAGTGCTTTGAACAGAGCTAGGCAGAGTCCAGGATTGTTGATGCAGCTGCCAAAAGAGCTGTGAGCAGTCAAGATGCCTGATTCATTGCCAGCGTGGCTTGAAAGACATGCGCAGCATGAAGCTTGAGACATTCAGCCGCAAAGAAGCTCACAAGCAATCACCACCGAAAGAAGGGATAATTGAATGGGGCACCTGCATCGCGGTAGCTTTGTGGGGGGTGAATTGGACAAGCAGGCAGTCTTGTTCAAGCACTGCTTGTTCCCCGAGTAGGGAAGTGTTGTGTCCCAAAATCATGAAAGTGGGGCTTTGCCACGAAGGTGCCAAATCCTCGCGCACAATCGTAGCTTCCCTTCCACCTCGACAACCAGCCACCCTCGGCATGCCATGACTCTTTTCTTGGAGCCCCGCCTCCCGTTGATGGGCTATCTGCAGTTTGTGCAGATTTGAAGATGCCGCATCATGGCCACCTTCCATGAAGAGCGCGCTCCTGGCCTGCTAACCTTCACGGTGCAGAAGGAAGGAAGTGGCGTGGCAAAGCTTGGGCCTGACAGCCTGCTTTTGTAGCCAGAAGCTCGATGTGCTTGACGTATGCCTTACGTTTACATGGTAAGTTGTGGGCCATATGTTTTTGGCGGAGTGGCCAGAAGCAGCAGCAGGTGAACAAAGCGCATCAAGCAATTGCAAGTGCTGGCGCGTGATCTCTTCGGCACACAGCATGTCAGCATGAGTGAGGCTAACGAAATGAATGGCTAGGGTGCAACAGGTATCCAGTACTAGCAGTACTTGTCCGCGGCAAGCAGCCATCAACCAGGTCAGCAGATTGCATTGAATCCTAGCCAACAAATCTGATGCCCATAACACAACGCAGACTTGAGAAACTACAGTAGTTCCAAGGGAGAATGCATGCGCGGTCGCATATGATCACATATTAGCATATTGACATGGGCATGCAAAAACGGAGTATCTTGGTAGTTTGTGGGTTTCTTAGCTTAGCGTACACAGGTTGAGTTTCAAGGCAGGGCTAGCTCTGAACCTACTGCCATAGTCAAACCTGGTCCCGCTTGAGGGTTACGTGTGAGTCAGTGGGTTTGGATAAGTCGGTGGCCTGTTGGGGTGATCCAATCCGAATGGACTCCTTGAAGTAGCACAGCCATCCAGATTTGTTTGAAGCTTCATGAACCGCAATATGGGGCTACCAAGAGGGGACCACCAAAACAGCTAGAGCAGCTGTCATTCTGCCTTTGTTGTTGAGTAAAGGGCAAGCCTTCCCCTCACTCGGGTCTGCCGGCGAATTCTCCCTCTGCAGGGAGAAACAACAGGTTTTCCATTCGGAAGGAGAACCAGCACCTCAATAGGGCCCAGGTCCAATAGTGCCCAAGGCCCAATAGGGCCAAATTAATGGCTCCGACTGGCTGACAACAAGCAATCCTGCAATGCAAGTACTTGCAAAAAACACATGCGGCCCAAAGCCCAGAAGGCCCAACAGGACCTCTAGGACCTGGCGGCGCCCAATGCGCCCCAGTAGATCCCGCTGGAATCAATGCAGGCCGGATTTGCTGGGTCCTTTGCTGCCCGCATCCAAAGTTCATCCATCTATTTGTTTAGCTGTTATAATCCGCGATGTTCGTTCAGCCGCGCTCAGGCATTTGGCCGGTTCCGCCGCTCCCTGGCAAAAATTCGACGCGAGCAAGGTTCGGAAACTGCAAACTGTGGGCGCTGTTCTGTGTGGGATTCAAAGCAATCGATGTGAAGGGTTGCATTGACTGCACCCCTTTTTTTTCTTTTCCTACGGCATATGTAGGGCACACATGTATATCTATATGTAGAGCCAACAGCATGGCCAGGCCCTTCTTCAAGAGAAATCGACCCAGCAAGAGCCCAGATTTCAATTTGTGGCTAAGCATAGCCATGCCAACCAAAGTCGCGGTTGCGCACTGCCTGCCGAATCGGAACCGTGTTGGAATAGGCGGGAACTGCCCTAGGAACTTGTTTTGCTTTGAGGATGGGAGGTCAGCCAGAATGTTGAAACATAAGTTTAGATAGTTGTTGCTGTTCACGCTTAGTTCTAGGGCTGCTTGTCAAGATACACGTGCCAGGACATGTGCACCTTGAACTCATGAAGTTGAGGACCTGCAGAGCTTTCCATGTTGAGGAAGCATGTGTATGACTTGCTTTTGTGACCAGCCACGTTCATGTTTCGGTTTGTGCATTCAGCATCCGCAGCTTCCTAATATGAGCCAAGCAAGTTCCAACGATGGAATCGAAGATGTGGGCCAAGCCATTCGTGCGATGCCTTCGTGCACGGCGCGCGTATTCAAGACTCCTGTGCATAGCGGCATGTCTTGGCTTCACGTTGCAGGCATGGGGCGATATTGCATTGAGCCTTCCTTATAGGGCCATCATCTCAGATGTGGACTGTACGTTGATGCCTTTCGCGACAAACACGGAGCTGTCCTCAAGGAACCGTGCCGCGTTGGCCTCTGCCATAAAGGCAGGGTGTCAGGTGTGTGTGGCCACGGGCCGCATCCCAGGACCCTGGTATGAGGATTTGCTGCAGCAGCTGCCGGGGCTGGGCCCGGGGGTCTTTGCCAACGGCGCCCTGGTGCTGGCTGCCGACTCAGACGTGGTGCTGCAGGCCTCGTCGCTGCCTGCAGAGGCCGTGGCGCGGGTGGTGCAGTCCAGCCAAGGCGGCATCATTGCTGGCCACCGCGTGGCCCTGCTGGCGCTGCTCAAAAGCGACAAGGGCTATGGATACGCGGAGCTTGCTCCGGAACCCACTTGGGCTACACAGATGATCCAACGAGCTGCCGAGCCAGTGAAAAACATGCCGAGTTTTGACGACTTGCCATCTGAGGTGTACAAGTTTGTGCTGTTTACATCGCCCGATGTAGCAGGCTGGGCAGACGACATGGCCCCAGTGACTGCGGCGCTTGAAGATGCTCTTGCCGACACCGGTGTACGAGTGCTGGACTGCGGCCGCCATCACTGTGAGGTTCTGCCGCCCGGGGTGAACAAAGGCACGTGCTTGAGAAACCTCGCTGCATTCTTATTCTTGCATGTGCAGAAGCCGCTGCCCCCGGTTCAACGCCCATAAAAAGCTTCCCCCCTGGCCTCCTGCCCTCCAAATAATCAGCCAAGAGGCTGAGGCTGAGGAGTTGGAGTTTGAGGCTGGAGGTCCTCTCCGGCCCCCCCTGTTTGGCCAACAAAACAGCAATAGGAAAGTGCAAAGAAGCTGCGTTTCTTGTTTTGTTCCATAGAGGTGGAGAGTCCAAGGATCATTAAGGAGGAGTGGTTGTATTATAACGGGGGGACTGGCCTTAATTTATCAAACAGTGATAAGTGATAAGAAATGTGCATTTGCCACTAGCTTTTGTAATTTGTTCAGGGCGGATGTTTGGTGCTGAACATTGACTGGGGGTGGGGTGTGGGCCAAATCTCGCGGGTCCCTTCAGTATATGCTGGCAATCGTGGAGGGAAGAGGACTGTTTGTATGAAGGCGGAGTTCATTTAGGGATAGACATGATTGTGTTGACCCTCGAACCATTGAATGCACCTTGCCCTTGGTGCAAAAAAAACCACTTTGTAGCTGTATGTTAGCCGCTTGACGGGGCTTCAAGCTCCTGACGGCTGTATCTTTGACAGGTACGGGTGTGAGGCAGCTACTCGCAGCCTTGGGCAGCTTGGCATTTCCATACCCACCGGGAGTATTCCAGGAAGAAGCGAAACCACACAAGCAAGCATTAGCGTTTGCGCCGGAAGCCCGGAGCAGTTGACTGTAAGTGGCTTGTTTTGTATTTTCTCCGAGGGTTGGATGGGATGCGTTGAGGGGTCCAATCCAAGCTTCGCTGCCCAATGGCTAAGGGCCCCAACAAAGTCCGCAACATCATCCATGCAATCGCCTTGCGGAGGCATAGAATCGGAAGCTGCGATCGCCTGCGGGGACTCGGAAAATGATGTGGAGATGTTGCAGCTTGTGGGCTTGGGCGTGGCCATGGGCGACTTGCTTCTGATGTTTGGAGACTCGTTCATTTGCGATTTGCAGCTATTCGTTGAAAACCCCAGGAAACCCTACAAAACCCCAGAAAACCACCCACAAAAACCCTATTCTGAATCCTTTGTGGCACGTGTTTCAGGCGACGCCAAGCCGGTCGCCATGGCGGCAGCGGACGTGGTGGTGGCGAATCACACCGCGGACGGCGTCGCGGAGGCGGTGGAGCGCTTTGTTTTGGGCCAGTGATCTGCAGGACGCCCCGGCAGATGTCTTGACGGCCTTGGGGCCGCAGTGATCCTGTGGGCAACCTAGTCAGTGGCGCCCTTTTTTTTTGTTTTTTCTTCTTTTTTTTGGGGGGGGCGGCGGGGGGGAAGGGTTGCATCTGTAAACTCAACCAAACCAAAAAGGATGTCTTTTTTTCCCATGGCCACTATCTGAGGCCGAAACCGCAGTGATCCTGTGGGTAATTTCTGGTGCAGACTGCAAACGATTCGAACTTATTGGACCTCTGCAGGTGGGACAATTCTTCGCATCCCGTTCCTGGATTCCTCTGGCCAGCTGCAACAATTCGTAGGTCCTGGCATTCACAGGAATGGATGCCGAGCAAGGGCATGACCATGATCCAGACCCAGACCCACATGAGGTTCAGACCACCAAAGAGTCGTGAACACTGCGCATCCGCTTTCACAGGTCGGCGAAAAGAGTGCCCGCATGCATACTTATGCGTCATTTGGATGAGACGTTGCACGTGTCGTGCCAGACGCGTGCAAACATCAAGCCTGGATATTTTTTTAATTTTTTTTAAATGTCATGGTTACGGTTTCGGTTTGTGTTATTGGCATGGTTGTCATGAACATCGATGCACTAATCCTTTCCTTTAGCAAGGCTGTGCCAAAGCCCAGGATTTGGTTGGCTTCTGGCCCAGTGATCGCGGCGGCGCTCGGCTGGTGGAAGCTGCTTGACTGAGCCGGGCGCATCTTTCTCGCATTTTGTGTGGCACATCCGGGGAAGGCATCCGGGAAAAATCCTCTTCAGATTCTGTCATGGGAAGTTCTTTGTCCACAGGATGCAAAGACCATGCCAACCACTTTGCGGTGGCCTTATTTGTGAATCTAGTTGAACCAGACCCAACTCTCTGTTCAAGTCTTATTTTCTGGAGGTGGCAACTGCATGCAGCCCAGGATGTGACAAACCAACATCACTTCCGGCGACTCTCCCAGCAGGGCCCCGTTCCATGAATTGTTCAAAGTCGAAACATGGCCGGCGAGGTTTATGAGAATGTCTCGGAAGACTGAGACTTGACCCATTCCGGCCTGCAATGGGTTGTGAACGCCTCTCCTTGGCCAGGGTGCAAGATTCTGCACATAGGCCCGCCAAACTGGATTGGTGTCCTTCCCCTCGATGGTCAGCATCCATCTGCTGAGGCAGCTTTCACATACTTTGCTAGCTTTCCACTTCGGGATGGATTCTTCTGGCTTGGCTGAGGCTAGCAGCGCTGCTGGTTCTGCTGTTGCTTCTGGCCGCGATGCATGTCATGAACCAGGTCTCGGAGGAGGCTGTTTGGGGCAGTAGTTGTTTGATTTCTGCTGCCCTCCAAAGCCCTGATGGCTGCAACTCGGTACGATGGTGTGAGGATGCTTGCTGCCCCAATGTGTAGGAGATCCACACGGTCATTTCCCAGATACATTGGCTTTGCCCATGATGTAATTTGCATTCTTCGGAATCTCATTCCCCTGTTGGATATAGATTTAGATCATGGCCAATAATATGACTGGTGATGTGTGTTTGCTTCTGGGGGGAGAACGCGGAGCCATTGTGTACCTTGCAAGGTTGCAAGCCTGCTCCTGTCTTTTTTTTAGCGATGCGCGGACTTCCAACGTGCTGTTTGTTTCCTGAATTGAAGCAGGATACTTTCCAGTAGCCGACAATCGAACAATCGACAGGCGCAGAAAGCGCTGAAACCCCCCCCACATCTTGGATCATCTTGGTACCGTTGCTCAACGCAGGAGTTGGTGGCCATAGACGGTCTCGGGCTGCTGATCACCTGCCGGAGACGAGGCAGCCACGCTGAGAGACGTCACTTCGGCTTCGATCGAGTTGGGTCATCATCACCTTGCATGGAAGACAGCAGAGAGAGGGTATTCTTGTTGAACCTGACGGTTGCAAGCGAATGTGCGGACTGATCAATCAAGCATCTTGATGTCACTACTGGGCCCTGGGGCGCATGTCCGTCGGTGCTGTTTACTCCCTGCTGTGCCTCATGTCAGGTGGTCGTGATACTTCTGACTTCATCCCGGCCTTTTCCATTGAGGACCATGCCATACCATGCGCATACCTGGCTGGAGTGGAGTATACTGGGCAGTTGGACACACCAGCATTGCAGCGTGAATGATGGCCCGAAGGTTGCATCTTTGTTGTTAGAGAATGTTGCGCAGATGGGCACTCGCAAATTAGTTCAACAGAGAGACTCCGCCAATCTCTGTTTCGTTGGCTAGAACAGCCCGTCCAAACGAAATTTTGGGGGCCGCTTTGGCAATCAAGCGCATTCACGGAATTGCTCAGGACATCATCATTGCAGAGGCAGTTACCTACTGGGATGTGCCGCTCGCCACGGCAAGTCTTGGATGTGGCTGCCAGGGCAAGTCTTGAATGTTTGTACACCTCCCCACCCTTGAACGAGCAAGCGCCAAGTAGGTCAAGCAGGCTGCCACTTGTTGCCATAGATGTTCACTTTGCACCACGTTTGCATGTGCCATGCAGTCAGGACATGTTGTTTTTGGCTTGTTAACCAAGTGCGTTTGGTGCTATGGTTATTATTGTTTGTCCACTTGGAGTCCACTGCCCTGCGGCACTTTCGTCTACGAGTTCCACAAGCAATCAATGCCGTTCTGAAGAGGGGAGTCATTGACCAGCTGGATGTGACGCCTCCCGACTGCTCACCAAGGTTCTATTACCTCACCATTGTGGTGAAAGGCAGCGACAGGACCAAAGTGCCTCGTGCGTCAAGCAGACAACTGATGCAGTTCTGGTGCTTTTCGGTCTTGGGGAACGATAGTGTCCATGGTTGCTGTCGACAGTTGTGAGAACGTGGCTGTTGGACGTTTGGTCAAAAAGTCCATCGGCCAGTCCTTGGGGGGGTCCACTTCAGGCTTTTGTGACCTACGCATTTGTGTTGCGTCAGTGAAGTCCCCTAGTTTGATGCGTTTCCATTGGCGGTCAGAAATCCTCAGGGCATGCTGCCTGGACATGCCTTAATGCTCGGGGACTGGCCAGCGGGGACCAATGCGGATTCGACTAAAAACTGAGATGCCTCATTGATGCCGATAAGTCCTTTCCTTTTGAAACCCAAATGAGTGTGCAAATCTTGTTCTCCCTCAACAAGGACATTTGAGTGCTCATTTGCAGTTTCCTGCCGATGTGGTTTTTGGACATTTAAATTTCATTTTCTGTAAATGACCTTTTTGCGATTGGTGTCATTTTTCAAAGTGGGGAGAAGATTCGGTCGAGGTTTGCAGCCAAAATGAGGGGAACCGGGCCCAGATCTCGAGGTGCCCTTCTGCCAGCTGCGGCCCAATGTACAGCAGCAGCTCCGCGCTTCTTGGCAGAAACCAAGCTGTCCGGCTTTGGGCGAAGCGTTATTTGCTGTTGTTTGGAGAAGTAGGCTTTGGGGAGGGGTAGGCTTTGGGAGGCCGGGAGGCGGGAGGGAGAGAACGGTCAAATGTTTGATGGGCCTTTGTGGGGGGAGAGAATCTGGTCAAGGTTTGCGGCGAAATCAGGAGGATAATGTTGGAAGTGGTTGGATCTTCGTTTTGCCAGAGCCCTTAGAGGCAACAGCATCGCTGTATGTTTGAGCGTGTGTTCAGGCTGCTGGCTCATCAATTAGAGCTCACAATCTCCGAGTCCAGGTGCCCATCGGATGTCCCTGAAAACATCAGATGGGTGGTGTTCTTGGCGGGACGTGCCAGGATTCAAGAGAAGAAGTTGCACCGTTGGAATACCCCGCAACCAAGGCAGGCCGTTTTGGTATGTTCTTGCTTAAGCGTGTGCGGTTCTGTTCGGACGTTCCCTACAGCTGTTGCGGGCCTATCAAGCCTTCTCGGGGACGGCTGTCCGACTGGTTCGAATATCGGGGTTTAAATGCCTGAGGTGCTGCGCGCCTTAAAGCCGATGCTGAGACATCCGCAGTTTGCGGGCGGCACGTGAGGGCAAAAGGGCGTAAAGAGGCACGAAGAATTCATAGGATGGGTTTTGATTGCGCTTGGAGGCTGTAAGCGTTATATTCCAGGCCATGGCCATTGTGAAGTGACTCTCCTTGAATGCAGTGGTACATGGTTTTGGCACGGTTGTTGGGGCGTGAAGGCTTGCAGGGGTATCCCTTTATGCCTGTTCAAGATATGGTCGCAGCGTATCCTGATACGACGGGCTTGGCTCCTTGACTCAGTGTTCCACCAGAATCCGAATGCGTCAAGAAGACAATTCCTGCAAACTCTGATGATCCAACCCTGGGATTCCGGGGGCAGATGCCCTGGGGCTCGCGCCAGGAACGCTTTGAGCATGGGCCCGCGCCTGTGCCACATGTCCGCCGGCGGCCCGAGAAGGTGCGGCGCAGCAAAACTAAAGCCGAAATGAGAGACTTGCGTAGTGACCCTTGAAGCTCCTTGCATGATAATGTTGCAGGAACCCGCGGGCCACCAACAAAAGTCCCCGAGAAAAGCAACTTGCACAAATAGATGCCTGCCGCTAAACTAGAAAGCACCCCCTGGAATGTGAAGGGAGTCCGTTTCCAAGGCTCATTTTCGCAGATCGTGGCTTTTGCGCCAAGGGACACAATGACATACAGCAGGATGACATACAGCAGGAATGCCCATTTTGGACAAGTGGGACAGGGGCTTGGAATCCTTGGAAGCTTTGTTACATCTTTGCAAGCGAGGTTCTGTGTTTTGGCCAGTACAGGGGTGCAAGGCAAAGCGTCCATGCACGAGCGGCATGCAGCAGTTCGAGCAAGTGCTCTCAGCCCAAGTTTCACTTGCAGCTGCCATGCAGGTTCTCAGTTGGCGAGTCCGAGTTCGCGCGCGCTGCCATACTCTCAGATGTGACACAAGCGCGGTCGAAATCTGCATATCAATTCTTGAGTAGGGATGTAGCCTTGGCCTTTGCAGTAACGCCATGAGTGGGATGTTCGGCCCAGGCTTCGCCCTATGAGCTTTCCTTCAGCGTGGTCCATGAGGCAAGGGCAAACAGCGGATCCATGAGCCGGACTTAGATGCCGGAGGTTGCATCCGAGAGAGCCCCAAGAGAGTCAGCTGAGTCAGCGGGCGGACGGAACCCCTTACAACCTTTTGGAGCCAGACCAAAATTTCCTGTTTGGTCAACTCGACTTCAAAGTTTGATAACTACCCGTTTCGCCCGACCTGACGGTTCGCAAGTTGGGGAATCCGAAATACGGGGATTTCGTGCTAAGGATCGCGCTTTTTGGGGAGCAGACTCCCATGGGCTTCCCTTGCCATGTGGTGTCCGGGTCTCAGGCCAAGCCTCGCGCTTGCGCGCACGGCAGTCACGGCAGTCACGGCAGTCACGGCAGTCACGGCAGTCACGGCAGTCACGGCAGTCAGCAATTTCCATGAGCGCAGTTGGCCCGGCTTGGCCATGCTGGTTGTTGGCGTGTTTGATTCCAATCGGTTTTTGCTTCTTGGCTGTTGCCAACGGTGCAGAGGGGAGCTTCAAGTTCAACCGACCACCTGGTGGCAACTGTAGAAATCACAACAAGCTCACCAACGATAAGGTCCCTGAGTTACCTGGAAGTTAATTACTGAATTCCGGTGGGTGAGTTTGCCCAAATGGCAACATGCCATCAAATTCCATGGGTTTGAATAATGCCTTCCTCCCTGATTGCGATTGACTCCATGAAGTGAACTCGGCAACGTCTGACATGAGACAATCATATTCCGACAAAGTTTGGTGCCTCATGTAGTTGCAAGCTTTTGACATGTTTTGAAGAAAGCTGTGTCATTTGTAGCCCCAAGTGTTCCATGGTTGGTTCTGAGCGTCGCGTGAGCACCGGAGCGGCGAGAGGAGCCCTGACCAGCCCCTGGGCAAGGAGTCCTTTGCGTGCCGGAGGCCGAGCGGACGCGGGTCGCCAGGCGACCAGAGCCAAAGATTTTGAGGGAGTTAGCCTCCTGAACATTTCCGTCAGTGGAGACGGACACGGCGGTTCCAGGCCCCTTCAGCCCAGTGCACATGTTCCGCTAAGGCGTGGCGTCGGACATGACGCTCGGCGAGGCAGGGAGAGGGGTTCAGGCATACCAATTTGCGAGCCAAAGACATGTTATGGTTATACATGGCAAGCCGACTGTAAGCGTCCAGCAGTTTTCACCAATCTTCGCCCATGCCCAAGGATTCTCCCTGTGTGCGCAGTGCCAGTGTGCGAGAGGGATACGTTTGCATCAGGGGATTGCAGCGCGGGTGAACGGAACCACGCTGCTGTTGGCAGAAGAGCTTCTCTTCGCGAGGGAGCCCAGCTGGGTTTGCTAGTTTTTGTGAGAGTGGATGCGCATTATTCATTCATTCCAGCACATCAAACAAGAACTCAAGCGAACAATACTTTTGTGGGCTGAAATTTCAAGTCAGGGCTGCAACCATATGATTTTAGCTTTGAATAAGGTTACATGTGCTTATGTAGCACAAGTAGCACTTGAGATTCCGATGCCTCAAGCACATTGGCAAGTGGGTTGGTCAGCTCCTGTTGTGCACCAACAAGTCAACCATTTCGAGGAGAGGCCATGAATGAGATTTTCTCTCGGGATCAAACCATCCTCCAGCCTTGCGAGCGCGTGGCACTATCCCACAATCTCTGTATTCCGGCAACTGGCCATGATGACTACACCGGATCCAACCTGGTCTGTGTCAAAATGCACCAGTTGCCAAGAGAACATGAATCTCTTTTGGTGCAAGATTTCGTTGGATTGTGGGCCTTGTTGATTGAGCAACCGCTCTCTTGATGCCACTGCAGCCCTTTCTCCTGGCCCCGAGCGTTGCCTCCTGCCTCCACAACTTAGCCCACTAGCCACATATCCTGGAAGCTATGCATGGGAGTTTTGATTACCATCCAGTCACTTAGTCACGGACCAACTTGACGAAATGGATCAAGTTGTCTTGGTGCCGGCTAGGGGGATGAGGGACTTTCCATTGGGCCAGCGTCGCAAGCCTTCGCCTAGGCTCTGATCACCATGTGCCCGGTTGGGATGCCGTTGGAGCCGCTTAGCATTGAACTGTGGGGAAATAGACCGTTGCAACAGAGCCGCGTCCAGCCAGTCCAAACTATAATTTCTGACATGGATTTCCGAGGCCCCAGATCCTTCAGCTTGTCGCTGCCAAAGCTTGACCCAGCATTTGTGTTGTGAAGTGCCCTTTCCCCATGACCAGGTCGCAAAAACGGGGGGGGGGGTGTTAAGGTGCTAGGGCTCCATAAGTCCAGCACAATTTACACATCCCCAAGTGGGTGAGGTCAACATCGCTATAGATCGTTGTTTTAAACAGCGAATAGGGGGTCACGCCTCAGGTCGCGGCACCCCAAGTTCTACAAAGCCCGTTTTGTAGACATTAGAAATTACTATAAATGCGTTATGCCCATCAGTTTGTGGAGGCTATATAAAAATATGTAGGCATATATATATATATATTTAAATAAATAAATGAACAAACAATAAAATATGTATAACTTGTTTTTTTGAGGGCCATGTTGAGGGTTTCGGCCTGGTTATGTCATCTTGCAGGCATGAGGTTTGGTTCGCGGTGCATCTTGTAGAGATTTGGCTTGAGTTGTTAAAACTGCTATCTGACTGCTTATGTGTCTAGCTCAGTTTCAAACAAGATGATGCTGGCGCAGAGGAGTTTGCATTTGTTTGCGGGGCTTGGGCGATTTGGTTTTTCATTTATTCATACACCTCCCTGCAGAATGGGTGTCCAAGCCAATTGGAACATTGGTAGCCAACGCCCGCTACAAAAAATGACTTCAATATTTCCGGGCGGCCCCAACGACATAGATCCCTAGCTCCTATTTACATCAAATTACAGCATTTTGCTAAATTCAAGGGCGCCTCCTCGAATTCAGGGAACTATTTTGTGGGGTCCAACCCCCGTCCCTGGATGCACAGGGGGATGGCTTGACTGGTTTTCTCCTGCCGGAGAGACTCCGCTGTTGCGACACTGCTTTTCTCAAGATTCAATCAAGACTTACAAAGAGGACTTGTGCAAATCAAGGAAGAATTGGTTCGTTCTTGTGCCTAGGGCATTTGGACATAATGAGGCCCCCCGGTGCCTGTTTTCATTTTGCCACTTCGCATTGTTTGTTGTTTAGAGCTGTTTCATGGGAAGTTGCTACTACTTAATGTCACTGCCCCGTACAGAATACAGCCCGTGATGATGTTGAAACATACTCTGGCTGGGCAAATCTGGAGGTGCAGCAGCTTGTTTGGTGGTATTTGGGGGTGCTGTGCATGACACTTGCGGGTGGCCATGCTTTGTAAAACACCATCCGGGGAAGCCTCCGAAAGCATCGGCATTTCTCAGCCGCAACGTTAGCAACGTCCCCTGGCACCCCGAAGCGGTCAGTTTGGCTCACGGGTCCGCGACTTCGGACTCCGTGAGGCTCGGTTTTGGGCAAGGGCCAGGTGGCAGCTTGGAAGGCGCGGGTCAGGAAGGTTTGCCCGAAGCGACTCGACCTTTTGACCTTTTGGTTTCCCTGTTTGTTCCATGGTTGGTCATGGCCCTAAAAGGTCAACCTGTTATTTCTGGGTCCTTTGGGCAACTGAGACATGGTTTGCATGGGGAGCTTCAACCAGGCGAGGCATGGGGCATGTTTGACGGCGATGTCTGGGATACTTCTACCGGGCAGTGGTTGCAACCACATGTCTTACAGCATTGGGAGATCGCATCACGTCTCGATTGAGGCTGGCATGCCCAGCGATGCGATCATCCGTGATATCTCAGTAAGTAGTGTGGCAGCAGGGGGCATTTCATGGATATCGCATGCACGCAGCATCACAGAAACATGAAACGGCAAACAAAGGGCGGTTAATGTCTCAAGTGCCGTTTCAAACTTTTTGAATTTGCGGTTTCAAGTTAAACGACTTATGAATTCACGGGTTCCCATGAGCACATGGGCAGTGGAGGCGCATTTTTTCTGAGCACCGCTCAAATGGCATTTCTCTCGCATGCTTCACTTTGTCACTCGCCTTCTGCTGCTTACTTCCCTTGTGGCATTTCGCGCAAGGGCCCGAAGACTTTGATGGAGGCATTGGCTCAACTTGACCCACTGCGGTCGAGTAGAGGAGGAAACGCGGTCGTCAGGACCTGAAGCCAACTTGCTTGGTGTCAATACGAGGCAAACAAGAGTCACAAGTTACGTTGCACATCACCCACACCATGTCCTTTGTTTGTTTCTTTCGGAATTTGACGCCGACTTGGGGGGTGTGTCCGCCCCCGCTGCCCGGACAGCTTCATTAGGCAGACGATTGCAGGTTGGTGCCTTGGCTCAGATTGGGCCCTTGGCGTTGCATGATGTTGCATGTTTTTGGCCGCTGCATGTGCAAAGTTCAGACACATTTCAATTCAGATGGTTTTAGGAAGGAGCGGGTAGAGGGTTCAGTTTTGGCAGGTAGTCAGGCAGGAAGGCTGGTATTTATGGAGGCAGGAATCCGTTTGCGCCTTCAGGCGTCCTGCCGACCCTTTCATGTTTCAACCGCATCCGCTTCAAGCCAAGAGTGGCTTGCCTCAGATGTATGAATGCATTGATGGTGCTGAGTTTGCGTGCATGCCTTTCATGCTCCCTTTGCCCCCCTGCGCTTTGCAACATTGCGCCTTCCCATTTGTTTACCTTGCTTGATCAATACTTTTCCACACACGCTCACCTGCCCGACCCTGCTGTTCTTTTGTGGGCGCCCTGCCATAGCTGTGATGCTGCTGCCACATTCAGCTGAGGATCACGCAGTTTTGCTGCCTCTAGCAAAGCAGATGGGCTTGCCAGCTCAGTGCAGGAGGCGGTCGGCGTTGGGGTTGTGGGTTCGTTACAAGGGTTGCTCAGGCAACCTCGTGATTCCAGCCCGGTTTTTTCACAGCTCTTTTTGTTGCGTCCTGCCAGGCCGTCAGGCACCGTCTCAGAGACTGGGAAAGTTGAAGTTCAGATTCAGAAAGGCAGGGCGAGACTGGGGGCGGGGGCCAAAGGAGCGCAAGGAAATGACGATCATGGCAATGCCAAAGTTGAAGCTGCTCAGATTCGACTTGCCAGAAGACAAGACCTGAATATACACTTATGTATGCTATATATATACACATACACATCAAGAGCTTCTTCACGTGAAATTTAGCCTTCATGCCCTGGAGGAGAGACGTGCTTGTGGGTGGGGAATGCTCAATTGCTGCAGGCCAGCAATTTGTGCCACACAAGCTTCGTCTCCGGGGCACCTTCATCGACTGTGAGGATGAGAACTCCGACGACGGCGTGACTCCTCACGCTCGAAGCGATCCAGGACTGCTTCACATTTTGTTCCCCAAGTGCAAGGCGTTTGCCCCGGAATGAGTGGGGCAGAATTGTGCGGGTTTCATTGCCCTGGGCCCATGCTGGTGTATAAGCTGTTTGATTTTTGGAGCCAGGGCTGAGCCGCGCTCAGGATGCGACATCAGCCGACCGGAGATCTTTGAGTCTGAGGAACAGCTGCACGGCTGCACGACGGTTGCGCAGCTCACAGGCCTTAAGACTGTGTTTGTTGAGGCCCTTTGCCAAAAGGGGACATCAAAGGGAAGCCACCCATTTTTGCGACCTCAAACCGGGCACCAATTTGCAAGCAGCAAAACTTATATTAAACAAATGTGCACCGGCTTACGCTGCGTGGCTGTTTGGTGCAGCAAGAGACAAAGACCTGTTTTGGACTGAGAAGGCAAAGGTTGATATCAGCCAGCTTGCCGAGCGAGCTTGCCATTGGTGCCGGAGGTATGTCGAGCAGCTTTGCGACTGGCAGCGCGATTGTCCTACCACTTTTGATTTCGACGGGCGTCTTGGCAGCACGCCATGGCAGGCACAGGTTGGATTTGGAGAGCGAGTTTCTCCCACTCAGGGAGCTGGCCACTGCTCTTTGCAACTCAGGATGCAGGTGCAGCTTGTCAAGACGTCGAAGAGGCGCACCTGTCAATTGTAGCTTATTAGCCATTGTTGTGTCAGTAGCTTCAGTGATTCAGGTACTGTTTATATGTCCAGGCCACCCCTTCCCCAGGGTGAAGGGGGGGTTGGGTGGTTGGGTGGGTGGGTGGTTAGTTTTGGGTGAATTAGTTTGATTTGGGGTTGATTTAGGGTTGGTTTAGGGTGGGTAAGGGCGGGGGGGTTGGGTGGTTGGGTGGGTGGTTGGGTGATTGGATGGGTGGTTAGTTTTGGGTGAATTAGTTTGATTTGGGGTTGATTTAGGGTTGGTTTAGGGTTGGTTTAGGGTTGGTTGAGTGGGTTTGGGGTGGGTGGGGTGGGTTTTGGGTTGGCTTAGGGTTGGTTTAACGTTAATTTAGGATTGGTTTAGTTAGGGTTGAGGGTTTCGGGTTGAGGTTTCGGGTTGGTTGTGGGTTGAGTTGTCCTCCATGTCGGCATGCAAGGGTGCGAATTCAGGGGCTCGAGGAAGGGGTCTGGGGACCGTGGGAGCGGGGTGGGATCGGCTCGGGGTTGGGCCGGGGCCGGGGAAGGCTATCAAGTGCTAGAACCGTCCGGAAATGACGTCGCATATTTTCGGCGCCCCGTGCTCCGGAGATACCAGGCCAAGCGATGCTGCGACGGAGACTTCGGTGAATTTGGACAGGCCGGGTTTTGTTCGACGACTTGTGGAAGATCCTTCCAACTTAGCCGAGCCCAGTTGTCATTTGCCCCCTTTGGATACCCAAGCTGTGAGCCAGCTTTAATCAAATGACACCGTGACTGTAGCATTATGGATGTGCTTGCCGGATTTGACCAAGGGGAATGTGAGCTACCTGTTTCCCAGCAGCCCAGGCCAACACCCGCCTCTGAAGGCTGGCGGGAGAGGATCTTCGCAAAGAGCGCAACTAACAATCAGTGAATTAAGTTAGTGAATTGGCGCTTTGACTTGCGGCAGACTCCTCGGTGGCAACGGCCCAACCGCAACCAGCCAACCCTGCAAAGCCAGCAGTTTCCTGTGAGCATGTCGAGTGTCGCTGTTTGGAGGGTAGTTATTCCCTTCCTTTTTTGACTTTGTTTTCCAATGGGCACAGGGAATCCACCCACTTGGTTCCACGTGCTCCACGCCTGGCAGGTGTTGAGCAGAAGCCTCTAACCATCAAGCGCAGCTCCCTGCGATGGTCGGACCTTGAGGACGACGATGCCGAGGCTGGCGGTTGCTTCAGGCGGTGAAGCTTCCGCTCTCCCAGGGGTTTGGGGTGCCATGTCTAGTTGTACATAGAGCATAAGATTGTATGGTGCTTGAACCAATGTTTGACATGTTCGATGCAACAGGCAGTTGGGAGCACCCTTAATTGAGACGCTAGAAGTCAACTTGTTTGCTGCAGGTGGGTAAACTCAGCTCCTCCGGTAGGAACGTACGCCCTTAACAAGTTGCCACCGTGGAATTCTGCAAGTGTGGCGTTTGCTTCTGCACGCAGAAACAAGTGATTTGATGGGACATGGACGGATGCGCATGTCAAGCCCTAGTTTGCTTGTTGGCATCAGTTGGCATCGATGCCTTGAGCTTTGCCGGGCACATATGATATCGCACATGCTTAGGTTTCAAGAGCCACCAGTGACCTGTTGCAGACGTTTCGGGCGCGATTTTAGCATGAAACACAATGGCTTGCCACCAGTTTTCAAACTGCTGGCTTCAGAAATCCGGATTCCGTGGTTATGCAATGCCTGAGCCACCCGCCTCCCTGTGAAAGACAATGCTGGTGGTTCATGTAAGTTGTGGCATTTGGTGGAGGCAGGGGACGACACATTGTGTTTGGGGACCATGGGCAAGCGGCCATTAGATTGACTTGGCGTTGGCGTCGCGCAGGAGCTGCCAGCCATGAATTTCTCATCTGCCGCTCCCAAATTCCTCAAGGATGGAGACCCTTGGCTGCGATTTGTTCAGCACGCGCGGCCGCCCTTCAAAGCCACCCTGGGGCGGGTTCTGCCCGAGCTTCAAGCAAAGCTGCTGAACATGTATGGGGATGGACAAGTCACTGGCAGATGCTGGGGGTTGGGCAGACGCTGGCACTAGACTTATGGGATGTTCCACACTCAAGCCTGGCAGTTGCCCCAAAAAATATTGCAGGCTTTGGGCCTTCTGGTTCCCTTTAGCCCCAGACTTGGGTTGCTTAGCTATGCTGAAGTCTTTCCCTTTCTTTGCGTCGTGAGGTTCACGCCGTTCTCGAAATCCGCCTTCGCGGAGGTACCCCGCGCGGATGTACCCCGCGCGGATTTTCGCGCGCGGATTCGCGGGGTTGGGATGGCTCCAAGGAGATGCCCTTCGCCTGGGACGCGGCCAGCGCCGCCAACTCCGAGGAGCTCGAAGAGCCGCGCGACAGCAACGTGAAGACCCACTACGCGGTCTCTGAGCCTCCGAGGACCAAAAAAACACGCAGAAGACGACTTCCCGGAGGTTGAATCATGAGATCGCAGAAGATAGTTGCCGGAGGTTGACTCATTTTGCGATTCTTTGCGTTCCACTTCGTTGTGCAGAGAATTCCATGAAATGATCACCGTCGCGCCCGCGTGCAATCGCAACGTGTTCCTGGTTGGCGGCTATGTTTCAACGCTTATATAGGGGCGTGCCTTTTGGTCACTTCTTGAACAGAGTGAACTGCAACATTCCCCTTGTCAAAGACATTTGTAATGTTAGAACTTTGCTTATGACGCCTGCTTCAGCTTTGCAGGATGCGGGTGCGGAGAAGGGGTAACTTTGAGAACAAGGACCGGAAGGGACACGGCCACCGCTACGTGTGGTCGACAGGCAGTGGTGAGCATTCTGTCATGTCGCGAAGTGAATTGGCCATTTGACACTGTCGGGCTCTGCCTTAATTGCTCCGACGTTTGTGTCGGGCATTTGTCAAAAAAAACGACCCCTCAAAATCGTGATTTCCTTGCAAAAGCTATGTGAAGACACTTCTGAAAAAAACACCCATGTGCAAAGAGAACCATGCAGCAGTTTCAGCGAGAAATCGCTTCCAGTTCTGCGTTTCAATTGGTCCTTTGTGGGCACCATGGCTTGGTTCAGTGTGGCAGTCGCACGCGCAGGATTGGCAGAATCGGAACGTCCGACACCATACCAAGAAGGACTGATGGAACGGGCAAGTCAATGTTTGGTGTTTGCATGATGGCCTTTAAACTGCCTGAGTACCTCACAATTCTGAGGAACTACAATTTGTCAAACGCAGGCCTCAATCTTCCAGCCTGTCGGTTTCAATCCTTTAGCTGCATGAAGTCATATTCGATCTTGGCTAGAAGAGGCCTGGTCCCTCATGCTTCACGGTCCTCCTGGCACAGAAGGGCCGATTTGTTTGGCCTTGTGCCGATTGTCTGGGCAGGCAGACAGTTTATGAATTACACCGAAGGTCAAGGAGGGACAGCCAGGCACTCCGGGCACATCAAGGTTCCGGCAAGCATGTTTTTTGCAAGGGGGGAATGCATCCCAGTTCGACTTGCAACCATCGTCAGGGGGCTGCCTAAACCAGACACGGCCTTGCAGGAGGTGCAGCTCCCGCCGCGGCCGCCCCAGGCCAGCTTGGGTGGCAAGGGAAGGGATGTCAGCTCTGTCTGATTTCCAAGATGACCAAGCTGGTCCAAGCTGGTCGCAACGCAACACCAGAAGCCACTAGCTGGACACCAGCTTGATCCCAAGTGATTGCCTTGTAGAACGGTTGGGCCATGTCAAGCACTGCGGACCCACCCCATTTATTCCGCGTTCATGTCACGCTTCCCTTTGAGACACAACTAAGCATTGCGCATATGTATGTGTATGCATAATATAAATAAGCATATATATATGTATATGTATATATATATTATGTATATGCCGAGGTCTATATATCATAGAAGCTGCCAAGCGCCGCATTGTTGACATAAACATAACTAGATGGGTACTTATTTGGTGCTCTTGCAGACCTCATCAATCACTGCTACATGCCTTTATTTATGATGACTTCCGACTTTGCTCCGGTAAGCACACATGTTGCTCTCACGTACCATTGTCGACCACGTTAGCACTACATGGTACCCGCCCACCAGCGTTTGTCACAGTTCTGTGAATAGCCATGAGACACATGAGACATGCAACATGTTTTAACATGCTTACAGCTGGTGCCAATTTGCTCAAGTCTCGCCTACTGTCTCAGGTGCATGGTGCCAACTAGCACTGAGTGCGTGAAAGGGACAACACCAGCCGTGAAACCGCAATCAAGCTGACTCAGTGTTTTCTTCCTCATCGGGGGTATCGGCCATCGTCGGTTGGTGTCATATAGAGCTGCTACAATTTTTGGAGGTTTGTAATCCCAAGGTTGGGGGCCTGAGTTGCTTGGCATTGCTAGCAACTGACTGTGCGACAATGCCCAAGTCACGACCTATTCCACCAGCAAGAGTTGCCCGCTCTTTGGGGAAGTCTTTGTATACAGCTTGCGACCAAATTGGTAGATTGGCACTGGCCAGCAAAACTTGGCTTCGACATTGTTGACCAACCCACATTATGTATAAGTCTGTATGTATATAAATATGCATGAGTCTGTTTGTATGATGAGGTGCCGCCCGAATGGGTTGTTCGGTAATTTGTTCATCCTATGCTGCATCATGCGCAGACAGGGACACACACACAGACACCACATCCATTTGCATACAGTCTTGGCAATGATCATGGGGGGGTTAAGACAGTACACCACTTTGTTTATCGCTGTTCTGCAGGCTGAAGCGCCGCCGCCCCCAAGTCCAGCCCAGGGAGAGGAGGAATTGCTTGGCCGCGTGGGCAGGGAATAGATGAGATGATCGGCTTGCGGGTTTGTCTCTTTCGTGCGAACGCAAAACAGCACCTTTAGGACACAAAGAGTGCCGTCAAAAGTGCGCACCCAAAAGGCACCATGTGCATGGCCTACTCGTTTGTGCTTACCAGGTCCGTTCCGATTTGGGGTCCAGACAATGCCCCCCTTTGGCTTGGGGCAGCCCACAGCCGTGGTGTTTTTGGTTAGCTTACAAGTTCTCCATCGATGATGTTGGCAGAGGTTCGCCCAACAGCCGCGAAAAACGCAAAAAAAAACCATCGCTCTCGGCGACGGAGCGTGCAGGACCCGGAGAAGTCGGAGAAGGTGAAGCGGGAGATTCGGGCACGGCACTTGCATCAGCTTCAGGCGCCCTCCATTCGAGCACCTTTCCAGCATGCTCACCGTCAGGGACACTAGCGTTGGTACATAATCTAATGGGTGCTCGAACACACTGAAGCCTCTGTTTTGTGACTTGCACTTCCTGCATTGGGTCATTGTCTTCCGCGTTTCTCTCATAGCGATGTGTAGCAACTTGTGGCCAGCTCATCCCCGCACTTCTGACCGATTGCAGGGTGTGGACAGGAACCACTTGCCCACGCGGTTCCACCGCGAAGAGCAGCGGCAAGCCTTGAGCAAGGACCCGTTAGATGAGCACATTGGCCCTTGGGAAGCATGATGCTCGAGACGAAGGCCTCCCATGTCCCACCCTGTTTCGCTGAGTTTTGCGAAAAGCTGAGTGGCGACTTCCAGCTTTTGGCGTTGCATGGCGTGTGCTTCCCAAGACGCGCTTGCAAGTGGCACGTTCTTCAGTGGAGTAGAACATGCAAACACAAATGCAAGTCGAATCCAACAGGTTCATTCTGATTGCCGAGTGCCGGCCTCACCCAAATCCAATTGCCAGGAGATGCAAGAGAGCGCCCAGCAGATGAGAGAAGGCTGGGGCAATCAGAAGAGGACCAAAGACAGCACAGCCAATGCACATTGCAAGTGACGGGAGGGCACGGGAAAGATTGTGTGGTAGTTTTCTCGGCCAGGCCCGAGCCAGCTAGTTTGTTTTTGCTTGGCTTTCCACGCTGTGCCAAGGATGCCAAAGGACTTAGCTACAGGAAACTCATCAGGAAGCCTTGGGGGTTGCATGGTTTCCTTTGAAATTGATCTTAACCGCTGCTGGACATGTGGTTTAACTTTACTTTCTGCTATGTGTGCTTATTCTCGTACCGCCAGAAGAGTCGGGGAATTTGTCGCATTGAATTCCCCTCGGCGCAAAGCCAGACCTGCAGGATGTCCACAGTTCTGGCGGCCATGGAGGAGCTGCCCAAGCGAGCCCCTGGGCTAACTCGTGACCGAGCAGTTTAGCGCTTTGTTAAGCCATTGAGCGTGTTCGAGATATTGTCCGGAACATGTCAACAAGAGAGCTTGCTGAAGTGACATTTTTTGCCCTACTGTAGGGACCTAGGGGTGCCAGTGCTCCAAAGACAGGGTTTGCTTGTAGTGCATGCACAGGGAACAAGTTGGCACACGTGGTAGCAAGTTGTGGAGCTTGCGTCGTTGGCCTGGTTGGAAGAAGCTCGGCTATCCTTGCCTACACCACAGGTGGGTGAAGATATGCACAAGCTGGCCAGCCACGTGGTGGACAGCGTTCAGAACGCCGCCTGGCGATCGTTTCTGAAGCGTTTGGCGGATACAATTAAGCCTCATATCATATTGGCTTTGGCATTTAGGCGTAGCAAGTTGGGCAGTGCCCAACGCCTTTGTGGCCAACTTAGAAAGGGGCTCGACTTCTTGTTTTCTTCGGACTAAGGAAAGCATCTTTGCAAAGAAAAACATGTTGCCATTTTGCTCATGGAGAGAGGTAATGCCCCGGGCCGTGCCATAGGAGTCCCTCAATTCGGCAACAGGCGTGAGCAACGCTCGCCGACCCCAGGAAATCAACGAGGTGAGCTCTGTGATTCGAGCAGACGTGGCAGTGGCACAGAACATGGAGGCCAACAAGGTGGTGAAGCATTTGGAGGCTGGGCCCTGAGGCCCTCAGGGCCCTGGGGGGCCATGAGGCTATGAGGCCATGAGGCCACTGCCACTGTGCCGAAATGCTCTACGGATGGCCCTGGCAAGCATGGCCCTTTTTTGACCGGAAGTTTTCTCCACTGGTAAATCCAATGCTGGGGGGATTGTATGTTGAGATGCTGCTTGTCAAATGGTCGTAAAGGGGCATGCGGCCTGTGACGGTGCGGGTCCAATACTGCTTCTGATGTGGTATGAAGCATTGGCTTGCTGGCTTTGAATGAGCTTTCTGTGTTAGTGGCTCTGACCTGGGACGAGCGAGACCTGCTCGAGGATGCTCTAGAGAGAGAGAGGGCGAGAGAGAGAGAGAAGGATTGCCGTTAAGACTCCCCCGCAAAATCGTATAATCCTTCAAGCGAAGCCAAGCCAATGAAAGTAGGCCGGGTGGTTGACACATGTCCCTTCCAAAGGTCGCGCATTCGCCCATCAGCTTCACCCATTGTGTTATTTTCCTTTATGCTTTTCTAAAACCGCATCATGTCTTTCCTTAAGGTGGGGCGGGATGGTCAGGTCGTTTTGCGCACAGGAGGATCCTGAAGAGAATGAGGGCAGCTAGGTTTGTTGCCAACTTGTCAAGTCAAAGAGTACGAGATGTCCTGGCAAAGAACCTGACATATCCTGAAATCATTCTTTTGTTTGTGTGCTCCTTTATTGTGCGAGGAAAATCAAGTACCTTCAGCATGCCCAGCCCTTACCTCGCTGTGAGCATTCGGTTCATCAGTTGGTTCCATCCAGAGGCCCAACAATGTGTGCGTTAGTGAAAAGGGTGTGTTGTGTTGTGTTGTTGAAGCAGTAGTCAGCTTGCGGCCTCATTTGGAAACAGACAAATGCCATCAGGCCTTGCAGCAAGGTGCATATCAAGACTGCAACCTAGCATTCGCAATATCCAGTTTATCAACGCTTACAATGGAGTCGATTGCTTTGAGCAGGGTCTCAACACCATGCATGTAATTAAGTCTGCTTGCGCATGCTGCGATGAAGTGAGGGTTTGGTTTGACATGTGTTTGGAGATTAGGCATTTGAGGGAATTCCTTTATCCTTCTTCGACTGAAGAAGCTTCTTTTATGATTGGGCACAGTGGGGACTGCTTTGATTTGCTGTCTTCCACAGGACCGTGGAATTCCTTGCCAGGTCATCCCCACCATGGTTCTGAACCTTCTGGAGTCGCGCATGGAGAAAGCCAAAGCGCAAGTTCGGCAGAAGGCGCTAGCCAGAGATGTGGACCTCCAGCCAAGAAGTTTGACGCGGGGGATCTGCCGTCAAAAACGTATTGCAAGCGCCCCCCCAACGCCCCCCAAAAGGTTCTCAGAAGCCCTTCTAAGAATGCTTGGTGGCATAAGAAGGTTCCTTTCCGGGGTGATCTTTCCCGTTCCTCTCGGCAAGCAGCGGATCTTTTTGGGCTTCGGCATGCTTCGGCTTTGGGGCGCTAGGTCGGCGGCATGATCCAGCAGCTCAGTGCCATCCACGAAGAAAGCCACGAAGATGGAGAGGAGCTGGCAGAACAGAACCTATGCCAAAGACTTGGAGACGATGAGGATGAAACATCAACAGGTCTTGGCAGTTTTTGGCGACGAGCCGTGGACCCCTGTTTTTGTGGGCATCCTTAGCAGAATATTCCTGAAGTATTTACCTGCTAGATGAGGCCAATCATTCAAAAATGGATATTCAGGCAAACGCATTCGGCTTCGCATTGCCCATCAGGCTTCACACACACACACGCACGCACGCACGCACGCACACACGCATGCACATGCGCGAGATTACTTGTTTTATTATGTTTTGCAAAGGCACCTGTGGAACATAGCGGTGGCTCCTTTCTTCGGAGAGATGCTGTGTGGCAGCGAGGGGGGCCTTGACATCTGCAAAATTATTCAGGCTGGAGCCAGTTGAATGCATAGCATCCTCACTAATGACACTTCCCAAGGCGGAATTTCGGCAAAGCAGTGTGGGCAGTTGCAAGTTGTCAAGCAAGTTGTCAATCAAATGCATGGTTTAGTCCGTTATCTACTTTCACTTTCCGAGGACATTGGCCTCCCTAGAAACCAAATGCCGCGAGTGCCGGTCTTCTCTGTTTTATCAAGAATGTTTTCATGTCAGCAGCCTTCGCACTTGCAACGCCTTAGAAGTACCAACGCTTGCAAGTAGCAGCATGAAGCAACTGTCCAAAATAGTACCCGCGCTATAAGACTCAAACACCTGCAGGAAACATAAAAGGCAAAACCAAAGTTCTAAATGACATGCGTTGGCATCTACTGTCATTTGTTGGCTTTTATTATCCGGCAATAGCACGTTGCTGATTCAAATAGGTGTATTTAAAGCGATCGTTTCTGACAGGTAGAGCCTTCCATTTGAACAAACATAACCTCATGGAGAACACAAACAGACAAACAGACAAACCAAAGGTCTGAGTCTGAATGAGAAACCAGCTGAGAAAACTTGCTGAGGGGAAAGGGAGACTTGCCCAGAGAAACTCGCTGAGAGACTTTGCCCAGAGAAGTTTGTTTGCCAAGCAACTGGACATTTGCGCGCTTGTTTGCCTTGGTCGTCGTCTAGTGGGGGCACCCTTGGGTTGATAGGCAGGAGAGAGGAGGAAATCCGCCCGAATTGGGGGGGTGCCAAGCGTTACACGCGTTAGGCGCCAGACATGAAGCTGAGGATGAAGATCATGTCCAGCGAGGTGGCCAAGATCGCGGGAGCTGCGGTAGAAGCAGCGGCGCAGGAGTGCCGTGCCCATGCTACCCAGCAGCTTGACATCGCCGCCCGGATCAAAGGGACACGGCAAGAAACAGCCACGGGCGCTCTTCGTTTTGCAGATGGTGGTCGGGTGCTTCGCTTTTTCCCTTGCCCGCTGGGGTTCTCTTTTTATTTTCCCTTTCCAGAAAAGCCAAATTCTTGCAAGGATCCCAAGTTCGGCCAAGATCGGGCATGTCCTTGCAGAAACGGGGGCAGGTGCACATCGTGTTGTTAAAAGGGGTACTTGATTTCGTCTTCACCTTATGGCTGCTGCAATGTGGCCATGAGCTATCCATTTGTCCGAGCGAACCCCAGGACTTTCTAGTGCTTTACAGCTACTTGTAGCAGCCTCCCGTGGACTCGTGTTGCAGTTTCAAAGGGTCGATGGATACATGTGGATACTAATTTACGTGTATCACATATTACATGTGTATATGCAACCACACTGCTGCTGCTTGGGCTTTGACAGTGGTTCTTCCCCGTTCAATCTCTCTTTCTCCCGCGTGCAGTTGTTTTTTTTTTGGATTGACCCTGTACAAACTTTAGGTCCCTGATGCATTTGGCTAATTTGAAGTGTCACAACTACTCACCCCTCCTTTGTGCAAGCCGATCCTTGAAGTTATGCAAGCTGAGGCCCTTGCAACCTTGCGGGAGCCTTCAGTTGACAGGACGCAGGCAGGATCTTTGGACGCCCGGCTTGTCCATGGCGCTGGCCTCCAAAGAGCCCAAAAGCTTGAGGTTTGTAGGGGGGGGTGGCAAGATTGTGGGCTTAAACGTGGGCAGGTGGCCTTTGCCCCTGAGAACGTAGAAAATGGGTGGTGGTATATGGCAAAAAGAGAGGAGGTCACATCTTTGGGGCGCGCTGCCTTGATATGCGGCAAGTTGTGGGAAGCAGTGGTGCAGATGAGTGGTTGCTGCAGCAGGGCCAAAGTCAGAGTGCCAACAATAGTCGCGCAACAATGACCCCAAGGTCCACCAAGGAATGTGCGGACTGTGTGCTTTTGTCGTTTGAGCCACTGGGCCAGTAGGCCATGGACAGCACCTAAAGGGCCACAAAGGGCCCTTGTGCGAGGGACAGTTTCCATTACTGGCCGCTTTGCATTGCACGCAGATCCAAATCAATCTCGCGCAATGGCATTAACTGCCCCGGCAAACTCTGACATGCATACGCCGACAGCTGTTTGACCTATTGCGCTTTTACAGTTGTCATTTTGAATCTCAAATTTGACCTGAAGCGCACGTGGTACACTGCCACATGTGACCGCTCCTGTGTTGCGGGGTAAGTTCAACTGCAGATGCGCAAATCAAGACTCCCCGGCAAACAAAATGCGCAGGTTGACCGGGGGTGATCATAACCCTAGCAACGAAAACATTTGTTTAAGTCATCGCAAAACCAATCCCTTCTCAATCATCATGTGACGACCTCCCATTTTCCCGGAGATTTGGTCATGGTGCACGGGCATGCCAGGCTCACGAGGACGAGGCGGCTATCAAGTGGCAGAAGGTACGTGAGATCCGCAATGCCGTGGAAGACGACTTGCTTCTGCGGCGACCTGGCTTTACTCCATCAGGCAATCAAGTCTAGAGCAACCTCACCAATGCTGAAGCGTTTGTGTGTGTGTGTGTGTGTGTGTTTATTTTCCGTCCAAGAACCGCAGTCACATGCGCGCCAATAGAGGCTGACACCCTTGGGGATAGAGGACCGTCTGACCCTTCATGCCCAGCTTGCCATTCATGATCAGCCTTTGAGCGCAATTTGCGGAGGAAGAACATGGACAATGAGTTCCCCACTGCAACACACAACTCCATGGACACGGCCCTTGCAGTCATCAAGGAGCCCAGTGGGCCTTTTGCGGAGATTGGCGCAGTTGCTTGAGGTAGCTTCAAGTATTGGGAAGGAAGCCTGGGGGTGTGGGGCGTGCAGGACAAAGATTTCATGCCCCACAGCATCACCAATGAGGTGGTTGCCGACCAGTTGCTCCGAGCCAAGGCTGGGGAGCGCAACTTGTTGACGTCAAGTCGCACTCTTCAAGATTGGTACGCGAGGAGATTGGCAGTGCAGATGGGCATAGAAACGATGAACACCAAGCTAAAGGCTTGACCATTGCTCGAGCCGGATGTCCTTTGTTCCCAGCCGCGTTTGGGCCTGTGAAAATTTCTGGCGCTGGCCGCGTCCCAGGTGCGCGGCCGTGGTGACGTGCGGGCACCCTCCTCTGTGAACAGTGCAGATGTTGGGCCGAAGGGGAAGCAGATGACGAACCCAGGCCAGACCGTTCGATGTAAACATACTGGTCCAGCTAAAGGATGCGTGAAATGCTTGCATGGTCGGTGTAGGTGTCTCCTCAGCCTCAATTGGTAAGCAAAGGCAGCCCAGGCTCAAACATGGCACTGGTTCGATTGAGGTGCTTCTAGAAGCACCATTCCTGCCTTCTCGGGCATGTGGTGGCTCTAAACGGAGGTATGTGTGTGTGTGTGTGCGTGTGTTCGACAACTTGCAATTGACTCTCATTGCATGGGCAGCTTGAGGAGGCGAGAACATCAGAAGGCCCGAATTTCAGGATGTGCTTTTGAACCCTTTCCCGTGTCAAGTTTGGCAAACGGTCCAAGGAGAGGCACAAATTGGCCAGAGAAACTGACCAAGCGACCAGCTGAAAGAGTTCCGCAGGCAGCTTGGGTCATCCAGATCTTTGCCCCAGACCTTGCATCTACTTCCGTTGCTCGGATTGCACTGCTCTTGGGCTGGGCAAGTGCCCGCTTGCAGGGCTCCGCAGCCACGACATTGACCCGCATGCCTTGTTCGAAAGGGCATGCCAACTGAGAGAGCAGGGAAGTAACTGAGCCGGCCAACTGGATAGAATTGCTAGAACGCCGGGTATCGTCCGCCAGCAACACTGATTGAAATGGCAGCATGTGTTGCAGCCCGCAATAATTGCGTCCTCGACCAACAGCTTGATCAACCATATGAAACGTGCTCTCACTTTGCGGCGCTGCCTTCAAAAGCTGATGCGCCCTGCTTTGACCTGTCCTTTGCCTTTGCCATCCACCAACCCTTTATTTTGCAACCTGCGCAACGAGATGGTCTTCCAGTAGGTGCTGCGTTTGGGTCAGAAGCTACGCACCCTTGAAATGATTCACCTTTGCCGTGTTGTTCAGTTGGCTGATCACTCAGCTTCAGCCTGACAAGTCCTGATGAGGATTCAGTCGATCAACACTAGAGTCAGCTGCAACTTCATTGCTTTTAGCGTATAGTCGATTTACCAAAGCTGAACTGGTGCACATCAGACTATACTGTATAAGTTGTGAGTTCTTTGTCGTGAGACGGGGCTCCAGGACTGAATACTGAGCTGGACCCCAAAACCAATGGGGTTGCCTTCAGGGACATAAGGCTAGCTTAAAGAGTGTGGCTCGGAGCCGACGGCCGCGCGTCTTTCAACATGCGTAGGGCTGCAGCAGTGCCTTGCCGCACAGTCTCCTTGCCACAAGAATTGGATGAACAAGAAGCCCAGTGTAAGAGACTGTGGCCGCGCAAGCGGCACAAACAGTTGTCGCGCGAATTATGTCTGCGCAAGACAGGGTTTTCGCAGCCGGGGAGCTCGGCTGGAGCGAGTGAAAGGCTGAATAATGCTATAGACATCTATAGACTCTCATAGACGCAAAGAAAACAAACAGACAAGCTTGTGTGTGTGTGTGTGCCTGTGTTTCTTTTTTAGGGTGTTCAACACTTCGCAGGAAGCTATAGCCGTCGCTGAGGCACTGGCACGTGTGCCTCCGGTGCCGGTTGCACCTTTTGCCACATGTCACACTCGAGGCCAGTGGGGCAGGGTGGGACGACTCCTGTTGCGCCTGGTAGAGAATGGTTTGGCGGTAAGGCCCTCCTTTTCGCCGCTTTTCGTTGTCTGGGGCAGACAGATAGATTGTCACATGCAGGGGGCGTGGGTTTCGGCATCGCCACGAATGCTTGCCATCTCGCCGGGCGGCTCTGCACCAGGCGGCCCCTGCGCCTAGACAAGCGTCACAGGGAGGCGATCAAGAAGATGCCCTTCAAGAAGGTGCTCAAGGCGCAGCGACTTTGTTTTGGACTTTGTATTTGTTTCAGGTGTGGGGATTGTTTTGGCTTGTCCTGGTGGGATGAGCATCAAAAAATAATTATTTTGGGGATCAACAAAAAATTATTTAGGGGATCAAAAACAAATTATTGAGACCTAGTCTCCGGTCCCCTGCTCTCCTGGTCTCCTGGTCTCCTGGTCCTTGGTCTCCTGGTCCCCATGTCTCCTGCTGGTCCTGGTCCCTGGTCTTCTGGTGTCCTGGTCCCCGTGTCTCCTGGTCGCCTGGTCTCCTGGTCTCCTGGTCTCCTGGCCTCCTGGTCTCCTGGTCTCCTGATTTCCTTCTCCTGCTTTTTGCTGGCCCTGCTCTCCTGGTCTCCTGGTCTCCTGGTCCTTGGTCTCCTGTGTCTTGTCTCCTGGTCCTTGGTCTCCTGGTCTCCTGGTCTCCTGGTCTCCTGGTCTCCTGGTCTCTTGGTCTCCTGGTCTGCTGGTCTCCTGGCCTGCTCTCCTACCCGAAACCGACCCTAAACCAAACTACACCCACCCTAAACCAACCCAAAACCAACCTACAAACCAACCTTGAAACCGACCCTGCGCAACTTTTAAACCAACCCTAAACCCGCCCTAAACCAACCCTAAACCAATCCTAAACCCACCCTAAACCTACCCTAAACCTACCCTAAGCCAACCTAAAACCACCCTAAACCCAACCTAAACCTCCCTAAACCAACCAAAATCCACCCATTGCAAACAATCCCAAAACCCTCCCTAAACCCACCCTAAACCGACCCTAAACAGACCCTAAACTAAACCTAAACCCACCCTAAACCAATCCTAAACCAACCCCAAACCCACCCGAAACCCCAAACCCACCCGAAACCCAACCAAAATTGACCCTAAACCAACCTTGAAACCAACCCTACACAACCTTAAGCCAACCCTAAACCCAGCCTAAACCAACCCTAAACCAACCCTAAACCTGCCCTAACCCTACCCTACACTTACCCGTAAACTTAGCCTAAACCATCCCCTAACCCAACCCTAAACCATTCCCAGGCCAATCCTAAGCCACCCCTAAACCCACCCTAAACCCACCCCAAAGCAACCCTAAACCCACCAACCAACGCTAAACCCAACCTAAACCTACCCTAAACCAACCTAAATCCACCCACCGTAAACAAACCCTAAACTGTCCCTAAACCAAGCCTGAACCCACCCCAAACCCACCGAAACCCAACCTACATTAACCCTACACAACCTTAAGCCAACCCTACAGGCATTTAACCGATGCTAGATTCGTTGATAGAACTGCGCTTGTATCTGAAAAGTTGTGATTTTCGAACTGGAGCTGCCAAAGTGACCTTCGCGTACTGCGCTTGTATTGGAAAGTGTCTATTTTACAGCTGGAGCCGTAAAATGCGCGCGCTGTTGCCCGAAAATGATGTAAATTACAGCGTTTTGGCACCCCCAGGCGAGATAATTTGTTTTTGATCCTGTAAATAATTTGTTTTTGATCCGGGTGTCGATAATTTCTTTTTGATCCCGTAAATAATTATTTTTTGATCCTGCACCCGTCCTGGTGGAAGCTAGCGTTAAGTTGACTCATGGTTGGCGACCGTGGGCAGAATGCTCTTGGCCACCTTGGATGGTATAAGCCTCAGGGTTGGTCCTCATCTTGGCACATAGCGTGCATGGATGGTGTGGCATGAATCATTCGTTGAGTTGTGGAGAGGGCTCACAGCAAATGCTGCGGACTACTGGGTCTTATATGGCAGATGTTGCCATTCCAGCCTCCTGTAGATCGAGATCTTTCGGTGTGGCAAGATGAATGGGACAACTTACATGCGAATCTGTAGTTTGCATGGCACTCGCTTGGAGGAGCAGTATGACAGGGAACATGGCCATTACATGTCAGAGCCTTTCATACCGGTGTTCGTCCAATTCGGTCAGCCCATGTCATGTTTGGTTGTTTTTTTTTCCGATCTCCATGTATGGAGTGGCTCTAACAGGTCCAACTGCCGAATCCGCAACTGTCCGTCGCCTATGGCCGGACCTTCCCCGCAGGTCATCGTGCCCATTTTGTCCTCCAAAGTGCAGCCCGGGGGCTCGGATGCGAAGGGTGAATCCACGGCGATATGAAGCGAGATATGCACGGGCAACCTAAGGGTCTAGAGCAGGGTACTCACTGGCAGGGTGGGGCAAAATATGGCTTAAACACCACCAATGGTTTAAACCTGTTTGAACCAATGGGTGACTCACTGGGCTCCTGAAGCGGGATAGGGATGGTAGCACACTGAGATTCGCAATCTATGCCACAGGCCATTTAGTACAACAATCAGAAGAGAGGACACCGGCCCATGGCCCATGGGCCCATCGCTAAAGCCAAGGTCTCTCGCTTGCTCAGAAAAACTGGGCCGCCTGAACGAGCTACCAGCAGAAGGCTGGGCGAGATATTTGCCACATGTGCTACGCTTTGCTCGCCGTTTACATTTGTTTATATACTCCAAAGTTGGAGTAATTGAAAACATGAAGAGCTGCGAGGAAGTTCATGACTGTGACATGGTCACAGAGGGCGAAGGGTCGGGCGGCTATCCTGCACCAAGCTGTGCGGTGGTGTTCACAAACCAGCCTCAAACGCATGACTCAGCGAGGCAGTGGCGTGGCGTTGGCAGGAAATGGTTTGGGCGAGCCGTAGCTGTGGCAACGAATTGGGTTGGTCAGATTTGCCATGATTTGCCATTGACAGCAGAATTCTTAGGCGGGTGCATGAACTTCAGCTTGCTGGTGCAGGTTGGTGTGATTCTTCAAACGGCTTCAGAGTTGTTTGGAGCGACTCAACGGGCCTGTTCTACTACGGGATCAGAGGGGTAAAGTTGGAAATCGTATCAAATGGTTGCAGCGCAGTGGAGTGTGCAAGGCTTGAGGCACAGGTTCTCTCCTTGCTGGGGTGTAGTTCCTCCGGTCTTTTGGATCCGACGGATTTTATTCAACGCGCTTTGCCAGGTGAGTTGATTGCCGCCTGGGCCCTAGCCAGAAGTTACGGCTGCCAATCGGACAAAATCGGACAAATACCGCAAGTTCAGACGAAATGCACTGGCACTCAACAATAATTGGCCGCAGGTGAATGCTCTACACCTGTTGGGTTTGTGAGCCTGATTGGGACTTCAGAGGCTGATGTTGGTCCAATTTGGGCTTCAACAATCTCAAGGGGAAGCAATGCAACATCGTCTCACAACTTGCTGCCAGCTATTGGGATGATGCAGGCGACCTCGTTCTCATTGATTTAGGTTCTTTTGAGTTTTTTCGAGGCTCGCGTGCGCAGCCCAGGAAGCAGGTGGTACAGTGAGCGTAGACCCCCGCACGCAGAACATGGAGGAGGATACACATTTCGCGCGTGTGCCGTTCATTTGTTCCCAAACAAAGGAAAGCGGATGTTGATCCCTTTTTTGAAACATGCAATTTTTGGATACGCCCCCTAAGGACTAAAGAATGGATTGTTCCTTCATGCATGCTGAATAATTGTTTCAGGATAGTTTGTCATTTTTGCATGCCCAGTTGTGGCCAGTGCGCCAAACGTGGGAGAGTGACATGATAAAGTGTGACACTTTTCTGGGAATCCCAAGGTTGGTGAATTGCTTGGACTCATTTAGACCATTGGTGGTTTACTGTGGCTCGGTCGGACCCGAGTTATTTGCGTGACAAAGACCCAGCTTTCAGAGTGACAGAAGAGCACAAGGCCCCCGGCCAGTTGCTTGCACGGCTTCGGACGCTTGGAGACCTGGTTTTGTTCTCCCCCTCCCAGTCTGCACGGAAAACATGTGCCAGAAGTGTCCGGACTGCCTGAATCATGCAGAGCCGTTGCCGAACGACCTAGGGGGGGTCCTGCAAATGATCCAAGCACATGTTTGCCATCCAGCAGGGGGAACAGCTCTATTCAATTCCAGAAAATGTAAAGGGGCATGTCTTGTTTTAAGGTACCCTTGTTTGAGATTGTGGTAAAGGGAAAGCAAAGGGGCACCATCCATGTTCGAAGTCCCCGAATAGAACACCAAACTCAAACGATCGCATCAGGAGTTCGTTGGCCCGATGAACATTGGTGGCATCAAGCCGCCTTGGCTGCAGGGGTTGCGAGGTCGTTTCCCTGGGGCAGCTTGGAGTTTCTAATCGCACAAGATGGTGCAACATGGTGTGGGGTCCACCGTTGCTATGGCCAGAGTGTTTGACTCCTTTTTTGTTTATGCTAGTGGTT
>CAUJNA010003649.1:837500-945000 GCA_963377175.1 Effrenium voratum | reverse complement strand
GCCTTCAAAAACACATGTTGCATGCTTCAAAACGCTCACTTGATTCGCTCTCTGCGAGTCTTCGGGAGTCGTGTTTCAACAACTCGTGGCGTGTTGCATTTCTCGCTTTGCGCGTGGTTCCCATTGTGGACTTTCGTGGGGTCGACCCTCAACAACTCGGTAACTCTTTCCTGGCTTAGGGAGCCAGAGAGAGAGAGAGAGAGAGAAGAGACACAGAGAGAGAGAGAAGGACAAAGAGAAAGGAGACAGGACACAGAAGACGGAAGAGGGAGACAGGGAAGGATATTGGTGCAGACGCAGAGGGAGAAACGGAAAAGAAGCGTGCTCCAAACTATAATAATTCTTGTAGCTTTGAAGCTTCCGCCCTTTGGGTATGGCTGATTTCATTTGCATTTTGAGATTCAGATTTAGGGTCCTGAGAGGCTAGGCTCTGCCCGACGTTTGCCCTGAAGCATCAGAGACTCACCTTGCGCTAGGCCTTCCAGCATTCCAGCGAGAGCCTGCTTCATTCTTGTTGCTTGATTACTTCATTGTTGCATGCGCATTTTTCACGGGAGGCTTGCCCTTTGAATTAACAAGCCGGGCTTGACTTCAGTTTTCGTAGAAGTAATTGCTGCCTGCATGCTGTGCAAGTATTGGATTGTAATATTTGTTCGGGCTGTTTAAATTTCCATCAAGGGCCGGATGAGGTAGTCAAACAAACCCGACAGGTCCGGACACCCATCACTTGTGATTGTAGGTGGAAAATACAGTGCTGGCCTTGAAGTTCTGAAGGGGGAATGCCTTGTGCACATTTGGGAAAACAGCACGATTCTCTCCCTGTCCGGGCTGCACTGTTTTGCCACATGGTGCCTGTTATGCGCTGCCCGGACGCATGCTTTGCCGTTAGTTTACACTTGCTATTTGTTTGGGCTGGGGCTCATGCTTTGGGGGGGGATACTTGTGAAAACGACTTGTGTAGAGCAGGCTGGCGAGAATGCAGCGTTGGCACTTCTGTAGCTTTCGGTCCGTCCTGAAGGGCTTTGTGCCATGTTTGAGATGCTTTCATGTTGATGCCAGGCATTGAGAGCTTCCCCGCCCCTGAGTTGGAAGGACACTTCCCATGGGTTTGGCGAGGCCCCCCTTTCCCCTGCAAAATTCAGACATCCAAATAAACAAACATTGGCATGTTGAGGCAGTAGACCTGATTCATTGCTATTGGTAGACGCAGTTCGTCGCCATTGGCGATTGCATCGGGCGATGGCATGTCCGCTTGCTGGAGCTTAGGACTTGGCCCCGCTTGATGGGTAGCTTGTTCTCAATATGTCATAGATTTACCCCGCACCGCGGGGTTCGCAATTGCGCGTAGGTGTTAAACAGCGTGCTCTGGGCCCGGCTTGGGACATGGTCCTTCGGTCAGGCATTGTTTGCGTTCATTGGGCTTCCGAAGCTGGTCTTGCGATCAGCCACGAAACCAGCGCTGTTTTGGTCAGGTGATCAACGAGAAGCTCCAACTGCCAAAGAAGCCGACGGTTGTGCAGCTGCGGTTGTCGCAGCTTGTTGGGTAGAAAGCTGCCCCCTGCTTCGAAACACTGTCCAAGGCTGAACGAGTCGGAGGACTAATGCTGTATGGAAATACTTTTTCATGTGTAATAATGCAGCAGTTTGTTCTAAGCGCTTGGCAACACTATTGGCCAACGACGCACACTCACTTTCTGATGTGTTCGGCCGGCATGAATTGGCTGCCATGGACTTTGCCGGTTTCACTATCCTCAAGGCAGGATCTCGAGTTGGTTCTTCGTGCTCACGGGGTTGCCTTGCCGAAGAATGGGCCTTTTGCTGCTGAGACAGGGATCGCAAGTCACAAGCGTTTCTTCTAGCATCCTTTCCGTGTTACATGCCAAGTTGCTATGCATCTCTTCGGCCTGGGCCAGCCGGCCCAGCTGGGACATTTGCAGGAGAATGAGGCCAAAACCCCCAAGCGCGCTTTTGATGCTGTGGGGTTCTAACTTTTTGTTTTCCCTTTGTGACAATTCAGCAAGCAATAGACAGCAGACTGAAACCACCGTTGAGACGTGTGGATTTGCTCGACCCTGGTGATTTCGCAAGAAGCAAGGCTTCGCTGAGGTTGGAAGTTCCGCCTCAAAAGGAAAGCCCGGACCCCCCCAAGCAAGAAACGCAACGTGTGGTGCCGCATGGCGCTTTTGGCGTCCCTATTGATATAATTTGACGACCGGTGTTTACATCATATTTTGCAACTAGCTGATCAGCGCTGAGGATGTGTCAAAGCAACTTGTGGATGGGATTCGGAGATGGTCTTAAGTCTGTGACTCACCATTTTGGAGAATGTTTGAGTAGAACACCACAGCAAGCGTGCTGCAATACAGCCAGCCCAAATTGCCTCGGAAGCCGCGAGCAAGTCCTATTCAGAACAATACGGGTTCGACAGATTCGTGCGCAGACTAGAGCTTTAAATCCATTAGTCATGTTCGGTTTTGTCGCCCGCGGGCTTCTGAGGCGTTTGTCCAGCCCGGCGGCGCGCACAGGCCGACCCTTAACGCCAGGGCAGGTAGAGGTCAAAATCCGTCATTGTCGGCTGGAAGCATTGGCAAATGTTGCCCGTGGACTCTGCACTGGCATTTGGATGTGACCTGTCTTTGATTTCAATGGTCATCCAGCTCGTAGCTTGCCAAGGGGCTTGTTTACAACCGCGTGGTGTCGCTTCCGCATGTGAGAGCTCGTGAGTTTCGCGTCTGAGCATTCAAGGAAGCCTGAGCCGATGGCGCCTGAAAGTGTTGCTCGCAGACATCATGGACGTTTTTTGGGAGCGGAGAAGCCGGACAGGCCAATGATGCCATGAGTCGTGTCTGTGCGCCCTCCCCAGGTTTTCTTGAGGTTGCCTGGAAGCGCATTTTCCTACAGCTTGTGTGCTGGCGGCAGCGCTAGACGCCAGAGCTGGAAGCTGCAACCTTTGCCAGGGAAAGCCTGCGGCATTGCCGCCTTGGGGGTGAACTCTTGGGCCTTGATGGCATTGTTGCAGCATGTGTGCAGCCTCAAAGGGGCGGGGGTTCACGCAATACCGGAACACTGAAGTGGACCCATGCTGAGACCAATGCGGATGATATGTTGCCTTCTCAATGCGCATCAGATCAGCTAGAAACTCACACTATGCTCTTCAGACGTACAAGTGCTGGATGTATTGTTTCCCTTGCTGCCCATAGGCCACCTCAGATTCCCTGTATTCAACTCGGCCTTGGCAGGCCGGAAAGAAATTGGGAGTGACACTTCAGGATTTCAGACATGCAGAGGCCACATCACCCGCTGGGGATACGGTCACAAGTCTCAGCTTTTGTCGGCCGACAGGTTCGTGGCATAGCTTGGCACCTGGGATTCCCGAGCGCCACTTTTCAAGCGAGGCGCTCTCTCGCGAAGCGCGGCTTGTGGTGTGACAGGCCCTCCGCAATTCTTGGACCCCAGAGGACAGCACACTCCTTCCGAATCAAGCCCAGATGGACGGTCCGTGTTGGTTTCACCTTGTTGGGAATCATTGGGAATCATCAAGCTAGAATCTACCCGACTTTCACGTCACAGCATGCTTGCCTTGGCAACAAGCTGCACCACATGCCAGCCTAGCCTTTGCGTACGTCCCTGTAGCGCAAAATACTGTAGATGGTTAGACGTTGCGCCCTGTGAGCAGGGCATGATTCGAGGAGCCTGAGGTGCCCACATTCGCCAAAGCGTTTGTTGGATAAGTCATCGGCTCGCAGGGCGCAGTGACATGCAATACTAGAGATTAGTGGTGCCGCCGGACTTGAATTGACGGTTCATGCACGCACCTGCTCTGACCTTCACAAGTGACCTTCCCTGACGTTGTTTGCGAGTTCACCTGTGCGTGCATCTCTGACACCATCTAGTCCATGGTGGACCCCGGTTTGCTGGTGGTTTGGATTGGGCTTGTGGGGTTGATAGATTGGTGGATCGAAGATTATGTGGCTTAAGGGGATTTCATGCTCCAGGGTGGAAGGAAAGAGGGCCCATAGGTCCTCCTGTACAGCTAGTCTTTTGGTAGTCAGTTGCCCAAACCGAACTGACGTTTTGACCGTTTGGGTAGCTAATTGCACAATTTCGGCTGTTTGGCATGCCAAAGGCTCAGCTTTGATTGCTGGGTCCTGCAGATAAGTGAGGGAAATGGGAGTTAACTATTAGAGCTGTTCACCGACATATTTGCTTGACAACTCGGAAGGTCGAGCAGGGCTAATCCGGCAAGCGAGACGGACGCATGGGGCCATTTCAGAGCACTTTTCGTGAACCGTTTGAAGTTTCACTGATTTGCATGTTGAGCTATTGAAACTGGTTTGCCTGGGCAGTGCATTCAGACTTTGTTCAAAGTCTAGATCTTGGTCCAGATTTGGGGATGGCCCCTTGCAAACAAAAGATGCGCCTCGCCTATGTGTGTAACCACCGGCTCAGCCCACTTGGTGCTCAGAACCATTGACAGGCGAGATATCAAATGAATGCCACTGCTGTCCGGCAACTGGAAAACCAATTTTTGGGTACCAAGCTGTCGAAAACTGTTTGTATTTGCTTGCTTGCTTTGCTTTGCCTTGCTTTGCTTTGCTTGCTTGCTGCTTGTTTGCTGGGGCTTCCAAAATTAAATGCTGTGATACATCGGTGTTTGAGGCACCTTGCTGATGCAGCTTTTGTGCAAGGTGCCATAGGAATGTCTTCTTGGCTTGTTGTGTTGCTTGCTTGATTTCCTCCAACTAAACAGGGTGTGACAGCTGCACAGGCGCTTCGTACGCTGAGCTAAGCTCCAAGTTAAATTTGCTTGGACTGCAGGTACTTCGAGCAATTCCATTTATGTTCAACTGATCGTTTGTCCCCTGGTTTTGTTGGGTCAGGGTGCGGATATGGGCATGCATTATGTTGGTTCTTGTGTGCTAATGAGTGGCTGTTGATGCAGTGGGCCCCAGACCACCTTTTCCGAAGCCCACGCGTGGGCCGGGTGACCTTGGTTGTGCATACTATGACGCCGGATATGAGCGTTTTGCTTGTGAGCATGTAAGGGGGGAGAGAAGAAGCACCAACAGAACAGGGGCATGTGCTTATGGGACGCCTGTCATGATGGAGTGGATTTCTTGGATAGTACGTGCTGTAGTTCAAACTTTAGTGTGAGCACCCCCTCCTCTCCCACAAAAGTAGGCATGAGTGACCCCGCGCAACGCATGATTCGTGCTGCATGCTATAGTAGAAGTGATCATGAACCACGCTCCGTGTTTTTTATTTATTCATTTACTTTTGCGAGCCACAAGGAACCCCGGCAAAACACACACACACACACACGTACAGACACAACGGTTGAAGCCATAGACAATCTGCCGCCAAAAAACAACGGATATCGCATGAGTGCCCACAAGCCTCCAGGTGCAAAGGCTGCATTGATGGGGCTGCGCTTCCACAGGAGACCGATTGGCCGAAGGCTGAACTGGTGCAGCATTGGTTCAATCTAAATGTGGTGAATAGTCTCAGCTCCTACCCTTCAATGATCTTACAAAATTCAAAAGTGGCGGAGGGAGAGAGCTCCCTTAGCCTGCTTGTCAATAGTGAAGGATGGGTTGTTTTGGCGATGTGTTCACCATCAAGCTCATTCTTAAGCTGATGGGGGAGGGGGGACCAGATGGGACCAGCATCATTTTCAGCAGTGGGCTGATCTGTTCATCATTGGCGGCTTCCTTGCAGCCCCGTGCCACGCTTTGCAATCGGTTCCTCTCGAGTTGCACAGCAAGTGCTTCTTCCAACATCTTCCAACTCCCAAGGCTGGAGAATGAATCAAGTAATTGATGAACAGAATTTGGAAAGCAATGGGTCTTGACCAAATGCCGGGTTTCGGGCGATGTGTTGTTCATGGTATGCGACTTGGGGTCCTGAGGAAGAAAGCGACAGGGGTCCGTGTCCATCACAAATATGAATACAAAGATGTGTGCAAAATTAGATGAGCACAGTTGCTAAACATTTGGATATGAAATCATGTCAGGAATTCATTACAGAACCGGGATCAACTTGGCTATGCGCAGCATTACGTGCTTGTTGAACTCGAAAGTGAGACTACGCTGGGTCTCTGCCACATACACAAACTCAATGTGAAGCTGATTGACAATAATCAAATGCCAATACAATGGATCAATTTTGAAAGTCCTGGTAGTTCCCCCTTGTTGCCCCACCCCCCCCCCCCCCGCGAACACACCCCAGAAGACAACTGCGCATGCTTTCCAATCCCAAGGCGGACTTGACAACCAGGGAGCTGCCAAACAGAACAGCGGCATTCTGGATGTGTTTGACAGCTTTGGCATTCTGACTTAACGAACCACGACTGTGTGGCTCCTGTGAAGGATGGCATGAGGTGCCTTGAGGTGGCTCGGCATGACAAGAGCATGAATAGCTTGGCTCAAGCACATCACTTGTCAGTAAAACGGAGCGCTAGACTTTTTGCACCTTTGCAAAGAGCCTGTTTTTGCTTACGGCACCTCCTTTACACTCCGCAACTCCGTCAAACACAGGGTTTGTCGGTCTGGCTGAAAACAGGACACCGCAAGGAAGCCACGCTTGTGGGACATGCAGGTGCATAAAGGCACGCATGACCAGTTTGCGTGCTTTTCTTGAGCCATGCCAGCATTGTGATTTGGATTGCTGTCGCACGGTAGGAAGGAGGACGTGATCTTCCGAAAGCACTTGCCGGGCATCAGTACTCTCGCGAAGGCGTGGGCATGTTTGGGGAAGCCAGCGGCTTGCTTCGGCCGAGTGCCTTTCTGAGGGCCCTTGGGACATGTGCAACCGCAAGAGCACCACCGTTCAGGCCCAATACCGTTCAACGGTCACCGGCAAGTAATAGATTATTCTTGGCCAGTACCGTGCATGTGTTCAGCATAGTTGCAAGCGATGCAGATCGAGCTCAGAGCCAAAGTCCAGTTTAAAAGTATCTGCACAAGACGGGCTGATACGAATAACGCGAGAGGGGCTACCACAACCGGAACAGTATGCAATAGTCGGGTTGCTCACTCTGAGTTCTGAGCTGTTTAGTTTGGAACTGCTCTGAGTTGGTTGCCCAGCCAAAGGTCAACGCTATCCGCACAGCAATCATGGAGAACCTGGCAGCAGGCTCAGCTATCATCCACGTACATGGGTTTGAGCGTAGTGTGGAGGCTTGTCCAATGCAGAAGCTGCGAACGCGGGCATTTGTTTTCCCAAAGTAAGGGCCAAGTCCAGCGAGCTTCCAAGTCAGCCCCTGAAAACACCAGCGGGCCATGCTTCTTCCCGGATGCGAGGTTTAGGTCCATTATTGTTGAGTTTATGAGCTGGTTGCATTTTGAAATGCAACCAACTCTAAAATGCAACCCGCTACGAAGCGAAGGCGGCCAGCATGACGTCCACTTTATTGCTAGGCATCACCCTTTCTGCACTCCTAAATTGACCACAACCACGCCAATCACAAGAGCACCAGTGTGCCAGTCGGAGGCTCGAAACGGACATGGGTTTCACAGCTGTGACTGCCCTAAAGCCTAAAGGACATGGCTCGGAGGCCAACACTTCCCTGCTAACATTTGTCTTCACTGCTAGCTCAGATTGTGAAATCCCTGAACTGGTAGCGCGTGAAAGAGCCGCAGAGCCAACACCAAGATCACAAACGTCGTTTTTTGCCGTTTGCAAATGGTGTAGAGAATGGCTGAGCGCTAGTCTGCGGGTTGAATACTAGCCAAGCACCCCAAAGAGTCAACACATCCTGCTTCCTCACGACTGGCGTGCTCAGGTGAGTCCTGCAGAGGCGAACTCGCGCGTGCCTCGGGGAGCCACAGCGTGTCGTAGCGTTGCTTGTGCGTCAACTGCGTTTCCTTTCGCAGTACAGCACGGAGGCTGCCAATGCTGAAGAATGCATTACAGAGTTACAGGAACCCACTGACACAGTCAAACAAACACTAGCTGGCAGCCATACCGGTCTGTTTTTCTGCGGGACCTCGAAGAACCAGCTAGTTTCAACGAGAGGTTTGACACAACATCATCACGTCATGTTTTTACTTGGGAGATTCTCCAGATAGCTAACTCGCGTTCAGGCTTTGCCCGGCTATTCAATGGAGATCGGCAAATGTTGTTGTTGCATTACCCAATCACAAAGGGTCCCAATTTGCTAACCGAAGCAGCCCCGTGCTCAAGCTCAAGCAGGGATACGTCAAAGATGAAATGGCACGCCTTGGCAGCCGGGAGGGACGTTTCTCGGTCAACGAGTCAGGAACGGACAGGAGGTTCTTCTTTGGGAGGATGCCGATGCCGAGAACGATTTCGAGGACTTGCTTGAGTCTGCTTGAGAGCATGCGCAGCATGTGAAAAGAAGATGTCTTATCAATGACGACCTTCCCAAGCAACAATCCAAGCACGTTTGGCAACTTTCGGGGTTGGGGGGTGTAGGTTTGGAGGCTTGTTCAAGTAGCCCTGACGTTTGCGGCACGGTGTTGAACAATTTGATCTCAATTGAATCCGAGGTGTATTTCAATTAGTGATTGGCGGCCTTGGGCCAATTCTTCTCATTCTGGAAGGCAAAAGCTGGCTTGCTCATTGAAGCTGGCTTACTTGATGCCGTGATGGTGTCAACCAGTGTCAACTGCTTGACGGGCCTGGACCCGGATAGGATAGTATCCTTTACCGGTGGGTTTCGCTATCTTGCAAGCGGCAACAACACATCACGCCTTTCAAACTTCATCAAAGTTCCACAAGGAGGAGGGAGAGTCGCAGACCGCTGCGCAGACTGCCATGTGTTGAGGACCTTATTCAGCTTGTGCGTGATGCGCCAAGCATTGAGGAGGTTGGTGGCCCGGAGGCTCAGCACAGATGGGCTACGTGCGCCGAAAGGTCAATGGGGCAACCGTCAGCCATGAGCCGAGCTGGTCCTCACTTCAACGGCCCTCCAAGTGCCCATGGATAGTCTTGATGACATGCGTAGGCAAATGCCCTTGATGCCGAAGACCTTGGACTACTGGACATTCTTTTTATTACGGGCCCCACTGAAGCGATTTGTGTGACCTGCCTATAGTTCTGGCTTGTCGCCGATGTCAATGCCGCGAGGCGCCTACGGCGCCGAATCCAATCCGGCTGGAGCCTTACTGTTGCTTCAAAGGTTTAGCTGGGCTAGCTGTTGGGTCGTGTTGCAGCGCTGCTGGCTGGCGCCAAGCATTGTCACACCGGCTCGTCCTGGTAGCGAAGCTGTTTGTTCGCAGCCCGGCAATTCAGTAGACTTGTTGACTCCGCATATCAGACGTGCCCTATTTCGGAGCAGTTACCATTTGAAGGGGTTGAGATAAGGGAGGTCAATCGTTATTGAAGTTGCGAGGAGCCGAATCGGACAATGGACATCAGCAATGTTCATGCTTTGGCTGTTGCTCACGTACCCAGCCTTTGGCTCACAACGCTGCTTTCAAGTAGGGCTGGCTGGCATCATGACGCCCAGTTTTGGGCTCATGACAGTAAGCTCATGACAGGATGGTTGGGGTTTGTAAGCATTCTGCAGTCGATATGAGTTGGACACTGGAACTCGTACTTTGACGGCTTGAGTTGCTGCTGCGGACTGCCTGAATTGCCACAGAGAAGTTGGCGGGTGGATTGCTGACTAGAGAGGCGCTTATTTGTGTTACACATGCACTGCTGCCAAGCTTGAACTGTGAAAAGCTCATCTCATATCAAAACCCCGAAGTTTTGACATCCTGACCCCGGGCGATGGAAGCATCAAAGCTTGACCAAGCTTTGGATCGCCTACGAAAGAGCACTGATGACGCTGCATGGACTGGGCTGAGGTGCGGATTCATGGGGCATGTCTGGGGCTGCCCACTTTTGCTGGCTTGAAACATACTTTCATGTGATTCTCAGGGGCTAGCAAATGTCGGCGAGTGACAGGGATCCGAAGCCGGCAAGTGATTTATGCAGTGTCATGCAGTGTTGTGCATTCCTGCCCGCTCTATGTCGAAGCCTTTGGGGAAGACGGCTTGTGCGTCAGGGCGGTGCTTCAGCAGGGCAGCTCAGAGGAGGAGTTGCGGAAGGTAGCGGAGCTGCTACGTAAGGAGGGGATGGCATGTGTGTAATGCCTCATTTCGTCAGTTTGACGGGCTCGGAGTCGCCCTTTGGCTTCCCTTGCCCCGTTCTTGTTGAAACACTCATTCGCCCACTATCAGAAATGGGGCTAGGTCACTCCCTTGCATCTCCAAGCCACCTTTGGTATGCGAGCATGCCCCGATGAGTCGTCAAGCGTGGCACATAATATTTGTGCATGCGCGAGTATGCCTCAAAGCTTTGCGCAGCCCCCCTCCTCAAACTCATCGGAGAAACCATTTAGAATTTGTTCTCCCCCAAGTTTGATGTTTGTGAAGGCCCTCGGGTACCCCGTCAGCCAGGATCAGCCCATCCCCGAAGATGTCGCAGCCCTTTGCGCGCCTGAGATGAGACGGGGGGGGCTGTGGCAAGGACGTTTCCTTCGGCCATGGGCGGCTTTTGTCACCGTTGCCCTCCTGCAAAACATGGAGTCAGAGGTTTACATGTTGAGTTGATTCTGAAGGAGAGCCGGCAGCAAGCTACAGGCCTCAAACAAACAAACTTACCGGAGCAGCCCCCAAATATTCCATTTTGCATGTCGTATTTCCTCCGGCCGAGCAGTTGATGTCTGGACGCGGGCAGCCTTGGCCTAGGGACAGTCGGGATTGCCACGTGCCAGGTGCGAAACATTCAGACTTTGCTCGCCGATTCGTCGGCTTCAGCCGCTGAAGCTCACAGCGTGGCCCGGCCAAGGTTTGCCACGGAGTCAATGGACATGCTCCCCAAAAGTCCCCAAGCACCGTGGGAAGCCCACGCACCTTACAGCAGCACTGTCACTCACATGTCTTAAACACTCTCAACCTGTGCCAGAGCCGCCACCACAGTGTTCGCTTCAGTGCACCAATCGTTTACCTTTCACAAAAGGTCGCAACCTCCCTAAGGCCACCCAAACCCGCCATACAGTTGGAGACGTCGATTGTGGACGCGCCCATCGCTTTGACTGTCTGGCCAGAAGGTCACAAGTAGCAGGTAAGCGACTCAGAGACGTGCATGTCTGTGTCTGTGTTTGTTTCTGTGTCAGTGTCCGTGTCCTTGTTTGTGCATGTGTCTGCTTGGTCAGCTCAAGCCTGCACACGGTTGCCTCCCCGGTAGAGATCAATTGTGGTAAAATCAGTACTGACTTGGCATTGGCAGGGACGCCTTAGTTACAGTAGCACATGAATTCATCTTGCTTCAATCATTAAATGATCCGTGTTGATGCATTCAAGGGGTAGGTCCTGAGTTTGGAGGTTTGCGGGTTCGATCCTTCGATTCCACGTCATTGTCCTTGAGTATATGCGTTTGCTGGTGGCTTGTTGAAGCAATGCTATCGTTATTCTAAGCAAACGGTTGCAATCTTACATTTGTGCAAGATCCTTTTTTGCATGATGAAGGCACTCTCTTTGTCAGGGCCGAAGGCTGCGCTGCGGTTGTTGATTTATGCACCCTGTTTTTTGGACCTCCAGGCAAACGGAAGCGAGACTGGATTCAGGCCATGGGCGGCCCCTTGTGCTGTCCAAGCAAATCACCGAATGCGGACTCTGGATTTTGGCTTCTAGCAACCACTGAGAGTTGACAGGTGTGGTTGGCATGCCCTCTCGTTTGACTCATCCCCTTGCCTCGACGAGTAGGCGCGTCTTTTTGCGAACCCTTTGTAGGGTTGGTTTTCAAGGCAAACCAAAAGGACCTGCCGCTCCCGCTGTGTTTTGATCGGGGGCTCCGTCATTTGGAGAACCCGGCCGAGCGGCCGACCCAGGTCTTCCAGATGCTGCACCGGTGCCTGCAGCACGCAGCGGGCGATGCGGAGCTGGTGCAGCTGCTGGCGGAGCGCTTGCGGCGCTGCAAGGCGCTGCAGAGCTGCGCCTCGGATCCATCCGGGGCCAAAGGAACTTCGCGCGGGGTGGGCCGTGCTTGTTTTCAGAACCCAACTCCCACCCACCTCCCCCCGACAGCAAAACCCAGAGAACGGCAGAGAACAGCACCGTTTCCCGTTCTTCCCTTGGGGTGGTTAGGCCCCCCAAAAAATCAAGTTTCACGTTGGCTTCCCTTTAGATGGAGGGTTGGGGGCGGGAGGGAGCTAGGGCCGCATAGGGCCGCATGTTTGAAAGATGCCGGTTTGTCTCGTTTTGGTTTCACAACTGCACGGCCCCAACAAAGGTACCCTCGAAAAGATACACCCCCCCCCCATGTGTGTATACAGTACATCTAAAGAGGACCGCATATTTTGACCCCTTCCCCAAGAAACTTGGATAGACTGGACAGAATGCCATTCTGGCAAGCAATGTTGCGGCTGCTTCTTGTTGTGATGTTTCGGGAATCCTGGTATTGCAACTTGGCTTTCCCTGGCCGCACTGAATCAGGTATATAGCGCGACATTCCCAGATTCTCATGCCTCGGCACTAGTCCAAAGCGGAGTCTACCCAGGATGCCTGCTCCAAAGGAGAACAATTGCAAGCCTGCAACATCCTGCCACCCTCGGAAGCACACTTGCTTGGGTGGAGGGAGTCCCCACCCTGCTTGTATCTCCCGCGTTGGCACATGAAGTCTCTGATTTGTCATGTGCCTCAGAGGTAAGAACCAAACTCCAGTTGGCGCCCGAATTTCCGGGCACGTGGAGAGTGCAATGTGATTCAACATGCACTAGCTGCAGTGAAGCGTTGCCCGATCTGGTTCCCGGTGCCCAGGCACGCAGATCCTGCTTTGCTTACAAAGACTCTCAGAGCAGCAGCCGCAAGTCGTGAAGGACAGCCCGGCAGTGGCAGCTGCGATCACGCCGGCACTGCAGGTCCTCTCCGACTCTGTGCGCCTTGGCCAAGAGCTGTCACACTGTTGGATCTGGCAACCGGCCGTTTCCCGGGTGGTATGTGCGCGCCCTGAAGCTGCATCAAAGTTAAGGTTTGTTTGCAAAACTTAGTGGCAAGCGCAGAAGTAGCCCGACTTGCTCCGTCAAACATCCTTATTGATATGTTGATGGAGACAGCTTTGTCTTTCTGTTTCGTTGCTCGGGCCTGTGCATTGTGTTCTTCATCTTGAACTGGTCCAGCAGTTTCGCATGTGTCTGATTGGATCTTGTTTATGTCCACCTATGACTACAAACAACACTCCCCTGAATAAACTTATGTAGTTGGTCCGCACTGATTAAAACCCCCCCGAAGCAAAGTTGTTCCAACATATGTGGGAAAACACTCTTAAAAAAGCATCAAGTGGGCCAAAGCTTCGTCCTGGTTCCCCTCTTCAATCAAATGAACATCACTCCACTCCTATTTGAGGCCATCTTTGAAATATATGTCTCTTGAAGTTTGCCCCCTATGATCTCAAACATCTATCGTTTGGAATTCAAAAAAGAAGCTCCCAAACTGCAAATTAACAGGCTCTTGTTTAAAAGTGACCCCCTAATCAACCCTACAAAGGGTGTAGCACTTGGGGTTGGGGAACAAAACACATTATTTTAGGGGGCCCCCTTAAATAAAGATTCCTGGTTCCACCCCCCAAAATGAATAAATATAAGGAGGCTCCAGCACTACTAAATCTTTTGCAAACTCAAATCCACCAATACTAAACCAATTGGAGACCCAAACCCAATCTCCAAAGGAGGCTCCAGCAATACTAAATCAATTGGAAACTCAAATCGACCAATACTAAACCAAGTGCAAACCCACATTTAATCTCAAAGGAGGCTCCGGCAATACTAAATCAATTGGAAGCACAACGCAATCCTTAGCAAGCTGGGAGAACTGTTTGGAGTAGTTGGCGGGGCGGGGGGGGTGTATTTTTCAGAGGTAGACCTCGATATACTTTAACGCCACTGCCAACTTGAACAGGAAACAACTCCCCAATGCACGCATAATTATTGTATTGTTCATTCTCTTGGAGCCGTCCAAAAGGAACGAATTGTCAACTTGTCAGAGAGAAATAGCTGGGCCGTGGTTCCCATGGGCTCCTGTGGGTTCCCTGTAGTTCGGGTTTTTTGTAGGGTTCTCTGTAGGGTTCCCTGGGTTCAATTAGTCCGTCGGGTTTTTCCTGGGCTCCCGGCTTGGGCCATAGGCCCAATCCCGGTTTGGCGCCAGGCTTCGGCAGCGCAGCTCCCGCGGGGTGCTGCGGGAGGCCTCGGCGATGCTCACGGCGCTGCCCGCGTTGCTGGAGGCCAACCTCGAGGCCGCGTTTCGGGCAACGCGTTTCGGGCGGCGCGTTTCGGGCGTAAAATCCTCCCTGGGCATGGGATGGCTGCAAGCTGAAAGGAAACCAAGCTGAAGGGGCCTGATGTTGAGAGTCTCGAGAGACTGTCGGTTCGGGGCTGCAGACTGTTAGTTATGAGGTACGCAACCCCTCGAAAGTGTGCTGGCTATTTCCTGGTTCTACAATGGGGCCGAGTCTTTGGACCTGGCTGCGGCTTGGGTGACGGATACTTGTGGACACCCTAACCTTTCTAAATGTGGGACATTTGAATTACACATCCCTCAGCACGAGACACAATGTCGACTCTTTGATGCGTGGTGTTGGTGTGCATGGTGGGCGTCATGCATTGCAGGATGAGGATGACTTCCTGGTTGCTATTTGTAGCTGTAGCACAGGCCGCCGCCCTCACCACCCTTGCCTGCCTACAGCCCCTTGCAGTGCTCGGGGCGCCGTATGCCCCTCGGCCGCCATAAGGCTCCGTTTGCGGCATTGGCCGGAAGCCTTTGGGCAACCAAAGCGCAACTTGGAGGGACCCTCAGCAAGTTGACCACTGAGAAGCAAGGAATCTATAAGAGAAGGTTTGTCGGCATTGTCAACTGCATATTTTATCCAACGGCCAATGAGAGGGGGGGGGCTATGCTTGGACCTTACATTCGGCAGTGGCGAAGGGGGAGCCAGAATCATCTCCCTGTCCCAGAAGCTCCGCCTATCAACAACACAAATTTGGCAAAGCAAATTTGATAGGGCGCCATGGTGCGCCAGGGCTTTCACTTCGGTCCTTGCCAAATGGGGTTTAGACAGCATCAACATCGGCTATACACAACATGTACAGCCAAAACGGTGAGAGCAAGTGAGAAGGTGCGAGATCTCAAATTGGAGAGAGTGAGACAGAGAGGGCGAGAGAGAGAAAAGAAAGAGAGAGAAGAACGAACGAAAGAATGAAAGAAAGAAAGCAAAGAAAAGAAAGAAATAATAAAAAAAAAAAAGAGAGAGAAAGAGAGAGGGCTTCCCCCAGCAAAAGGAAGAAGAAAAAAGTGGCTCCAAGGTGCTGCCGGGCCGTGTGTTACCACCGCCGGGCCTCAGCGTCCCGTCGGACTGCTCCTGGTCCGAGACCGACGCTGCGGAGGGCCGGTCCAAGGGCAAGGGCCGCGCCTCGGACGTCGGGGCGCAAGGGGCGGGACCTTGGTGAAGCCAAGGGATGTGTCAGATTACGGATGTGGGTATGGGTCAGAATGAAACCCCAGAAAAGCCGCGGGTTTTAGTGGATGTGTCTATGTACCAGGGCTCCATTTTGGGTACCTATTTTTGACCCACAGCCATGTGTCAGGCTAGGTGTTTTGTGCAACAGACAGCTTTGACCCTGACGTAAATTGGATGTCCCACCAAAAAAGGGGTCCTTCCAAATGGCAGCGATGAACCCCCGGCTCCCAGCAGCCGGACAGCAGTCTGGTTGCTTCAACAGGCGCACCGTCCAAAGTCACGAACCCCATTCATGAGCATCCCAACAATTCATTGTCTTTGGAGATGGGGTTGGGCAACCCTTGGCAAGAATCAGCCAGCGCACCAATGTTGCTGGTCGGTGTGTGCATCCTGCCGACCTGTGTGTCGAATGCGCGGTCTAGGCAGAATCTCACTCCTGGCCCCAACTGGTGTGGCGTTCGCGGTTTGGCTGTGGGCTTCGCAAAAGGAGCCTCGGGGGAGTATTTTAGAGAACAACTTCACAGCAGTCTCAGAGAAGAGGGAGACAGCTTGGCTGTGTTGAATGCAGATGTGATGGATGTGCACGCTCTAGAAACCGTGGCAGAGGCCAGATAATTCACACAGACCCTGCAGTTGTTCAGCGGCACTCCCTAAATCCAAGTTTTGTTCGGCGGGTGTCCCACTGACCCGGAATCGACCACCCAGTAGCCCTTTTCTGCTTCTCCAGTTTCCGGTTGCAACAGGCTCTTTTGAACAACGGCAGTGCATGAGAAACAAGGATGGGTGGAATGGACGGATGGGCGGATGGGCGGAATGGACTCAGACCCATCCGCGCAGGGGATGGCAAAGACGGGGCCTCCGCCGTGGCGATGCTGCAGCTGCAGTGCCGCAGCCTCGCCCTGCGGAGCTTCGCTCAGCTCCTTGCGGAACTAGCGGCGTCGGTTGGGCATGGGTTGCTTCAGGGAAGCCGAAGGTCACTCTTGGAGTACTTTTGGGGTTGCCCTAACTTGAGACAAACCCAAACTAGTGATGCCGGTGCATGCTGCCCCCCTGAACATGGCAAGTGAAGCAGGGAAGCAGCCACAAAGCACGGCGGATGGACAAACATATTATTATGGGATCGTCAGTCCAAACTTGTAGGGCTTTAGGGGACCAACTGGGCGCACCCCCCTAAGTGGCTACTACGCCGCGTGAAAGTGAGTATGAAACAGCATGCTGCACCATCGTTGCGCCGGCTGCTGTTTCAGTGGGGGAAGTGGGGAAGCCCGGCGGCTTTGCCTTGGTGAGTGAAATCCCCACGCCACAACAACCACCAATGAGTGCCAGTGCTTCTATGTTGCCGAAGGTCCAGCTGTCAGCGGGTCCTCTTGCGTTTTTGTTTGCATGTGTGAGTGGGCAGGTAAAATGGCAGCCCAGGCAAGCAGAATCACAGCAAGTGCGGTGCTGGATCTCGATTGAGTGACGTTCTCGTGGGCGCTTGAGCTTCTCTGAGGCTCTTCAAGCTTTGGCCCAAGGCCTTCTTCGGAAGCTCGGACAAAGCAGTGCCAGCTGTGCCCAGTTTGGATTTTGCAGAGTCTTTGAGGTCTGGCAGGCATTCAAAACGGTGAGATCTTATCTTTGGGACTAAGCCTGGGGATGCTTGGTGTCTTGGGTGCTGCAAGCTCTCAGGTTTGCGTATCATCTTCAGGTAGCAAGGTATTGTGGGGTCCTTTGGCCAGATGCTACGGGTTCGTCGCGATTTGGTGTGAGGGTGACACAAGAGGTCCCTGCAACATTGATTCCTCTAGCATAGCATTGAACACCAGTCATGATGCAGCAAACCTGCATGTTGTTGCCCACATTGTTCTTGCTGACTTTGGAAGTAGGGACTGCAACAGACCTGCGTTCTCAACTTCATGCTACCTTCTTAACTTAGTCGTGTCCGAGGACGTTGGTCACTGGTGCTGGACTTCCAATCTGGAGAAGTGTCGCGGCCCTGTGGGCAGCCGCTGCCTATGCTGCTTTCCATTTGCCAGCAGGACTTTCCAGCGGTTGGCGGCATGAGCCCTCTGCTCCATTGTCAATCTCTACTTGTTTAAAAGCTTGCGCAGCGGAGGTCAGGCCCTGGTTTATCCAGAATGAGTGGATGGAAGACGTGGATGTCGGCGCCAGGCCAAAGGCTTGGAACCTGAGGCAGCCCACTTCTTGAGGGTTGTGGGGAGTTCAGTCGTCCAGGAACTTTTCATGATGAAGCAGGTTGTTTTGTTGAGGCCATCCCTGAGAAGCAAGGAACATGTCGCGGCAGAAGCTCTGTGGCAGGGAGAAAAGCTGTGGGGCCTTTCCAGGCAACCATCCCCCCTAGCTCGTCAAGTCCATAGTGCACGTCCGCCAAGCACGCTTTGGGGTGCATGAGGAAGAACGCCAATGTGAAACTTGAACTCAAGTAAAGTTATTGATACATCCAAAGCTTTAACAGAAACCCCTTGGCCCAAAAAGAAGGCGCGGAAGGCGCTCTCAGCTGGAGGACCCGGCGCCCAAAGTCCGGCAGGCGGGTCTGGTGGCACTGCTGGCGCTGCTGCAGGCGCCGCAGCTCCGGAACTGGCCCGTGCCCTTAGAGCGCGTCTCGGGATCCGCGGCCGGTGCCTTGGATCCCAAAAAAGCCGAGGAAACCGCACGACGCGTTTGTTTTTTTGCGTGTTTTTCTGGCTAGGTGGGCCCCTTCCGTGATTTGATGCTGCAGAAATTGGGCGCAGCTTCACATGGAAGCCTGGATGTGTGGTTAAAAAGACCAAGCACATTTTGCACGGGCAATTCCAAAAAGACCACTTGCGCTGTTTGGACAGAATCCGGCAAAAACCAATAGGCTTTGGAAATCCACAGAAATGAGTCTACAAGTCTAGCGGGAATACAGTGTAGAGTTGCAGGGGTAATGCAACGCAAAGGTCCGAAGAAAAAGCAGGTAAGACTAGAATTGAGGGGAAATACAGGACAAGAAACGTAAACCGCCAACATGGAAGGCCAAATGCGTGGCATTCTGTGTGGGCCAAGGTAACACCTCCTTGACCGGACAACTGGCGACGACCATTCGCCAATCCCACGCGCTGGTACTGCAGCTTTTGCGGAGCCCGGCAGATTTGACTAGCGCCCTCCGTGCATGCGCGGAGCTTGCTGGCGCCCTGTCCATTCGGCTTCGGTTTCCATTCGCGAAAAATAAGCCACAAGGCAATGATTGGCATTGATTGACGTTGTCCTGTTTGAGTACAAGCGAGTGTATTTACCAGAGAGAACCACAAAATACAACTTACAAGCATGAGATCCAAGCCTGACTTGTCACCGGGTGCGCCACCAGGGTTTTTGCTCCCATGAAAGTGCCTTCTTTGGCAGTTGCATCCTGAGGCCAGCCTAATGAATGAAATATCAGGCAGTGCTTCAGTGCGACTACAAAACATATTGGCAGCACATCGCTCGTCCAAGGGTAGGTTCCAGTACATAGTGGTGCCGAGCATGCGAGATTCAGCATCATTGGTTCAAGGCTCAGGGCATTTTTCTGGGTAGCTCAGCATAGATGATAGCGAGCTCAAAGTTAGGGCACGCCTTGTGATGAAGGTTCTTTGCGTAGAGATCCCTAGTTTCTAGATAATGTAGAATTCAACATGATGCTTGGGAAAGAGATGTTGGTTTAGCCATCGTTTTCAAGCTTTCTGTACTTTGCACCCTTGGTTTGAGCTCAACGTATAACCAAGCTTTGCCCGCCGTGTCACCGTCACCCTCCAAAGCAGGCAAGGTGCTGACAGACTTATTCCGTCAAAGTCTTCCCATGAATTCAGTTCCGCTTGTGGTTCACTTGTCCCTTAGGGCTTTTTTTTCTCCTCAGGCTGCACGCCCTACCCCAAGCTGCAGAGCGGTTTGCTTTCGGAGCTTCTGGCCCATTTGCTGGGCTTCGCGCTGGACCGCAGCCTGGAGGCCTCCAATGCACCGGCGGCCGGGAACGCGGTGACAGCGATCCTGGCTGTGCTGAAGCGTGAGGACACCCCGTCACACCCCACATCCCTCGGTTTCGGTTGCAGAAGGTCACCTTCGGTGCCCTCTCAATATGTACACTCAAAGTATGGCAGTTCCGAGGGGTGGAAGTTTCGAACATATGTAGAGTGTTTAGTTCTTTGCCTTTTTCTCTCGCTCCTTGTTATTATCCGTGTCCTTATCCTTCTCTTTCCCCTTCCTCATCCTTTTTCCTTCCTCTTCTCCTTCCTGTCCTGTTTCTTTTTCTTTCCCTTTTTTCGTACTGTTGTCTTCCTTTTTCTTCTGGTCTTTTTCTCTGGTTCTCTGTTCACGTGACTCATGTGCATCTTAATCTGTAACTTTCTCTTTCTCACCTGACCTGCCAACTTCTCCTGCCAACTTTTCAAGTGCTACTTCATTGTCCTAAAGTCACAAGCTATCAACAGCATCCGAAATACACAAGCAACAGTTGCCAGATGACTTTTCGGGTGTTACTTCAATATCCGAAAAGCACAGGCTAGCTCTTTCCTCGAGCCGCAATTTGTCTTCTTTTTCTGCGGCAGGCAGGCCCGCCGAGAGCTATCAAACGCACCCTTCTGTGGAGATCTTGCGTGTCGAAGCGCTCTTGCCGTGGCGCCGCGCAAATGTGGCTTGGTTTGCCCTTTGCGGAGGTCGTGCGTGTTGAAGCGCTCTCGCTGTGGCGTGTGCGAATTTGTCTTGGGATGTCTTGGGCTCGGCGAACACTCTGCGGAGATCGTGGGCGTCGAATCGCTCTCGCTGTGGCAAACCCTCTGCGGAGATTGCGCGCGTCCAAGCGTACTCGTAGTGGCGCATTGCGAATGTGGTTGGTTTCGGTGAACGCTCGGGCTGCGGTCTCGGTGAACCCGCTGTGGAGATCATGCGCGTCGAAGCGCTGTTGCTGATGTGGCGCGGCGAGCGTGGCTGTCTCGCTTTGGCGCCGTGGAGTTTGCGAAGCGGCCCCGGCTTGAAACTCTCAACTTTTCAAGCGCGGAAGCTTTGGCTCGGGAATCGCAACTTTCAAGCACGAAGTAGCACGCGGGGCGCACTCTCACAGCTGGAGCGTGGAAAGCGTAATGCGCGCAGCTCGAATAGCGAGCTTTGAGCTACAATGCAGCACTCGTTTTTTCTCGAAGTTGCCTCGCAAGGTACATTCCCGCAGCTGGATTGAAGCTGGACACCGGCAGCAGAGTAAACAACCCGCAAGCTCAGCTGGCACGTTTCTGTTTTGCTATTTCACACCCTACTTTTACACTACATCGTCGCGATGTGCGCTTCGAGCACTACTTTTGTACTTGCACGCTGGCGCGATTTCCAAGTGCAAAAATTCGAGCTGTAGCTACGGCCGGGAGCGCGCTTCACCTACTGCTTTCATACTTAGATAAAGCTGGAAAGTGTGCTTTGCGAAGGCTTCGTGTCAACTTTCGTATTGAAAAGCTTACGAGTTCCGAAAAGCAGCCGGAAATACGTACTTGGGTTACTAAAAAATGTGATATGCGTGCCTTTTCGCACATCGTACTATTTCTTTTATGTGTTTTGAGGAGCCAAATCCGCACCACGAGCGTTTGAAGGTCGACCCGCCCAAAGTACGCTCAGGGATGCGCAAACCAAGTATGTTACAATTTCGCAGACACTTCGCCGTTTGACAGCTACGCAGCAGAGCGCTCGGCGGTGTTCCGGAACCGGCCTCAACTCCGGAGCCAAGGACCGAATCAACGGCAGCATTGCACACCACCTATTATTGTTGCATTTGAAGGTCGACACGCCGAAAGTGCGCAGAGGAAGTGAAAGCCGCTTGCATCTTGAACCCGCTCAAAGTACGCGGGGGGTTGCGTGAGCGAAATGAAACTTGCGAAGAACTGCTGGTTTTTGATGGCCCCACCTAAAGTGCGCAGAGAATGGTCCCGTGTCCAAGCCCGTTCCAAGATCACTCCAAGTTCGCACTGAACCTGCCTCCGTCGGATTCGCGACCGAGGAAGGCCCGCTTAAATTCCGCAGCTCTCGCGTTTCCCAGCTTTTTCTGACTGAGCTTTCTCACGGGCAGTGTTTCGTGTCTTTTGGACTGTTGGCCATCAAAATAACTGTGAAGCGCACCAACTGGGGGTAGTGCCAGTAAAAATTAAGCCATGGTGCTGTATCACATGATGCTGTTGGGCCAGGATTGCCGGGCCGAACTTTCTGCCTTCCTGTTTGCCGAGCAGGCGTCGCCTTTGCCAGCGGATGCTCTACTGCAGCAGATGCTGCACTTGCTATCCCTGCCCCGCCCGGAAACTGAAGTGGCGCCCAGCGGGCAACGCAAGAGCAGATCCAAAGAAGAAGCAGATGACCCGCTGATCATTCAGGAGCTTGCAGCTCAGCCACGAGAGATCTTTCACTTCTTCACTGTGAATGAAATAGTTAACAGTGACTTGCTGTTTGCTAGACAACTTTTTTTGATAGCTTGCTTTGTGCTGCCCGTTCTTAGGCAAGTGTTGACACCCTTTTGGCACGGCTTGTGTGAACTCATATTGCGCTTCAAGGCTACACCGCGCATCCTGAGGATCCTAGGTGTGGATTGAGTCGCATGTCGTCTCTGCTTGACCATGTCAAGTTTTGACTGGGCTGAAACCGAAAGGATGCCCTGGCAAAACAAAATAGCTTGCTTCTTCGGTTGTCGCGTCAAGGGGATTCCGGATGAACAAACCCATCCTACCAATAGTGGTGTCATCCACGAAGGTAAAGGGTTCCCACTAAAAGGGTACGCCCTCCATCAACCAGGGGCCGGGGTGAACGTATGAAATGTGAGCTGCGGCTTGTTTATGTCGGTAGCGTGTTTGCGTGTCGCACTTTCTGCCACACTGAACCTCATGCACGCCAAGGCTTTGGTCACAGGTCGCTTGCCGACTTTTCTCCCGCCCTCCCCGCCAGAGTCCACGCTGCAGCGACTTGTCCACACCAAAGCCTGATTTTGTCTTCTCCATATCCGCCAGGAACCTTCGCTTTGGCCCCATGAAAGGGCCCCCATCCTTGTTTTTGACATTCTCCCACTTCAGATCAAATTCATTGCCCCCTTCTCCGATGGGGTTTGAAGCATCTAGCATCTAAAACCTACAAGTGTTTCGCTTGCTGCCTTGCAAAGCAAATGGATGGCAAATACACAAGATTCGGCGTCTGCTGCTCCGAGGGGCTCATGCCCTGAGGCTAATGCAGCAGCTGGTGCTGGCCCTCGCCGGCCCAGGCCGCAGCTCAGTGCTGCGTCTGCGAGCCTTCCGCTTACTCAGCGCACCTTGGAAAGGTTGGGGGTGGATGGCCCAATGGAAAGCCTGCAATTGAGTTACAAGTTGCCAGAATCGATAAATGATGGTTTTATGATGTTTCATGGCCTGGTGTGGTTGGTTCCGTATGAGCTTCAATAGGGAAACCCTGCTAAACTTGTTTTTTCCGCTCCCCCTATGTATCCACCCTTATTAATCGGTATTTTGTTAGAAGCAAACCAACAAGTCACCTCGCCACCTTGACTTCGACTTGGCCACATACTAAGCCAATGCCTAAACTTCTCACAACCCCCAGGTGGGGGGGGGGTACTTTCAGCACTTGCTACCCACCAAAACACCGGGAGAAAAAAAGGAAAAGAAAACGAGCCCCGAACGCTTCGATGCGCATCCCACTCGGAGAACGAGGACCTGGCGCCGAGCAGCTTCTCCGCCAGCTTCCGCCAGCGGGTGCTGCAACTCGCGGCTGCAGAAGCCAATAGTTCCGTGAAGGCGGCTGCCTTGGCGGCGCTGCCAGGCGCGTGTTCGAGAGCGTTGGGTGCCGTTGGTTTCTGGTTTTCCTTGCATCGGTTTCTGGGTTTCTGTTTTTTCCTGCTGGAGAGGCCGGGAATGAGTTGGAATGACCCTGATAGACCATCCCCTTGTGGTTTCCTTTAAGGGGACGCAGGGTTCATCAGCTGAGGGTCCCCCTGTATGCTTCAGGATGTGGAAGGCTCCCATCCTGGTCCGGTTTGGGGATGGTGGTTTTGGGGTTGACGGGACTTTCCGAACGGCAGTTTCCTTTTAAGGGACCGTTGCTAAGTTCCATGCTTGTTTGCTCATGGTAATTTGGTGTATAAAGAAACTGTGTTCAAAATAGGCTTGCGGAGATGAAAGTAGGCGGTGTGCCGTGCCAAAAGCTTAGGATTGCGTCATCAAGAGACTTGCCACATCGGGTTGAGACCCGATGCCGTGCGTTCTCCATGTCATTGCTTGGTTGAACGGGGTGTCGGATTCAGTTCCTTCAATGTGTTGCATGGTGCAACACATTTAGAAGAATTGCATGTGCTTTCTAAGTTGGGCTTAATCATGTGGTTGACTCTTGAACTCCCCTGCAAAAGCTGCACTGTTGTTCACTTCATGTTTGCTTGGATTTGAGGCAGTTGCGGCATATTGGGAAGCAAACCACGAGCTCAGAGCGCAGAACCTATGGTCCGTCCATGCCAGGCCTTGTCACCAGCTGCGAGCCAGCCTCTCAGTGTGCACTTTGCGCTGGGGCACTGCAAGCGCTGCAGCCAGCCCTCAGCGACAGCAGTGGCCCAGTGCGAACGGCAGCGGCGCAGGACGGGCTGAGGATGCCGTTGGTTTCTTGTTGGTTTTCGGCTAAGGCTTGAGAGCCATGAGAAGGACGGTGTCAGCACAATGAGTCCTGAGTGGTGCATGCATTTTTGTAGCATGTGCGGGAACCTTGGTTCTGAGTGGGAGTAAATGAAGAGTCATCACTACCGCAATGTTTGGCTTGGGCCCATCGGCTTACAAACCCTCTCATGTGGTCCTTGCTGTTGCATTGGCCTGCTGCAGGGCAATTAGTTGTCGCTCATTGTTGTTCAACCTGATTGTTGCATGACTGTGTCTGAGGTTTGTGCCTTTGAGGAGGATATATATGCCCTTCAGGGTTTGGGTTGTGCATGCCTTTGTTTGGCTTACGAGCGGTGGCCACGGCGTCGATTGGCCGTGCCAGGCTCTAGGGGCCCTTACCTCTGTTCTGGAAGAGCCCAGCAGTATCGTGAAGATGCTGCTGCCGCTGGCTAGAGATGCCGCTGGCGATGAGCCTTGGCGTCATTCTTGGCTAGTGAGAGCTGTGGGTTCCTTGAAGCAGAGAAAAGGCAAGGAGAGCCACTCATTGCGCGGGCAGCGAGCTGTTCAGCTGCACGCAATGCGACCTACACCTAGGGAAAATGGCAGCAGCACTCGGCCAGGCAATGTTCTGCTAGGATGCTCCAGGCTGTCGCAAAGCAGGTTTGAAAGGAGGCGCATTTCTTGATGCAAACGGCTTTCTTTAAAACAAAACCAAACAAAAATCAGCCTGTCGCCGTCCACTGCTTTTTTTTTCAGGATGCAGGCATGCTGGCAACCCAATGCAAAAGGGAGGCTGGTCGGAACAATCACGGACATGCATGGCCTGAACCAGGTGCGCTCCGCTGCCGCCACTGCCTTATCCAGCTTCACGGAGCCCCTGCAGGATTTCCACTTGCGACAAGAGGCAGGATGTTGCAGCGGCAGTGGGCAAAAGGGCTGATTGACAAGGTCGATGCATTTCACGAGGCGTATCTGGAGTTAGGCCCAATTTGTTGCTAAGGAACCTCGCCACATCACAAGCACATACAAGAACAGTGGGTTTTGTATCGATGCTGCCTGCAAATAATCCGTCCCCGGCGGTTTGGCTGTGCTCCCAGGTCCTGGCCACGCTGCTGCCGCTGTGCTCGGACGCCTCAGACAAGGCGCGCGCTTCGGCGCTGCGCGCCGTGGGTTGCGTGGCGGAGCTGGGGCCTTTGGAGGACGTGCCCGGCCTGGTGCAGGCGCTGAAGCCGGCGCTGGCGAGGCCGGCCGGCCTCCTGTGCCTTCATTTGCCTAGGGTGCTAGTTATCAAGTTGTTTGTTGATTTCCGGGTTGGGTTAGGGTTGATGTGGGTTTTGCCAAACTCCAACGTTGCGTTTCCAGTGTGGCTCTGGCTGAGCTGTCCATTTTGGCCAAGGTGTGACATGGTGTGAGAGATGCGCAAAGCTCATACCCGTGGATTGACACGTGTCAGTTGCAGGCCACCGCCCAAGTGCCAGTGGAACGCTTGTCGCTCAGCGGGACAGCTCGCCAAGAGCACTGGCGACCTGCAGCCAGTGCTGGAGCTGTTGTCTCCTCTCTGCACTTTGCTGTCGGTGGAGAACCTGAGGCCTGACTTAAAAGTAGTCCATTTGCAGCACCTTGGGAGGGAAGTGATGGATCATGTGGGCACATGCGGCAACTCAAACGGAGCAGTGCGGACTCGAAAGTTGTGGGAACGCAATATTTTCAGGCAGCAAAACGACGACTCGAATTCCTTTTAAACTGACTTTTAGATTTGACATACAAATGCCCTCCATAGAATTCCCATGCAGTGACCCCCGGATCGTTTCATGTGCGATGTCTTAGGAAGGTTCGCATCCAGGCGGCACAGGCGCTGCAGCAGTTTGCGCAGGTGACCCAGGACTCAGGGGAGCCTTCCATTAAAATTGCACGATGCAGGCTTCAGCTGCGCCCCATCATGTAAAGGCAGCACCCCGCAAGGACGCTGCTATAGGCTTGAGATTCCGCCAAGCAAACGTGCGAATAATGCTGGTGATACACACGCAGTGCCGGGCAAGGACCCTGCAAGTTGGCATCTAGGCTTGAGATGCGGCTAGATGCCACCCAGCAAACATGCGAATCATGCTGGTGATGCACACGCGGCACCCCACAAGCACTTTGCAGGTTGGCAACTTGAATAATTTCAGGCCTGCAGAAGCATGCGAATAATAGTTCATAGTGGCGATGCACACACACACTCAAGCCTTGACTCCGCCCAGAAAACATGCGAATGCCGCATGCAGCGTCCCACAAGGACTTTGCAGGTTGGCATCAATCCTAGACCCAGAAACATGCGAATAATGCTGTTGATGCACACGCAGCGCCCCACAGGAACTCCTGCACGTTGGCAAACCTGAAACATGCGAATAATAGTGGTGATGCACAAGCAGCACCCAACAAAGGCTGTGCAGGTTGGCAATCTGCAGGATCTCAAACCTAGATGCCGCCCAGCAAACATGCGAAGAACACACGCAGCACCCCACAAGGACTGTACAAGACTTAAGACAAGATGCATCTTTCATGGCTGTTGTGCAGCGCCATCGGCTCAGGAAGCGGCCCGGTTGGGCAGAGCAGTTTGGGTTGAGCATCCCTTCCACCCGCCAGGATGACCAAGATAGAAACACCATCCTCACCGGCGTGTGCGACGCCGTGGGCTCCATGTCAGGCAGGGAATTTGGGAGCTCCCGGGCTGCCATGGGTAAGAATTGGCCATGCTGCTCATTGGCCTATGCTTGAGCTTCACGTGAGGGCTTGGCGGAGGGAACAGGCCCCCAGTTGATTTAACCAGCTCAAACAGCTACATTCCCATTCAGAATCCCAGTGCCGGTCCATTGAACGCCAGGTCCAGCCACAAGTGCACCACCTGGCTTGGAGCTCGAGCGGGAGCCGAAGGAGTCAAATTGATGGGCCTTGCAGATGTTTGGTTTTTGGGGGCTGCTTCCCACAAAAGCATTGGCCTGTTGAACTCACATGATGGAGTATATACATATCATCCATTCGCACATTCACATTGAGGTTGCTGTTCATTTGCGCTTGCTTCTATTACACGTGCGGCCAGCACATCAGCCATCAAGGAAGCTGCTTTGAGGGTTCGTTGGCATCAAGCATGGCGATTTGGCCACCCTCAATGCGGCTTTTGTTATTCGGGTTCCTGGCAAAGACCAGCGTGATGTTTTCTATTCTGAGGCATGCCTAGAAGGTTTTGAGGATGCCTTAGGGTTAGGATGTTGTGGGTGGTTTAGGGTTAGCTTCGGGCTGGTGCGGGGGCGGTATAGTGCTGGTTTTGGTGGGTCGCGGGATTGGTTTGTAGCTGGTGAGCTGGTACAGGTTTGGAGTAGCGCTGGCTCAGTTTGCTATGGGATGGTCAGGCTGGTCGACGGTCCAGGGTTGGTCTAGGTGGGGTTCTGTTGGATGGGCTAGGGTTAATCCAGGGTAGGGCTGCTTGAAGTTACGCAGGGATTGTTTAGCTGTCCTTTCGCTTTTTGGCCTTGTTGCCGGTTCGACCACTGCACGTTATGATCCTTGAACGCATTGGTGGGTGTGTCTCGTTGTGATGTTGCTTTTCGACCGCACGATGGTAGCAGCTCAAAGGGAGGTTTTCGCAATTGCTTTCTAAGTAGCTGCAACAGTTAAGAGTGCTTCCTTTGATTTGTGAGCGGGGGGTCCCACTCCAGGAGAAGCAGCATGTGTACCTCGAGCAAATTAGATCAGAGCTTCTTGGCAGAGGCTTGAAGCCCGCTCGGCGGATGGCACAATGTTTCTTTGGCTTCGGTGGAAGCCTGCCCACAATATTTGGCAATAGCTAGAAGGGTGTTTTGGATTCATCTAGCTCGCAGATTCCGTTTGAACCACCCGCATCCTTCAAATACAGCAGAGAACCAGCTGAGGTGTTTAGGGGTTCCTCATGATTCCTCAATTCAGTTTGTTGAATTGTGACATCCTCAACATGATCCTCCCAAACCTGCAGAGAACCTCTCACGAGTGCACACAAATACCGAGGCTCCTGCGCCTAGCGGAGCTTTGCCTCACGGCCGCCGGTCCTCAGCCTGATGCCGCCGCCACCTTGAAGCTTTGGGCTGCGAAGGCGTGGCCTTGGCTCATTGCAGTCCATCAGAGCCTTTCTCGTGCCATCGGCGAGACCGGCCAGTATTGGCTGGAGTTCCTCAAGATCTCCATGCCATGCCTGCCACAAGGGGGTTTGCCATCAGCAGTAGTAATGTTGTTGTTGTTGTTGTTGTTGTTGTTGTTGTTGTTGTTGTTGTTGTTGTTGTTGTTGTTGTTGTTGTTGTTGTTGTTGTTGTTGTTGTTGTTGTTGTTGTTGTTGTTGTTGTTGTTGTTGTTGTTGTTGTTGTTGTTGTTGTTGTTGTTGTTGTTGTTGTTGTTGTTGTTGTTGTTGTTGTTGTTGTTGTTGTTGTTGTTGTTGTTGTTGTTGTTGTTGTTGTTGTTGTTGTTGTTGTTGTTGTTGTTGTTGTTGTTGTTGTTGTTGTTGTTGTTGTTGTTGTTGTTGTTGTTGTTGTTGTTGTTGTTGTTGTTGTTGTTGTTGTTGTTGTTGTTGTTGTTGTTGTTGTTGTTGTTGTTGTTGTTGTTGTTGTTGTTGTTGTTGTTGTTGTTGTTGTTGTTGTTGTTGTTGTTGTTGTTGTTGTTGTTGTTGTTGTTGTTGTTGTTGTTGTTGTTGTTGTTGTTGTTGTTGTTGTTGTTGTTGTTGTTGTTGTTGTTGTTGTTGTTGTTGTTGTTGTTGTTGTTGTTGTTGTTGTTGTTGTTGTTGTTGTTGTTGTTGTTGTTGTTGTTGTTGTTGTTGTTGTTGTTGTTGTTGTTGTTGTTGTTGTTGTTGTTGTTGTTGTTGTTGTTGTTGTTGTTGTTGTTGTTGTTGTTGTTGTTGTTGTTGTTGTTGTTGTTGTTGTTGTTGTTGTTGTTGTTGTTGTTGTTGTTGTTGTTGTTGTTGTTGTTGTTGTTGTTGTTGTTGTTGTTGTTGTTGTTGTTGTTGTTGTTGTTGTTGTTGTTGTTGTTGTTGTTGTTGTTGTTGTTGTTGTTGTTGTTGTTGTTGTTGTTGTTGTTGTTGTTGTTGTTGTTGTTGTTGTTGTTGTTGTTGTTGTTGTTGTTGTTGTTGTTGTTGTTGTTGTTGTTGTTGTTGTTGTTGTTGTTGTTGTTGTTGTTGTTGTTGTTGTTGTTGTTGTTGTTGTTGTTGTTGTTGTTGTTGTTGTTGTTGTTGTTGTTGTTGTTGTTGTTGTTGTTGTTGTTGTTGTTGTTGTTGTTGTTGTTGTTGTTGTTGTTGTTGTTGTTGTTGTTGTTGTTGTTGTTGTTGTTGTTGTTGTTGTTGTTGTTGTTGTTGTTGTTGTTGTTGTTGTTGTTGTTGTTGTTGTTGTTGTAACTTTCCAGGGTTACAACCTGCGATATCATTCCAAGAACAAAGGGATTTCAGAACAAGTGGCCGTGTGCATGCAAGGCCGAAGTGAGCGACGACTTCAGAGCATGGCTGGAGCGTGTGGACAGCAAAAAAGCATAGCGTGGTCGTGCGCTTGCTCTGAGGCAGATATGCAGACAATACTTGCTTACCCTCAAGGTGCAAAGTGCTGTCACGCTGCTACGTACCTTACGGGCCTCCCCAGCCATTTTGGCAGCCAAAGTTGGCAGATTTCAATGCAGGGCATTGACACTGAGGTGATGTGGATCCGTCATCGCCCCAACCTGCGGAAGAGCCGGAAACCCAACATATTGGGGGAGGAAACTTAAGTGGTGGCAGTGGCAGTCGCGCGTGAAGTCTAGAGAGTCGAACAAGAGTCATAGATGGAGTTGAAATTCCGTTGGCAAGATGCTCAATCAATGGCTGAGGCAAGGATACTCCCAAGGGCGGATCAGAGGGCGACGAGGAGGAAGGGCGCCGCTGACATATGTCACAGGGCCTCAATCGCTCTCCCTGTTGAAGATAGGGATTTGGGCTTGTCTCAAATACCTGCATCCGAAGGTTCTCTTTGGTCTCCCTTCCAGAACAAAAACAAAAAAAACACCAAACGCGTTTTAAGACAACCTCACTTGGCAGAGCCAGCCACTGGCAGGAAGTTGAGGAGGAGGACACGGAGGCAAGAGCCAGCTAGCCAGCTCGCCTGAGACTTGCATTGTTTGGTTTTTTGTTGTTGAACGTCGCGGGGGCAATTGTCCTCTTTGGCGAGGACGAAAAAAAGTTCCTGCGGAGCAGTGTCCCGAATTGTGGTTGGAGTAAAAAAAATAGGGAGGAGCCGCCGCCAAGCACGGAGCTTGCTCCAGCAACATGCCAAGCAAGAAGTAACCACGCTGCACGGCGCTTTGAAGATGGAACTGCCGACAGCGCAAGTCACAATTGGACGACTTGCAGTGTGCGCAAGGTACGCACGGCTTTAGCATTAGTTGAACGATTTTGCGGCCCAAAGAGGAAAGCCCTCGTGACGATGTCACGTGTGGACTGTCAGGGCATTGTGTGTTGAGAAATCAGATGGGTCCTAATTATGTGCAGTTTACCTGAGCAGCCCAAGTTTCAGTTTGGTGAAATCTAGAACTGCACCCCTGCCAGACCTTTGATGATGAGTTGGACGAGGCGTGAACCCGGGGTGTGCTGCGCATGTCGTCGTCCGTGGAAATGTCAGCATGGCGTTCAGCAGCTTTCAGCCACGCAGCAGTTTGAAGCATATGAAGCACATCTAGCTTTTTCCAAACGTAATTGAAGGCGGTACACGGAGCCGGGTCGCACGCTTTGAGTTTTGGAATCTAAATCCTCATGTTCCACACTGAGCTGCATGTATGCTGTGCTTGTTTGCTCCAACCTGCTGCAGAAACAAGCTGTGAGTCAGTGCGACAACCTCTGGGCCTCAACAGGCTCACCAACTGTTGCTTGCCCGGGCTTTAAGGCAAGCAGCACATGTTTAGGGCAAGCAACACATGTTATAAGTGCAGATTGGAGCGCATCGCGAGCAACGCTGGTCGCAGTATGACAGGAGGCGGACATCCAAGCCCTGCAGCCAATTGGTGTGGATAAGCGTGTGGAGGCTCAGGCAGGGCCTATTTCACCGTTGCGTTGCGCACTGCTTCGATCGCCAGGTGGCGCGAAAGATCGGGCCTTTGAGCCCAAAGCTTTTGCCTCGGCATTTGCGTCGCAGGGTGGGGGGAGGATCCTGGTGGTTGCTTGGGCATGTTGCATGCAAGCAGCGCACTATTGAGCATCAAAATGGGTGCCTATGGATCCTTCCCACTTGCCAAGTATGGGGAATCAACCTCAAGGGGTAGCCTGCATCTTGTTGAAACATGGAACGCATTGCCCACAAGACCAGAAGCTTGATCGGCAACTATTGTGCGACTGCATAGCTCCGTGCCCAGGATCACGCACGCCTTCGAGTGTCCAGACTGTGCAGAGCGCTTCCAGGACCCGCACCTGCAGTTGGGGTTGGGAGAAATACTTCTTTTTTTTTTTGGGGGGGGGAGGCATTAGTAGGATGGAGCGCGTGATTTCACGGTAGGGCAAGCTTTTTGGATTGGATGTTGCCATACGGATGGATTGTTGGACAGCAAGCCATGCGCTCCCTCAGGACTGGAGCAGCTGTCGGCAACACTTAGTCACTGCCTCAGACTTTCCGCGCCAATATTCCCCTTTCGAATGGTTTTGAACTTTGTTTGTTGGGCTTAGGTAAGTGAGGTTCGTTATGGTTGGGTTATGCTGAATATTGCATTATGGAGAGGTGGGACTTCCTAATGAGGCAGACCTCCGAAAGCAGCTGGTAAATTATTTTCTTCTTGAAGTCAGGACATGTGGCCAAGATTTGAAATACAGAAGCGGCAGGTTGTTAGAGATCCAAGAAGGCCTGGTGTCGTGAGTCATGGCTTGGCACCAAAAAAAGGCATGGTGGAGGCATCACGACGTGTGGACTGAGGTGCTCACGGGTCATTTGGATGCTCTGAGCCGAGAGTGTAGCATCGGCCCTCCTTGCATTGATGGCTGCTTAGCACATGAAATCTGGGAAGCCCCGAAGGCCGCGAAATTGAGCCTTGCAGTTTTACAAGGACCAGAAGGAGAGGACTTGTTTGCCGCGGCCATCCCCTGAAATAGCTGGAGCGTGCCCGAAGACTTTCTCGGGTTCCATTTTGCTCTGGCGACAGATGCGAGCCCAGGTCTCCAGCGACAAAGCTTTGAAGACTGCCTCGGGCCCCGTGTCGTCGGAGTGCTGCGGTTTAGCTGTCTCACCATCACTCACTGCTTGGGACACTGCTCTCCACTACTTACCACCACCACAACTCGCCACTGCTCGCAATACTGCTATCACTCAACACTACGTGCCGCCACTCGCCCACTACTGCCTACTACTCGCCACTACTACCACTACTAGTACAACTCGCCATTACTCGCCAGTACTCGCCATTACTCGCCATTACTCGCCACTACTACGACTACTTAGTATTACCCTTGAATGGCTACTTAATCCGTGCTCGCCGCTTGCTGCCCCTACTCGCCACCACTTTCAACTACATGCAACTACGCCAATTACTAACCATCGTTAGTCCCAACAATATCCTAGACGCCCACTTCAGGCTGACCATCTACACACTAGAAATTGCATAGACTATGCATGGGGCACACAGCAAGAATCAAGAGATTGTCAGGGCTTAAGGGGTCACGGTTTTATCCTTTTTGCTCGGCAGAGGTCGCCTCAGCTGCACAAACATTCAAGCTGCAGCCTTGAAATCAATCCTTTGCCGAGCCTTTGCCGAGTTGCCACGAGTTTCCCCTGTATTCCCAGCTCACAGAAGTTTTTTATCCCTACCTCACGGCCCAAACGTTGACTCGTTGACCGACCAATAGATGCACGTTTCGCTTTGTTTTTTTCTTTTTCGGGGGGGGGGGGGGGCGGGTGACAAGACCAACTGGCAGGTGTGTTTGAGGTCGATTGCTTACAAGCGTGGGTGCAAAACTCATCTCGTACGCGCTTCACAGTACACCTCCTATTAAACCCCGGATCCCAAACTAACTGTGCAACCTTTGCCTGCTGTCTCCCTGTACCCTCCCTCTCCAGGTTAACACAGCTACCAGTTGATTCGTATCTGCAAACCTCCGGGGCGCCTTTTCCTCCTTCAAAGCATTAAAGGGTCTGCGGGAATCGGTTCATCCGCATGGTCAACACGTGAAGTGCAGTGCACATCTCATGCACCCCCCCTTGGCACTTTGTGCCAACAGCCAAAATGTATGGCTTTGAGCTTCTATACTGCTCTCGGCCACCCTTGCGCTCATTGGCGCCAGCTCAAGACCCCACCTCCGGCTCCCCCTTGACCTTCTTGAAGATCATGAAGCCCACAAACTCCCTCAGGCCAGACCGCGACCCCACCGTGTAGTCGCCGCCCAGCACAAAGACAGGCCCCGACGTCCTCATCACCGTGATCCTCTCCGGCCCGATCTTCTCCTTCGGCATGTAGCCCCTCCGTGGGTCAAACTCAGAGACCCTCCTCCTGCAATGCATCTTGATGTAGTAGCCGCCCTTCTCCAACCAGCGGTCTTCTGTCCCCACCGGCTCCTTCATGATGCCCGGGAAGATCTTCTTCACATCCGATTCCTCCCAGATCACGGTCTCATCCTCATCCAAGGAAACCTTCCACTCCGCCGCGAAACTCTTCTCCGGTGCCAACCCGGTCTGCCTCGCTTCTCCACCTCCAGCTTTCCAGCCTGCATTTCTCTCATGCGAGTTCCCGGCTCTGTCAACCTCTTTCTCGAGCCCGTCTGCAGCACTACTGCTGCCCGGCCTTCCTCCTCCTTCTGTGCTCCGTTCCTGCCTTTCCTCGGAGCTCTCGCTTTCTGCCCTTTTATCAAGCAACCTCTGCATTGCCCTCTCCTTGCCACCCTGCATGGTCTTCACCTTCACTCCACCTCCGGTAGTTGACATACCCCCCTTCTGGAGGTTCCGCACCGCGTCTGCTGCCCTTCTCGCAGTCCACTTCAACGCCTCCCACGCGGCCACCACCGCCACCAGAAGCGCCGTCCAAAACAGAAGCTCCTCCCGGGAAGCCTCCTCATCCTCCATGCCAGCTGCATCAGCCAGCATAATGCACATTAATGCACGTGATGCCCGTCAAGACCTTCAGGCCTCGCTCGTGCTCAATGCTGTGCACCACCCTCACCTTGGCCGCGTTCCCCTCCCCAACCTCCACAAGGTTCTCGTCCTTCTCCGGGATCGCGTCGCTCTCGCCCATCTTCATACCCATCATCTCGGCCAGTGCTCTCAAGCGAGAGCTCCCCAAGGCCTTGGTACCGATGTCCGCCAACATCGTCTCGCCCGGCAAGTGCTGCAGCGCCCAGAAGCCATTCTCAAATCTCTCCCTGGCTGACCTGGCCCGGATCTTAAGTGGCCTCGTCCTCCATGACCCACCCGGGCCCTGCAGTAGCGTGACAGCTGCCGCATTGTCCTGCATCATCACCAGCTTCAACGATTTCAGCTGGTCCCGCCCTTCCACATCGATGCCCGCCCTGTCCCACACCGATGCGACCTTCCTGTCCTCCATGTCAGCGATGATTTCCGCCCAGGCTTCCCCTTGCAGCACCCCCTCCATGGCTGCCAACAACTCAGCCTCCGCGGTCGATCTCGCCACAAACGGCTGCCGCGTGCTCGTCCACTGGATTGGGCAGCCACCATAACATACGATGACCCCCTGTTCCATCCGGCCCGAAGCCTGCATCCGCGTAGACCTCCACGGTGTTCATGCCCCTCTCATACACGTACTCCCCATTCTCCCCGTGGCCCTCCGCCGCGGCACCAAACTCCAACTTCCAATCCACCGTCTTCTTGAGGAAGCCCAACAAGTAGATTCCCATGTCATAGGCCCGCCTCGCCTGCCGCGCGATCAGCTGGCTGATGCGATTCACGCCATAGCTGATGTCTGGCCTCGTCCGGGTCGCCCACAGCAGCTCCCCTGACAGCGTTTGTGCTCTCCGAACCATCTCCATGTCCTGCTCCTCGTCCTCTCCGTCCTTCTCGATCTCCTTCGGTACCGGGATGAGCTTCTCCTTCACCTCGCTCCCGTACCGGTTGATCACATCCTTGATGTAATCCTCCTGCCCCACCAGGATTTCCCCACCTCCTCCTGGTTTCACCATCACCTCCACCCCGCAGAACTTCAACGCCTTTTCGGTGTTGGCCCACTCCAGGTCCGTGGCGTCCCACTCCTTCTTGATGTGACCAGCCATCACCTCCACGACGCTCTGCTCTCCGATGATCATCATGTCGTCCACGTAGCAGCAGATGAACCCCACCGTGGTCTTCCCCAGTTTGATCTTCCACAGGTTCTCATCGGCAAAGGCCTGCTGCAATACCAGCACCTGTCCCCCACCAACATCCACCTTCCACCTCCTGAGAGTGTCATCCCGGTGCGACCCCCAATCGGCTGGTGAAGCCCTCAGCCCATAGAGCGCCTTCGTCACCTCCCACATGATGCCCGGCTCCACAACCTTCGCATCGATGAGGATCCTCGGCGGTCTCACCACCACCCGATGGGCCGACCTCCTCGGGGCGTTCAGGAACGCCGTCCTGATGTCCAAGCTGCCCACCGACCACCTCATAGCCGCCGCCTTCCGGAGCAGCGCACGAACAGTGCCAGCCTCCACCCCAGACGCGTACACGTCGGCTCCTCCTTCCACCTCCTCCTGGATTTGGTTGCCGCAGACAACCGCGCGGCACTTCCTCCTTCCATCACCTGACTTGAGGGTGAACACCGCTTTTCCTGGCGCTCTTTGCACCGCCTCACCTTCTCGCTCCCATCTGTCTACCTCCTCTTCTCTCACCTCCCGTATGGCCGTCTTCTCCAACAGCGCACCGACCTCCTTCTTCATCGTCGGCACCCACAGCTCCATCTCTCTCCTGACCTGCTCCAGACCGATGATCTTCGTCTGGAGAAACATTTTTTCTTCCGCCGCCACATCCATCGCCCTCAGACCTGCCTTTGGGCGTTCCTCGCGGGTGACCTCCACCATCTCCTCCTCCGTGCAGCTCTGCTGGATGTCTAACCTTCCCAGCACCTCGGCCCACTCCTCTCCAGTGCCCCCCATCTCCAAGTCATCCATGACCAACTCAAGGCACCGATCCTTCTCTTGCGACCATACCACCTGCCTTTTCGCCATCGCATCGATCCTCCCGACCCCTACCCACTCCGGGTCCAAGGACACTTCCACCTGCTCCTCACTTCCTTCGACCTTACCGATCCTCGGCTCCTCATCAGCTCCTCCAGCCTCCTCATCTTTCTGCTTTCCTCGCAGCCTCCTTCTCCTGGTCCATAGCTCACCCACCACCGGGATGTCCACCTTCTGGTCCCTCGACTCGGGCACGACCTGCGACACCGTGTAGATGCTGCCCCCTTGGTCCATCGCCCTCAACCCGAAGGTCATGTCCGGGCACGGCCCCATGTAGGTTGCGTTCTGCGTGATCGCCTCCCAAGCCTCTCTCTTCCATCTCCTCTTCTTCACCACCACCTTTTGACCGAAGACCGGCAGCTGCAGCTGTGGAGAACCCATCTCTCGCATGATCTTCCGATTCCTGATCTCCACCGCTTGCAAGGCTGCCCCATGCCACAAATTGGCGTTGGCCCAGCAGCGCCCGCGCTTTCCGCTTCACCCAGCCAACCGCTGCCTCCGCCCGGCCATTGGCTTGCGGCTCATCTGGGCTCGACAACGTCTTATACAGCCCATGACTCACCGCCCACCTCCTCAACGCTGTCGACACCAGCTCCCGTCCTCGATCAGAATGAAGCCTCGTCACCTCGAAACCCCACCACCGAAGCTTGGCAACCATCGACTGCGTCGCCGCAATCAACTGCGCTGGTCCTCAGCGGCTCCACCAACATGATGGTCCTTGTGACCGCACCTTCCAGCCCCCCCGGAGCTGGATGCCCTTCTCTCATCCTCCTTGCCTTCTACCCTCGCGGCTCCTCTCTCCTCACCTTCTACCCTCACCTCTCCTTTATCTTCACCTTCTATCCTCAAGGCCCCTTCCTCATCAAACATCTCCTGAAACGGGTCCTCGGGTCTTCTCCTTCTCCCCCGGCTTCCTTCTCCACTTCGTCTTCCTTGGCCATGTTCTCCGCCACCGCCGTGACATAGGAGCCCACCAACAAGTATCCTTGGATGTCTTGAACGGAGCCGTCACGTCGATTGCCCAAGTAGCCAAGGCCGGGTGACTTCTCTTCCTATGGCTCCTTCCTCTGAGCCCACCCTGGATGCAAGCCCTGCAGTCTCGGCGAAATGGGGTATAGCCATTCTCGACGTGGCTCTTCCACATTTCCTCCGCCGATGCCTTTGCCATTCTTGACGCCGCCACAACCTGTCTTTTGATCGCCTCATCCAGCGCCGCCACCAACCCCGGCGCCCATTCTGCCCAGCTGCTAGATTCGCGGTTCCCCGTCCAACTCCAGGTCCTCTCATGCCGTCCGTCCAGCTGCCGTAGGTCCTTGATGCTGGTCAGCAGCATCGTCGGCTTCCTCTTTATGTGGCCCATCGCGCCCTGGTCAAACTTCACCCTGATGAGTCCTCCAACGCCGTGACCTCCGGCCAGTCCCCGATCGAAGGCGGTTCGCCCCCCCGGACCTTGGCCTTCTCCCACTCCTCTTCACTGACAAAACTCCTCGGGTCCTCCGGGTGCTCCTTGACCATCCATGCCTTCAGACCCACCAGCTCCCGGCCACCGTTCGCCAGCACCGCCAGGATCCACATGCAGCCTCATACAGCCAAACCGCTCGGACCGGATACGGGCCAGGCTCCAAGTGCCGGCAGTAGGAGTACGTCCTACACGGCGGCCCACCCATGACCCCCTCCGTCCTTCCTTCCGCCGCCAAACCAGGTACCCGAAGGTGTCCTCCTCCAGCAAATCCTGGCCTGACCTCCCTGTCCCACTGCCCGTAGTTGAACTTCTTCGCACTCTTCCCGGCGAAGAGATGCAGGATCAACCCTGTCGCCTTGGCATGCCTCCTCCTCGCCGCCCGGTTCCAGGCGATTCCCCTTCCTTCTCCTGTGCCCAGGGCCCTCTCCAGCAGCGCCACCGACCTCCAGGAAGAGCTGCTCGAACTCCCCCTTCACCTTCTCCATCTCTCCCTTCTTCCATGCCTCCGCCACCCTGCCGCACAGGCCCTTCTTGACGTCTGGCTTCCTCATGCTCTTGGTCGCCGCTGTAGCCGCCCTCCGGAGCAATCCTCCAGCTCCTCCACCAACCTCGGAGCCACCTCCGTCGGGACTTCCGGGCAAAACTGCCTCATCCTCACCGGCAACGGGCCTCGGCTCGCGTGCTCGATGCAGCAGATACCCTCCTCCCAGCGGATCCTGTAGCCCAGCAGGTACAACGCTCCAAGCGGCACAACCGCAAGCTCCACCATGCGGTCCTCCCCTGTCTCACCCTTCCGCGCTTGCCTGAGCGCATGCGTGGCCCCTCCATCAAGAAGCCCCCAACTTTGGCACTCCCCGATCCTTGACAGCCTCGCCGCCTTGAGCTTCTTCATCCTGAGGCTCTTCAACAGCTGCGTCGCCTCCGCCATCAGCTTGTCCTTCCCACCGGTCCGTTTCTTCTTCCACCACCGGTTCCGCCGCATGGCTCTTTCCTCCGGCAGCTTTCCTCACAGCCCCCTTATTTCCCGGCGGGGTTCCGGCTCTCCTCTTGGCTCCTTCGCCTCCTTCAGCCGCAGCTTGGCCTCCTCCAGGTCCACCTTTTTGGGGTCCAGGCCGCGGGCACTCCGCCTTGCGATGCTCCAGACTCCCGCAGTTCCAGCACCGCTCCTTTTGCCGATCCAGGCTGTCCCACACGTGGGCAAACTTGCAGTTCTTGCCAAACCTGCAACCCGGGTCGCGTACCATTTGCACGCCCTTGACAAATCCACCACCCTCGGCTTCCCGGGAGTCCCACCGCCATTTGATGGCTTCCAGGGTCCAGCCTCCTCTTTTCCTGCACCACCCATCGCCTTCACCTTGGGAGCGGCCTCCTTGCCGCCCTTTGCCAACTCCGCCGTTTCCGACTCCGCCTGGAGGTACTCCGCGAAGCTCTCCACCGCTTCCTGAGTCGGCCTCGTGTCCAGGTTCAGCTCCGCTCTCACCGTGGACATTCGATAGCTGCTCTGCTGATCCAGCTTCGACAGAGCCGCTGCGAACTTGTCCAGGGCAGACACCAACAACGTGGCATCCGGCAACGCCACTTCAAGCTCCAGCGCCCTTTTCCTCCAGTGCCTCCACGACCTCAGCTGCTTTGCCACCTCCGAAGCGTTCCCGCCCTTGGTGTCCAGCAGCGCGTTCAGGATCTGCTGTCTTGCAGAGGCTCCTCCTGGCTGGTACAGAATGTACAGGCGATAGATGATGTTCACCATGCTCAACTGCCTGTTGGCCACCAGCTCCTTCTTGACGCTCTCCGGGAGTGCTTTGAGGACCATGGCCACCCCTCTCTGCTCAGTGCGAGGCAAGTCCATGCAGACCGGCGGAAGCTCCGGCTTGATGCGCAGCCTCTGCAACGGGCTCGCCACCAACCACTCCGCATAGGCCTCCTTGGCACTAGCGCACACCTCCTCCCACCACATCGCGCTGTAGGTCGAGATGTCCTTCATGTAGTGGTCAATCGTGGCCATCCAGTCCCCGAAGGTCAGCGGGCTTCCGTCCCCCACCAACTCCGGCAGACCCGTAGCCCGTCCAGTCTCGTTGGGCATCTCCTTGACCTCCGGCCGACTCTTCGGCTTCTGCTGTAGCAGGGGCGCCACTGGCGCTACTGGAGGCGGTGGTGGAGGTGTTTCCGGCCTCGGTGGCTGCGGCTCCTCCTCCTGCTGCGGCGTGTGAAATTGCTGAGGCCGCGGCTGTTGTTCCAGCACCGTGATCTGCTCGGTCAAGAGCTCCACGTGCTTCTCGGCCTGCCGCGCCCGTGATTCCCACAGCTCTGCCATCCTCCGGTTCTGCTCGGCCTCCGCCTCCACCACAATCTTCTCCAGCTCCAGTTGCTCCACCTTATGTCGCAGCTCATTCCGCTGCCGCAACGCCTCAGCCAGGTTCATGTTGACCGCACCGTACTCCTCGATCATCACCCTGCTGAGTTCCCGCTCCAGACGGTCCTCAGGCGTCGCTGGCCTCCCCTTGTCTCCGGCGCTTCCTGCGCCATCCCAATCCTCTCCACCTCCACCTGAAGGCCCCTTGTTCCGCCAGCCCTCCTCCGGCGGACCCTCTCCTCCGATCCGCATCAAATCCCTCTTGACCGCCTGCAAGGCCACCTCCCTTTTCTCATCCGCCAACCGCTCCTCCGGCGACATGAAGGCCCTGGCCCGATTCCTCTTTGCCGCTGCTTCTCCCTCCGCAGCCTTCAAAGGTGTCCTGACCGGCTCCTCCTCATCACCTGACTCCGGGACCGGTGGCAGTCCTTCCGGCCTCGCTTCACGAAGCCTCACCTCCTCCTGCACCCTCTTAGACCAAAAGGGATTTACCTCCGCTCCTGCCTTCGGGCCATCACCGGCCCTCTTCCATAGAGCCCAATCTCCTGGGTACCGAAGGGCTCGACCTCGTGGTACTCCCTGGCTTAGATGCCATAGAGCTCTGCTCTGAAGCGCTCCTTCGCCCAGAGGCCGTAGAGCTCGATTCCCTCTCCACCAAAGGCTCAGCATCCACCCGGCCTGAGGGCTCTCGGTGACGTCTCCCTCGTCCTTGATGAGCTCCTCGCCGATCTTGCCGTTGATGCCTCCCTGGTGGATGCACGGCCATCTGCCGAGTGAACCTCCAGGGTGTCATCACCCTCCATCGGCTCACCCATCTCAGGATCTTCTCCCTCGTCCGCCACCAGCTCGCCCCCTGGCCAGTGCCCGGCTCTCCTCGACTTCCCTGCCAGGGCTTACCTGGCCGGACCGTCGCCGCCTCATCACCTCCATGTGCGCGAGCGGCTTGGGCTCATAACCTGCAAACCTCCGGGGCGCCTTTTCCTCCTCCAAAGCATTAAAGGGTCTGCGGGAATCGGTTCATCCGCATGGTCAACACGTGAAGTGCACATCTCATGCAGTATCTAAAAGGCAGGCTGAGTGGGCCTTGCTCCTGGTTTGCACTGCTGGCGTGGAGACGAATTCATGCACAGGGCCACGTGTTCCTCCCTCCTGCCATTCCCCAATTCCCGCGATTTCTGCATCTTCTTATGCTTTTCACTAGAAGTTCATGCATTGCTCACGGCAAGCGGAGCTCAATGCGTTCCAGTGCTACGGAAGTTCTTCTTAAGCTTTATTTGAGCAACATTCGCGCGCAAGGTGGCACAATTGAGCGCAGGTGGGCGCAGCTTGATAGTGATGCAAGAACAGCCCCACCTCCCACACTGCCAGTTGTTTGAACACAGTGGCACCTTACGCAAGCAGCTCAGCTAGATGCAAAGTATCGCTGTTCGCCTTGGCCCGCTCATGAACGTACAAGAAGTTCACAGTGGCTTCATTGACTTGTTGACAGTCCGCGCGTCCTCATGGGTGTGCCCAAAGATTGGCAAAGCCATGCGAAGATACGCGAAGATAGGCAACCCCTTTGGGCTATTTGAAGTGGATGGTGAGCTGGGCCTTGGAGTTGCTTGAGCCAAGCCTTGCCTCGCCCCGAGGCACAGCAGCTTTGCGCGCCAGTGCGCTTCCGGTGCCTAGAGCAGGGCATCCTAGCCAGCGAGCGTGCGTGGAATCGGCTATCCTCTGGTTGCAAGCTTGGATGCTCGCCAGCTCAGGTGCTTCCAGAGCTTTTCCAACCAACAGAAGCTGGAGAAACATTTGCAAGAGTCCAGGCCCAAGGATGCCCAAGGCTTGTCGCACCAGGCTTCCTGGTAGCTGTGCAGCACAGTGCACCTGCCCTAGAAAAACCGAGCAGAAGGCAATGTTTGGAACTGGTGAATTGGGTGGCCCACAAAATGTGATTCCTGGGAATCCAAGTGGTTTCGTGGCCCCTTGGAAAAGTGCAGGTCTGGCACATTTGAATAGAGACTTCGTAAAGAGTTTCGATGTTTGTGGGGTAGATTGTCCGGGGGTGGCTGGGCGGAGGGCAGGGTGATATTTCTGGGGAGAATCAATTGTTTTTGTCTCGCGTGGAACAGCATGTTCTGGTCGCGGGAGTTTTTTTTGGCAACTAATTGGTCGGGTACTCGCATTGGCCAAAGGAAAACAGGAAAGTGCGGAGAATGTTTTCCGACCGCCAATTGTTTTTCGACCCTCCAACTTGCCCCTTGGATTCAGGGAGGGGAAACATAACTCGCAGCAGCCCAATCTAATTCATGCCTTATTTTGGGAAAGGCCGAAGAGCAGAGGGCCACCGCTCAAGGTCAAAGCATTTAAGCTGGGCCAAGCACTCGCGCACCAAGCACGGGCCTTAGAGGTGGGCCTCTTGGATTCCTTTTAGAGGGTCCAGGGCATGGCGAGGGGACAAGTGGGCGAACCGCAATGACACTCATGCACGCTACTTTTCGCAAAGGTCTCGTTTTTTTCGCCTTTAGGCCTAGATTAGTTGCCAGCAAGTCTCGGCGATGCCTGCTTTCCGTCACCGCTTGCCGCAGCTGGCTGTGATAAGAGAGGGCCCAGAGGCTACGGTAGCAGATGACCAGATTCTGTAAGGAGAATCACCAGGAATGCGTGACAAGCTGTGCGAGGGATGCCTGGGCTGTAGAGATGGAGAGAGTGACAGTTCCCTGCGATATGCGTTAGACAAGCACATTTGCAAGCACATCTGAAACGTGTAAGGCCATTGAAAACTGGCAGCAGCGCCACTTAGACCCCCCAAACATCATAGTCGTGCCACATCCCAGCTCCAATGAACATTGATAACTGCTGAAAGGTCGGATGAAACAAATTCCGATTTGGGAGTAAGTAGAAGGCAGAGTTTCACTTTGTTGATTGTTTATCGTGTAGTTAAGTCTGCGATTGATATTGACCGCATGGCCAGCGCTAGCCATGCTTTGCGGAAAGCCCAAGTGTGAGAAACCTTTGGGCGTGCCACATTTGGCATGTCGTTGTGGCCTGGGCTTTTGCTCGGAGGCCCGCCGTTGCGTGGCGGATCGTGGCATTTCGGACAGTCGGCGCACATCGGAGTGCATCAGCTTGGCCAGCATTCCAAGCACGTGTGTAGAGGTGCAGGCGCATGTTGAGCCAGTATGTTGCGCATTGATGTTGTCGCACGTGCGTGCACTCATGCAGTTGTGTACTGCTGGTGAGCAAACCAGTAGCCAGCATGGCACATGCTTGAGGATTGACGTTTCTTGACTTCTGCCGGGCACGGCGCTACAGCGTGACTCACCAAAGGTAGGGATGGGAACGCTCGCTGCTCGCTACGCTAGTGAAAGCTTGCCTTGCTTGATGTGCAGGTTGGTGGGCGAGCTCCGTGTTAGCAGTTCGGAAACATTTCCGCAGCATGGAAAAACACTCCCCCCGAATCCGTAGCTTAGAAGCCGGATGATCAACGCAGAACCAACGAAATGTTGTTTCAACGATAATAATTTCTTTGTTTTGCTGGGCCTTTGGAAATTGGGCACCTTGGCATAGCTTGGCCTTTCGAGCGTATGCGGGAGGCCTGCTTTGTGGCGACATGGCACAGCAAGCACTCCCGGCAGTGTCCAGATGCAGAAGCCATCAAGAAGGATCCGGATGGGCCATCTTTCAGAGTGAGTCAGTACCAGCTTGCCGGCAGCGTTTGACAGCAAGAGTGTCGGAAGCCATGAATTTTGGGTGTCGCTTGGCGCCCAGCAGGACATGCTGGAGAAGGCCGGCGGGCCACAGGCCATGATGAAGAACGGGTCGAAGTTCTTGATGGCCGTCGCTATCAAGAAGGTGCGGACAGTTTCGGGCAACTCCGTAGTCACAAGTCCTGGGGGTGATTCACTGGTTTGGCATTCAATGCCATGCGCTCCTGGCTTGGGAAAGTGCAGGGACGGCAACAATGGTTTCACACGTCTCAGAACCCGCACTGCTGTCAGCCCGCGAGAATGAAGCAACCCAGCAGACCAGAATGGGCAAAGGGGGCCTTCAGCTGGACAAGTTTTGGCGAGCCCCCTCCAAATATTAAGCCACTTGTTCATGAGGTGTTTTCATCCATAATTATAAGGGATGGACTGCATGTGCCGGAGCAAAACATATGACCAGAAGGAGCCGACGACTCAGGTCTTCACTGAGGGCCCCGAGCCCATAGAAAAGCCGCCGGAGACGGCGAAGTCTGCTGCTCCTGTGGCCCCGGAGGCCCCAGCGGCCCCAGCAGGGCCTGGCGATGAGGAGTGCGGGGTTTTGGTTGTGATTCGGAGGTCCCTCGGCCGGTTGCACCTGGAAATGGCAACTGCTTTTTGTTTTCTGGTTGGAACGCTAACACAACAACATTGGGTCCCCATCATTCCTTATGCAAGCCACTGGGTCCAACCACCAAGTGGATTAGATATCTTACCGACCTCTGACCTGGCATTCGCCATAGGAGCTGCGGAGGTATCGGGCGGAGGTTGCGGAGTTGCAGGAGGCTGCTGCCAAAGAGCAGGAGCTGAGCTGCCAGCTGAAGGTGCCGGGCCACTGGGCACACCGTTTTTGGATTTGTTTGCAAGGCCAACCTCCAGAAGGGTCTAGAAAACCCAAGGGGGGTTTCCTTTGCGAGTTTGAACACTTCTGTGTTTGTGTCTCTTTGCGTCTCTCTGTGTGTGTGTTTGTGTTTTTTGTTTGTTGAGGTTGCCCTTTGAGCACCACGTGTTTGGCTCCCTCACATCCATCAGAAAAGGCCCAGGCGCCAAAGGCCTCCACGTTCAACGAATCTTCGCCTTAGCTTCGGCCAGGCGGAGCTGGCGCAGGCGGAGACGAGCGCGGCCCAGCTGCGCCAGGAAGCGGCGGACGAAACCGAGCGCCTGCAGAGGGCCCTGCGGGAGGTCAGCGGCCTGGAGAAGCAGCTGCAGAGCGTGGCGTGAGACCCAGAGCGCGAGATCGGCGTGCGGACGTGCGGACATATGGATGCAAGCTCGCTGAACGGTGGCAGCCACAAAGTCATGAGTGAACTCTGAACATCACCCCAAAGTGGGCCCTCCAAGATTTGGAAAACCAGGAGCTCGCAAGCTGAATTTCATGAATTTCGCATCACTCAGGTTAAGGAACCTGCGTGGGGATTCTGAGCCAACCCGAACAACGAATCTGCCACGAACTACCGACGTCTTAGGGATTGGACATCCTCATAAGAAATTATGCCACCAACCACCCAGGTGTCACTTGTCCACGGGCGCCTCTCAACAGCTACAGTAAACAAGCCATGTAGGAGGCGTTCTCCCGATGCTTGTGAAAGGAAGCACGGCGGAATGGATCAATGACAATTGCTGAAAGATTGCCGTCCTAAAAAAGAAGGAACGCGCCAAACCACTGGAAACATGAACATGGTATGGACATGGACAATGACACTGACATGGGAATGAGTGGTCACTGGGTATGATCCGTGGTATCCCAATGGTAAATATGGCTATGCGCCCATGTGCCCATTGTGTAGTTGGGCTTTGCTATTCTTTCGGACTAGGCTTGGGACCTTAGAAAACAACCTTCGCGTTTCGCACCTTCAAAATTGGATCCCTTGTTGGGCAGTTTCAACGGGAGCGTCTAGTTTCAGACAGTACCGCGGTGGCTTTTCTGATTCCTGAGGGTCCCTACTCTTTTTTCTTTATATATATATATATATATAGATATTTCCATTGGGTCGGCAATGCTTGAGGAGAAAGTATGGGGAATCCTGTCCCCTGCAAGATAATGTTGATAATGTCGACGATTACTTTTCATTTATCAGCTCTGAATTGATCACCGGCTGGTTCAGAGCGCATCCTCAAGATCCAAGTGTCTGGATGGTCCTGTCAAGAGGCTCTGTTTACGATTCTCTGTGGACTAACATGTTGACCTGACCGTGGCCCCATGGAATCAAGGGAAACCACGCAACCCAAGCCTTTTTGGGATCACGCCTGCGTACAAGTAGATGGCACAATTCCCATTTCATGCGGGTAAGTGAAGCGGATGAGAGAATTGTGCCATCCCAGCTTCAGGCCGCCGACGATGTCACGGGAGACCTGCAGCAGCTGAAGGCAGAGGCGGCCCGCTTGCGCGCGGAGAACACGGACAAGTGGAGGACAGGGCCATGAATTCATTGAGATCTCCAAATGGCTGGAGATACGTCCCCAAAATGATGTCCACCGGGTCAAAGTGATAGCTTGATTTGCAGCTTAGGGGCCTGGGACCCACAAGGCTCTTGTGATGGTTCCCTTACTGGCCACCACACCTGTGATTAACACCCCTCCCTCCACTCCGACAATCAATCTCCATGAAATGGGTGAGCATCCACCAATTATGGGTACCCATTAAATCGTTGTATTATAGCCATGTTTTTGGAATTGGGTAGATTGCCCGCTCACTGCCCATTCAGCTGCATCTTCCTGATGAGATGCGTTGTACGATGATTGAGCTTCCCACTGGTTTTAGTTTTCATGTGTTTCAATCTGAGCAGAGCTTCCTGGAGCATCAATGGTGCTTGGTTCAGAAACCCTGGAGCAGGGACATTGCCGGACTTCGGGCGGAGAATAACGACCTGAAGGACGACCTGAGCGATGCCAAAAAGGCCTTGCGACAGGCGGAGGAGGCGGCAAAGCAAGCGCTTGACCGCTCAGAGGCGGTGGAGGAGGAGTTGAAGGCCAGCGGTGACCCGCAGCAGCAGCAGAGGTTGGTGAGCGAACTGGAGTCGAGCCAGGCGAGTGAGGGGCAGCTGAGGTCCGAGGTCGCCCAGACGCGGCAGGAGTTGGAGGACGCCGAGGCCCGGAGTGCTGCGCTCCAGCGCGGGGAGCAGCACGCCCAGGCCGAGTGGCGTGTGCACGCGGAGGAGCTGACCTCAGCCGCGGAGGAGCAGGACGCCTTGCGCAGCACGTGCCAAAGCCGCCTGGAGGAGCTGACCCGCGCGGCTGCCGAGCGCGAGAGCCTGCAGCAGGAGGCCTCGGAGCAGCTCCGAGAGATGGAAAGCATCAGGCGAGAGCTGGCGGCGCAGCACCAAGAAGGCGAGGTCTGGGAGCAAAGGGCCGGAAGGTTGGCTCAGGAGCACCGGGAAGCTGAGGAGCAGGTGCTGGCCTCCCAGCGGCAGCTGGAGAATGCCACGGAATTGAGCAGGACCTTGGAAGCAGAGACGCAAGTGCTGCAGTCGAAGGTGCGGACCTTTCAAGCTCAGCTGGAAAGTGAGGAGGAGGAGGCTGCGCAGTTACGGGATGAGGTGGGCACTCTCCAGATGGCCCGAGAAGAGGTGGAGCAGGAGCGCCAGATGAGCCTGGAAGAAGGGTTCAGTGTGGCTGCGCTATTCGTCCTTCTCAAGGGTTTTTTCCCTGGGTCTTTTCCCAAGTGTCAGGGACTAGGCTTAGGATAGATCATATAGATCCACTTTGCAGACATCTTGTTGAAACATAGAGTTCAACCTTGGAACCTCGGTTCCTTTTGGAAATCCCCGACCTTGAGGAGGCGCGGAGGGCTGCGGAACAGCAAGGCAGAGGTCAGGAAGAGGCCGACGAGCTCCGGCTGAAGCTGCGGCAACTGGCCGAGGAGCACCGGGCCACTGCGGAGAACCAGATCAACACGGAGAGACTGAAGGAGCAGATGCACACCGAGCTTCTGGGACCTGAAAAACATCCCAACCACTCTCTCGAAGATTTCCCACATGTGTCCCACATGTGTCCCACATTTTCTCCATGTTTACCACATGTTTCCCACGTAGCCCAAGCTTCACATCTCATTTTGCCTCCCGTGTTGCCCCAGAGTTGCACTGAGGCTGCAGTGCACGATGCAGAGCCGGGAAGATGCGGACCAGGAGAAGCTGCGGCTCCTCCAGGAGTTCACGGAGGCCAACGCGCAGGCACCCAAGCTGGCAAGCCATGAAATATGGAGCCTTTGTTTTCTATGGTTGCTTGTTTGATTGTTTCCTTTGTTTGTTTGTTTGATTGATTGTGATGTTTGATTGCTTGTTTGTGTTCTATCATTGTGTTGTTTTGTTTGATTGCGTGTTTGTTTTGTTTTGTTATGGTATGTCTGTTTGTTTCATTTGCTTTGTTTTGTTTCATTGTATGTGTGTTGTGTTGTTTTGGTTTGTTTTGTGTTGTGTTGCTTTGTGTTGTTTTGTTTCATTATGTGTTTGTGTTGTTGTGTGTGGTTTGTTGGTTTTGTTTTGTTTCATATTGTGTGTGTGCTGTGTTGTTTTGTTGTGTTTTGTGTTGTGTTGCTTGATTGCGTGTGTGGGTTGTTGTGTTTTGTTTTGCTTGTTTGTTTTTGTTTTTGGTTGATTGTGTGTTTGTTTTGTTTGATTGCGTGTTTGTTTGCGTGTTTTTTCCCTATTCTTGTGTGACGTGTGTGTGTGTGTGTGTTTTTGTTTGTTTTGTTTGTTTGTTTGTGTGTTTGTTTGTTTGTGCGTGTGTGTTTGCTTGTTTGTTTGTTGTTTTGTTTTGTGTTGTTTTGTTTTGGTTGCTTGCTTGTTTGTTCGTGTGTTTGTTTGTTTCCTGCTACGTTTGTTTGTTTGTGTTCTAGTTTTTTGTTTTTTTGTTTCTATGTTTGTTTGCTTGCTTGGTTGGTTGTTTGTTTGTTTGCTTTTGTTGTGTTTGTTCTATGCTTTGCTGCTTATATTAAGGCGCGGCGTGTTCCTTTATGTTGGTTTGATGTCTGTCATGCTAGCTGTTGTTGGTGAGTGGGAGGAGCTGCTGGTGTCCGCATTTGGAGAAGATGTGCCCTTGCACCCCTTTCAAGGGAAGCAGACATTGTTACTTAAGAGGGCGCGTCGGTATGTTTTAGACCGGTTGCGCAGGGGCTCCAAGATGGATGACTCATCTCATATGTGCATGATTGGCCAGCGGTTGGTAGATTTTGCCAGCTGAAAACGGCCACACCCAGTGGTAAAGGATACCATCAGATATCAGCATAAATCAGTCGATCTTGACATCAAGAAACTAGAGCCACAAACGTTTGCAACATTGTGTTTTCCCTTTGACTGCCGCCATGTTCCCGACTTCTATTCCCGAACCACCTCAGCTCACACGGGCTTGCCCGGGCTCAAGACAACGCCAGACAAGTCAACTCTTGGCAAAGCATGAGGCCTTGGTGAAAGATAGGCAGGCCACGACGTGCCATGCGTTTTTTTTTTTAAGGGTCATTCACTTCCTGCGGGGTCCACATTTGTTTCGGAGGGCATCAACCACGATCAACCAGTGTCAAGCCAGCCGCTAAGCAGGGCTGTGCTCGGACAGTGTGGTCAGCCGTGGTCAGGCGCAGATCAGCGGCAAGCGGAGGGAGAAGCTAGAGGAGGAGAGCCCGCAACGGATCCGAACTGCAATGACTAGGCGTCCCTTCCCACTCGTATACATTCAGCTGGAAAGAAGTGTCTGCGGCATGGGGCACGTCCTTCCTTGAACCCAAAGTTAACGGTGGGTTGCTGCATCCATGAAGGCAATGGAATCTTTAGAGTCCTAGCGTGCATGCGTTGGCTGGTTCAGATCTGACAGGGAGGGCTGGGCACAATGCAAGCTCGATCAAGCTCGCCTCCTGCTTGTTTTGGTGAAGCAAGCTGCGCTGCAGGAGACAGAGACAGACAGACAGAGAGAGAGGGAGAGAGAGGGAGGGAGACAGAGACAGATTCAGAGACAGAACAGAGACAGAGAGGGACAAACAGACAGGGACAGAGGAAGAGAGCGGGAGGGAGGCAGGCAGGCAGACGGACGGACAGACAGACAGACAGACAGACAGACAGGCAGAGAGAGACAGACCAACCGAACGAAGGCACGCATTCTTGCACGACGATGCGGTTGGCACTTCAGTACGGCCTGCACTGAGGATGTGAACAAATACCTGCCCTTGCCTGACCTTAGATGCCGCTAAAGGAGCACCCTACGCTCCAGTGCAGCAGGCCTTGTATTGCAAGATCTGTTGTATCGCATTAGAGTGGTCAAGGCAAGCCTGCTGGCCGTGTACCGTCAATGTTTAGAAGGCATTGGAGCCAGCACATGTTCCTGGGTGGCCTGCCAGGATGACATTATCTCATGCAAACCGTGGGGCCGTATGAGACACACATGAGGGTTTGTAACTGTAATTAAATGATTGGCGGGCGTGGTTTCTTGCGTTTCTTCATGTAACTTGCTATTCCCAGGGTCCCAGCATCCTCCTATCCGCAGTGTTCTACTGGGGTTCTTGAGCGAAGGTCCCACAAAGGCTCCCGAAATGTCCCTTCCATGGACCAACAATTGCGTTGTCATTGTTGCTCCCCAAAGGGTTGCAAGGCTTGAAGGGGAAATCGGGAACTCCAGCAATTTCTGTCCCAGGCTTCCTTTCGCGAAATGCCGCCCAGGAGCTCCAAAACGAGGTCCAGGCTTTCGGCAGAGCAGAGGCTGCCAGTCAGCAGGACCTGGCATCCGCCATGGAGAAGCAAGGTGCCCTGGAACTCCGAGAAGCAGCTCGGCTTCCGTGCTATTGGGGGGGGGGTGCAGCTTTTTTTCATTTCTCGTTTGGCTTGTGTCAAATTAATATATATTGGAGTTATTGCATTTGGTTGCCAGCACTTTGGGCTGTCCATGGAAAGTCAGCTCCAGTCTTGATCCATGCCAGACGGCTGAGACAACACACTCGAGTCACTTGGGCGCAGCGTCCGTAACATCCCACCCACACTCCCCCGCCGTTTCCCGGTTTCGGTGCCAGGAAGAGCTGCGGAGCGAGCTGGGAAGGTACAAAGCGGACTCGGAGTTGGAGAAGGGCATGGAGCGCTTCCGGGAGGAGAGGGGAGATGGGAGACGGAGGTATTCCTTCACGAGATGCCTGCTTTGACCCCCTGAACCCTCCCAAAGCCAGCCCCAACCACACCAAACTAGCTCTAAACTAACCTGAAGCACACCTTTTGTTTCAAGTTCAGCCTAAACCAAAGCTTTTGGTGATGCCGTGGGTGTTGAACAGAGGTGCATTTTGTTAGTAACTCCTGTAAAACACGAAGGTAGGAAAAAAACAACATCCGCCGCCACTGGAAGTTCATACAAGTCCAAGGTTGCACGCACCCATAGCATTTGTTGCGCAGGAGGCGCTTTCGGCCTCAGCTGCCATTAGCGCTTTGGAGGCTCAGGGCGGCTGCCTGCGCGTTGACCTGCGTGAGGCCAAGGAGGAGTCCGAATTCAGCTACCATCGCGCCCGGTGTTGCAAGCGGTTGCCACAAGTCAGCACAATTCACAGGCTTTCCGATTTCCGGAGTTCCAGCGGTTTGAACTTTCGTGAGCGCCAGTCCAACGTTTTGTCAATTCCGTGCCGGTCACAGAGTAGCCAAATTGGACTTGTAGCACTGCCCCCGATGAGCTTGTGCTGCTTAGGATCGGCCAGGACAGGAGTTTAATCGAAAAGCTGTGAAATAGCATGACATTCTGGCCACAGGCTGCACCAGTCAGGGGGGCCTAACTTGACTGCGGCAGGGTGGAGTTTTGGTGTGGATGCAATTGGATTGCACCTTGCAGGAACAGTAAAAGCACACGTTGCCATGGGCCGACTTCAACAGCACTGATTTGTCTCCAGACCGGACTCGCCCGGACTGCGCGTTCCTGGACCCTGGCACTCCAGGAGCAGGACCACCTGCGACGGTCGGAGGAGCTGGCACAGGCTGAGCTCCGGTCTGCGCAGGAGGCACGCGGAGTTTGGCGAAATGAGCCAGCTTTGCCTGGGCGCGTTTTTGTGAACAACCGAGTGTCTTTTTTTTGGGGGGGGTGGGGGGCGGTTTTAGGTAGGCTTCGTGGTGCTTTTCAATAGTTGTACGAGAGGGCCGGGCGAGTGACTGCCGGTTTTGTCAGAGTGTCCTGGACCAAGAGTGCAAGTTCACGTGCAATTCGACAAGGGGGTCGCCCCCAAAAAACAAATTCCTTTGAAACTGGTTGATCGTCGAGTGCCATGTCAATTTGGAGGGTGCCATCCACCCCCGAAACTTGGAAGAAGATTAATCGCCGCCGATTTGGACTCCCAACGTGCAAAGGTGGGCTCGGAGCTGCAGCAGCAGCTGGGCCAAGCACGCGGTGAGGCGGAGGAGTTGGCTCAGGCGCGCGAAAAAAAAGAGAAGGGATTTTGGTTTATCCTCCCACCAAGTAACATGGAAGTGCAAAAAGACCCTTTCCAAGAGAGGAAAGCAGTCGTTCCACAGGGGTCCGTGCACTTCCATGTTAGCTGGTGGGAGGGTAGTTGAGATTACTTTGCCTGTTGACCTTTGGTTCCTCACAAAGAACAACACTCCATGGCTCAGGAGGCTCAATGGATAGAAATGGGCATGTCAGAGGATATGGACATGGAGACCAGGCGCCGTTGGCTTTCATAGGCAACACCTCAAAGGCGAAGGAAAAGATGAGGAAAAGATGAAGATTTGGCAACCCCCCCCCTCTCCAAGCTGTAGAGGGGGTCTCTCATGTTGACACATCACGCGTCCGAATGCGCCAAACTATTTCAGGAGATTAGGATTCGCTCACCCAATTGGGCGCTTCGTTAGGGGATCGCATGAGTTTGAGAGACTCCGTCAAGGCAGTTTTCTACTTACATGACACTATCCGAAGCGGCCCCCTATGTTCTTTGACCCCACTGGTAGTGATTTGGTCTAGTCAACAAGCATGAGCACTGCTGCAGAGAAAAACAGCAGTGGCCAGCGTGCAGCCGCAAAGCCAAACTCAGCGCCTGAGGGATTCATGGCCTTTGTGTGAGCCTGGGACTATGCACCGATTGACACGCTCCAGCTGTAGGAGAGGAGGGAGCTGCAGGCAGCCTATCAGAGTGCTGCAGAAGCGAAGGAGGATTCTCGGCTTGCGCCAAGCAAACCAGCAGTAAGGACCATAGAGGACTTTTGATCCGATGCGTTTCTTCAGTGCTGTCTTGATACCGTTGTCTATGTCAGTGCTTACCTATACTTTTCCATTGAGCCGATGGGCAAGAGAGAGAGAGAGAGAGAGAGAGAGAGAGAGAGAGAGAGAGAGAGAGAGAGAGAGAGAGAGAGAGAGGGAAGAGAGCAGAGAGGAGAGAGAGAGAGAGAGAGAGAAACGGGCAAACAAATCATGTGATGCTGCAGTGCGCTGGGTTTCTTTTGCTTAGCCCTCAGCACGCTGCGACTGCGATTTGGTCATCGTTTCCATCCAGATACTACACCCACCACAAATTGAACCGCGGGGTGGGTGACCGTGGAATTCCATTTGTACTTTTGGGCAAGACGAGCAAGACATTGCCTTTGATCGGCGCCGAGGCCCTTCAGGCAGAGGCAGCGCAGCTGGCGGCGTCTGTGGGCTGCTGGGAGGACAAGGCGCAATGCGCGGAGCTGCGCGCAGCTGAGCTTCAGCAGCTGGCGGACGAGCAGCGCACAGAGGAGCTAAATAGAGTGGTGGGGATTTGGGGTTTGGGGGTTTGGGGGTTTGGGGGTTTGGGGGTTTGGGGGTTTGGGGGTTTGGGGGTTTGGGGGTTTGGGGGTTTGGGGGTTTGGGGGTTTGGGGGTTTGGGGGTTGGGGGGTTGGGGGGTTGGGGGGTTGGGGGGTTGGGGGGTTTGGAGGTTGGGGGGTTTGGAGGTTGGGAGGTTTGGGAGGTTTGGAGGTTGGGGTGTGTGTGCTTGCGAGAGGCAGGAAGACAATCATGAAGTGAGTACGGTGCTGATATTCAGGCTGGATAGAAAGGATGTCAGCAAATGCACCAAACTATGAGCACACCATGCTCAAAATTCAATTTCACTGTTCGCCACACGGTATAAACATTGCTTGCATGAGCTGCGCAGGATGACGCTCGCTCCACACAAAACAAACATTGGGATTTACGAAGCATGCCCAACACAAAATGACAGGTCGTCCACGTCAATCTACACTCGCGATCAGCCAGTACATGCACTCATCGTTCATTCTGGGGCAGTGCAACAGAGCAAACAAACAAACAACCCCCACCCCACCCCGTTTCCGTGCCAGGAGTTGCGGCTGGCGGCGGAGAGCCGGCGTTCAGCGCAAGAGGCGGAGACTCTCCAGCGGCAGGTGACCAAAGAGCGGGAGGAGAATCAGGAGCCCACGTATTCAGCTGAATCCACACTGAGCAACTTATACCCCAGAGCTTCACTGAACTGATTCTGATGATGGCAGACAAGGAGGTTTGGGGCTCAAGGTCGATGAAGCGAAGACCGCAGTGAAAGACGGATGCCATTTGCTGATTCTCAGGTGGGGCTGGGGGAATACTCTTACCAACCATCCTTCGTTGGGGCATGTTGTGTCACGTTGTTACTTCAAAGAAGCTCGTCCCATTTTTGACATTTGAAAACTCATGCAAAGGCTATGCAGTAAACAACGTAGCAAGAAGCGCGCAGGAAAATCAGGGTTGTTTTCTCCAAAGCTCCGATGTGAGCTCATGCCGTCCGCCAGGAGTGGCGAGTCACTTGGCAAGGGTTTGGTGATGGGCTACAGAGAGGGGGCGGGTACACCAGTCTGTTTCCATGATGATACTTCAATGGTTTCACAAGGGAATATTGAAGTCGAGCTCAATGCGCGATGTTGGCGTTGTGACCATGGCTGGTAGCGATCCACGCGGGCCTTGAGGCCTTTATCCTGGAAGAGCAGGATAGAAACAGGTCGCTACAAGAACAACTGGCTGATGCGGAGCAGCTGAAGTTTGAGGACATGGGCAGGGCGCGGGGGGCAGAGTCAAACTATGTCAAACTCGTAGACCTTTGCCGCTGCCATGCTTGCCAGGGCACCCAAGACAAAAGCTGTTGAGAGCAAATTGATGAAATTGCAACAGTTCAAGTGAGCTCAGCTGATGGTTTGCTTGACAGTAGGCGGGCATCAGCCAGAAAATGCCACTCTAGCATGCCGCTGTGTCCGCAGTGTTGCTGCTGTAGTTTTACATGCGCTGTAGATTCAATGATTCTAGTGCGTTGCGCTTGACTTGAATTGTGCATTGCTTCAGAAAAGTTGAAAGTTGGGGGCCTTGCCCTCTTCAACTTTGATTCACAAGGATACGGAGTAATTACGTTGACCTGTAGCTTCGGCATTTACACGGCAATCATGCGGCAAGCTACATTGACCACGTCCTGGGGAAGCACTGTAAGCAGGGATATCTTTGGGGGGATGTCTCAGCCAAGATCTGGCAAAATGACGGTGGCACCGTGGAACCTCCTTGCCGGTGCCTCTGGTACACATGTTTGCCTCAAGAAGGAAGTGAATTCCAGCGGCGCTAGAGCTAAGCCGAGCTCCATGTGTCTGCATTTGTTGGTGGTGTGGATATGGGTCAAAAAAAAAAAAAAACGCTAGGGAATCGCAGGTTTTTGTCCATGTTTCCATTTACCGGGGTTTCATTTTGGGCACCTATTTTTGACCCACACCCATGTCTCGTTAGATCCCGTTCAGATGGTGACTGCCGCTGGGCCAGGCGCAGCAGGCGGAGGCTCAGCACCGGCACCTCTGTGAGCGTCAGCGCCGGGCCTTGGCGGACGCGGGCTTGGAGGAGAAAAGGGTCTCCACGGCTCCGGTGCCAGCGCCAGGGGGAACACCATACCAAGCAATCCGACCCAAGGCTTTGGTTTTCCCACTTGGGGTCATGTTGTGTCAAGGTGTCCAGAGAGCCTTTGATGTATTGATGTCCAAGTTGTTTGAGCAAGTGAGTTGGCGATTCACCACTGATCCAAAGTACAGCGAAAAGGATTGCATTGGCCGAGGATCAACCTTTGCAGGCCTCGGAGTATGCCTGACTTGGACGTCAGGCCAGGGAGACTGGCAAGTGGAACTGGGCAGTTGGGCTTAGCATTTCTGAGCCAGCACTTTGCTTCTGCCCGAAGAATGGGCAATGCTTTGAATTCACATTGTTGGAAGGTGCCCCTTTGGTTAACCCCATTCCTGTCCTTTCTCCTGTCCTTTGTCGGCCGTCGCCTCATTTGTTGATGCGATCCATTTTTGCCAACACGTTGAAAGAAGGTTTTGGTTTGAGAAGGAGAGCCCCGAGAATCGGGTCCAGACATGGCTGTGTCAGCTCCACATGATCAGATTCCGCAGCCAGCACGGAGTTGGGTGGCCCACGGCCGGACTGAGATTTCTGAACAAGGCTTGTGGATGCAGCTTGCTTGCATGTGGTTTGCACGTTCGTGTTGTTTTCTTACTTCAAGTGTTTACCTTGGCAGGGATGGTGGCAATCCTGTATGAGTTTGCATCAGCGCGTGCTGCGCTAGCAAAAGGAAACTTAAACGCCTTCAAAGTTTATCGAAGATGGTGCCCACTACCCCCCAAACCACTACATGGTATAGACCTTGATTTCCCTTGCGGGCAGTGGCTTAATCCATGTCAGAGTTTATTGCTCTGGGACATAAGCATGTCAAATGAGCATACATATTCACGTGAACAAAGGGATATCATCACACTGCCTGCCCAGTTTTGGAAAACTGGTTGGCATCAGGTAGGCCACTGCCAAGGACAGTGTTTGCCAAACTGGCTGAAACCACCTACCCACATCCCGTTTCCTTTGATGGTCTCTGGCCACTCAAACGGCCCGTCAGCGCCAGGCTCTCAGAGGAGGATGAGGAAGAGGGGCAGGAGCGACAGTCGCACGGGGAATTGCCCTGTCCAGGCATCACGCCCCCACGCCCCTTGTGTACCAACACTGGCTGAATTGAGGCTTCCATTACGGTCCTCGCAGGCGTGAAAAGTAGACCAAACACCAGCTGACATGTGACTCAGGGCCCGGTGCGTTTGGGTAGGGACCCTGGCCCAATCTTTGTGGCATGTCCCCCCCACAAATTTGGATCTTCGCCTGCTGCACCTGGCACCTACCCACCTTTGGCAGGAGAGTGAGCAGCCAAGCGGCTTCTTCCGTCCAACTGGCATGGGCTTTTGCAATTGAGCTTGTTTCGGTTCGTTTTTGGGCTGGCATGTGCAAAAATGCCCGAATGCTGGTCGCAGTAGTTGTAAGTTGCAATATTTGCAGCAGTTGCAGTAGTTTCAACTAGGTGATCACGCGGTCGCCAAACGCATGATGCCAGAAAGCACTACCGTAAATGACGGATTGCACACGTCATGATTGAAGCTTATGCCAACAGCGCAATCAACAGTTGTCAGGTTCTTTGAGAACAACGCTCTCAGCACCTGGGACCGTTCCTGCCGTGCGCCTAAGACAGATGCCACACAAGAGGAAAGGAAACGACAGGGTCAGGAGGTTTCCTTTGGGACCTCCCGTGTCTCCCCTTTGCTTCGGATTGTAAGAAGATAACGATGCTCGTTTTACAGGTCCCAAAACACATACTAAGGACCAGAAGTCCCAGGATAAAAAAGGTGAACAGTGCAGGAATGACCCACAGGGCGAACATGGATCTTTCCTAGGTCCGCAAGGCATAATTGGGGATGCGAAAAGGCCAAGAGCAAGCTCGCACGGGTCCACGTGCCCATGGCACGCGCCCATGGCGTGCGTTGGGTTGAGGCTCAGCATCAACACCCAGATGAAAAGACAGAGGCACTGATCGCAAAGCAAGACCTGGATGAGAGCGTCAAGGCCAGTCCGGTTGACTCAGATCAGCTGTCTAGTCCAGCATTTCGTGCTTTGGGCTGGCAGAGTCTGTTGAGCTGGTCAAACGCATCGATCGTCCTCCCAATAACATGACACCTGACATGCAAGGCCCCTTCAAGAGGACATGGACCTTCCAGGTAACGCTCCCGCAGGTGCTATTTTAGTGGGAGGAAGTGCATTGAGCCATCAGGACAGGTTGAGGAGCATCACAGCTTGGGATGCGCGGCCCTCAGGGCCTCGAAATGACATAGGCACCGGATGAGGAGCTCGTGAGATCCAGACTTACTTGTCCAGTTTCACAAACAACCGCATTGGTGCCATCTCAAAGTTGCAGGAGATCCAAGTCTGGCTTGCTGGAGAAATGGTCAAGCGTCGGTTGCCAAACCGTCATGAGTCGTGTATGCTTTCACCAAACATGCATGGTTTGTTTTGCAGCTGCGGGACGTGTGGTGCATTTGTTAGGCTCCAGGCTGGGTGTAGGCTGGTTATGGCCCTGAGCAATGCCCAAGCAAAGCTTCAAAACCCACCTGCGCAGCGATGCCAGCATGACCAGAAGAGTTGGACACGCATGGAACCTGGAAACGGAAGGGGGGGGGTCCTACAAACAGATAGTCCACACAAATTCGCGGTTTGGATCTCGTTTCGGTTCAATCACCCCCGCATGAGCTTCTGCACGAAGGCCACCCAGCTCATCAACAAAGTCCAGGGCCCGCCCGTGGTCGGGAAGAAATTGGGATGGGCATGTCCAGTTTGACGTACCTTATGTTAGTGTGAATCATTCTTGGCAGCAAGATTCCGTGTCCCAAACATATTGGCAATCGGTTTGGCTTCAGCGTTTGGAAGTGTAAGTTTGATTGGCAACTTGCCACGGCTAAAAGGATTGTTGGCTTTCTTGGCTTCAAGCACCCCTGGGCCCCGCTAGTCACGGAACTCCTAGCACATAGTCTTTCGAAAAGGTCTTGTCGGCTTGAATGACTGTCAGGGTGTTGGGGGAAGTACGCAGTGATGACTTTGGTGGCTTCGATGGTCCACCGGCCAGGGAATGCTTCAGTCAAGAACCCTTCCGGCTGGGTGATGTCAGCGGGAGCCTCGGCTGGCGTGTTTGTCGCCTTCGCACCTTGCAAGTGCAAGGCCACATCGCCAAACAGGCTTGCAAGCATTGAGATGTTTCAGGCTGACCCACGGTGACATATTTCAAGGCCAGGCAACATAGCAGACGAGAAGGGGCTAGAGATGCATTTGCAACAGGCAAATTGTCTCATGTGCCAAAATGAGGTGCAGCAAATCCAATGAACCCGGCAAATTGTCAAATCACCAACAAAGTGCAGTGCAAGGAGTGGTCATCTGCACAGTTTGGGGTTTCGGGAGTTAATCACATTTCGGGATTACATCACATTTTCGGGATTCGGGACTGGGAAGGTTTGGGGCCTTGGCTCCGGCTTTTGGGATTCGTCACTAGGAAGGCCCCAGCCTTTGGTCCGGCTGCAAGAGTGCTTCAAACAGTAGTGCTCGCTGAATTCAAAGACAGAGGAGAGAGGGGCGCAGGCTTTAGGCAACACGCTCAGAATGTGGTAGCAGTGACCCTTAAGAGCTGTGCTCGCCTTTCAAGAAGTGCCATGTTGGACGTGAGGCGATCAGCAAGATGAAGGAGATTCGCGATGTGTATACCGCGCGCTGTCGCTGCAGAGCAGCCATTTGAATTTGTCGGGCTAGCGGGGCTTGGGTTGTTGGTGGTCGTTGTTGTTCGCAGCAAGGGGTTCTTGAGAAGGGCATGCAACAGCAGTGCGTAGGCCCTTGGGCGAGGCCGTCTCCATTTTGATGGCTTTCCGAGTGCCAGCTTATTTTCAGTCGGCATGATGACAATAGCATAGACTTTGACATGTTTGATCATCGCATGAGAGTGGTGTGGCGCAGGCCAGCAGGTTTCCAATCTCCGGTTGCTAAGAAGGGGTGATCGGCATGTCCCTTTAAGATAGGCAACACCGGTCGGTCGATATCACTCCTCCTTTTGCTTTGGAGGAGAACGACGAGCTCATTTCTTCGCAGATGAGTAGCTTGCTGCTGGGCCTGGAAGATATTGCCGCTTTCTCAGTTGAAAAGCAACGCAGCAGCGCTCAGAGTCCCGAGGGCTTGCCCACCGGTAGGGCAAGCTTGCAGCTCCGTTGCTTGTATATGTAGTGACCCATGGGTATAGGTTAAACGTGTATATATGTAAATAGACACATAATATGTTCTCATTTGCGTGCGTGTATTTATGTATATTTACAACCTCCCCCCCCCCTTTTAAAACCGCGCCTGCTGCGCGTGTAAGGAAAGTCAAGTCATTTTATATTGATGTTACCAGAAGCGGGGCTTATTTTACAATGTTGGCAGACTTGCGCAGATGATTCATGAAGACTTTGCCACCCATGTAATATTTGCTTCTACTTTCTGCCACACTGTCCAGTAAAACAACCTAGTTTCCCTGAGCAAAATTTGTTCTGCACAAAACCTTCTAAGGAGCATGAAAAACACACAGATTTACAGTGTTTGTTCAATATCCAAGGCGTGGGTTTCTTTATATAAGCCATTTTCTGCGGAGTTTATCAAATGTCTATATACCGCACGCAAGTCCAAAAGAAAAAACAATTTGCACAACCAAACAGGAATGACTGAAAGCAGACGCTTTAAAGCGCTTTAAAGCGTTTTCAGGTCTAAGGTTCAAGATCTAGAGTCCTGGAAGCCTTGAATCTTGAATCATAGATCCAAAAGTCGCACTCAAATGCGCAAATGAGGGCACAGCTAAATGCTCAAATCTGGGCTGCCTGAAAAGGAATGAAAATCACACAAAGGCGCTGCAAACCCGCCTGTAGCGCAAATGGGGCTCAAAGGATACTGATATATGCGGATGCTGATCGCTCTTTTCTATGTTTGCGCAGAACTTCCCTTCCTCCTCGATGAGGGCCACGTCTTCAGGAAGGTCTTCCATTCCTCCTCCTGGTCCGTTGTGCTCAACTCCAAGCCCTCGGAGAGCTGAGTTTTTTTTTGCTCCTCCAAGTTCATGTCCGGCTCCTCCAAGACAACCGTCTCCTCGTCCTCTTCGCGCTCGCTAGTGCGAGAAAATGGCTTTCGAGGACGGGGCTTGACCGCGTGCTTCTTCGGCTGCGGCTCAAGGATAGTCATCTTGTTTCGCGAGGGAGACTTGGAATCCTGACGGGTGTTTCAAGGACTGGCTTCTGCGGAGGCACCTCGACATCCGACTCATCTTGTGGGACTTCGTTGCATCTCCTGTTGGAGACCTCCCTAAAAATAGCGTCCTTCTTGAGCGTCTCAGAGCTCGTCTTGAGGGCCTTGGACACGGCGTCGTCGAATGTGCTTGCGGCATGAAGAGTCACTGCCTGGATCCACTTTGCTTTCATGCCCTCGTGATGAGTACGATGCAAAGCTGTGTCTTGGAGACATCTGAGCTGCTGTAGAACGGGCCCGCAGATGCGCAAGACCAAGGTCAGGAGTCGCACAACGATGAGGCAACAGAGCTTGCGGCGCATAACTCTCAGCATGGCGCTGCAGAAGAAGACGCAGGCCAGGCTTGTTTCTGGTGCGCTCGTGCTTTGTTGGTTAGGCCGCTGACGCTGGCGGGCTTTTCGACGCGTCAGAGTTACTGTCTCGCATTGCTTTTCTTGCGTGTGCATTCATTAGCGTCCTGGCATAGGTCTCACACGCACTCGAGTAGCGCTCTATGTCTGATCTCAGTCAAAATCAAGATTGTGTCACGCTTCCTGAAGGGAGAGGTGCCGCTGGACAAAGTGCAACCTCCACGATTGGAGGAGGTTATGCAAGTTCGTCTTGATGGTGGGGCGCAGGATGTAAGTGCGCGGCATGGACGAGGAGCTCGCTACGGGCTTCCTCACTCATCTTTCTCACGCCACCGAGCCGTTGTGATGTCCCACTCTACGATCTTTCGATCGCCGTCGGGCTGGAACTGCAGCAGGAAGCGACCCTAGCTGGAGAACCGACTGACTGCCGCAAACCATTGAGCATTTCCATCGCAGTGCTTCCGGGAGTCTCGATGGTCAAGGGTGTAGTCAAGCGTCACCATCCCATTGTCGTAGCGCTCAGGCTCGGTGTTGCGGCGGAGGGAAGGAAACCTTGTTTACAATACACTTTAAACGCAACTAAATTCTAATTGAAAGCGTATTAGGATAAGATCCCGTCACACATCCAAACTAGCAATTAAACTCAAGCTTCTCGTTAACTTCTAAGTGGAATCCTGTTTGGTCAGGCAGTGCTGGCTGAAATCTCATTCAAGAAGAACAAGTGAAGTCTGATCGAAGCAAGCTGCCCCAGCCCGCCAAGCGCACCAGGAAGGCCTACGCGTGCACCAAGAGCTGACAGACAGCTAACGCATTGCAATTGGCAAGCTAGTTTAAGAGACTACGGCGGCTTTGCGTCAAAACAGCGCATTGCAGTCCTGAATCCATTGCATCTGTTCCCTGTCACTCTTCGTTATCACGACAAGCACAAGAAAGCGCAACTATGCGCAACTTGTTTGTGAGAATAGTGCATCGCTTCTCCTCTACCCGTTGCGCTTGCTGACTTTCACTCTTTGCCATCGCTGCAAATACAAGGAAGTGTAACTTGTAGAGAAGCAATGTCAAAAAGCATGCAAAAACATGAAAAACAATGCTGCAAGAACCCCAATCCCCGTGAGCCGCCCTCTCTACATAGATAGATAAATATGTATATCTAATGTGCGTGTTCCTTCGTTCACGTACCGTGGGTATCTCGCTTGTGGGAACCTGTCCGGTCACAGACTCTCGCACTTCCTAGGACGACAAGGCAAAGGCAGAGTTGGCCTCGTTGCCTGACGACGAGGTGGGAGTGGCTTGTGAGACAGGCAAGCCTGGATGTTGAGCCTGCATTTGCTACAAGGGTGAGGCACTTGGGTGGCAGAATCACTGCCGCGTGCGAGCCTGCTTGTGCATGCGTGCGAAGCGCCTGAAAGGGGGTTCCGGAAGCGGGGAATTTGATGCAACTTGGCGCTTTGCAGTCTCGCGGCTTCCGCATGCTGCGTTTTGGAGTGAAGTGTTCCGCATGCGTGCGTGCCTGTTTTCCGCTGTCCGCCGCTGCTTTTCATCCTGCTGCTAGCTCTGTTTGCATGCCTCTTTGTGTATTTACGTTTGTTTGCGTCTGTGCGTTCGTGACACGCGGCGTGGCTAACGGCATGTGAGCATCGTTGTCCCCTCATGAGTCATTTGCAGCCCATTGCAGGCAGCGCAATTGGTGACGTCAATGCGCAGTGCCTTGGCGCGGCTGCATTTTCGCCATTTGTCATGAGGACTAAGGCATCTCAAGTGTGCCTTGTTAAAAGCCCCTGATCATGAAAATCCAGGATGCCAAGCTTCCTTGCAATGCTTACCATGAACAGGCAGGACACAAACGGTTTGTTCAACACGCTACAGGGTTCCGTTCAAGACTGCCGCTGTATGTGCTTGGTGGTTGGTGTTATTGTGTTGCCTTGCCCTTCAAGACGCACCTGGATATGCAGAGCTCAGAATGCAAGTGATGAGCATGGTTCTGACCGTCCTAGGCAACAACTCAATCAGAACCCCGACTGCCTGGCTGGTGACAGTTCTGGCCTCATTGAGCGTCGGCCAGAGGACCAAACACCGCTGCAAGTTGCCGATGCACTGCGCCTTTCCTCACTACAAGTGCAAAGCCTGGAGTTTCGTGCCAACTGATTCTTCATGATTTCCAAAGTTGTCAACTGGCTTTTCAGCTGGGACATTTTGCGAAACCTGAGAGATGTCATCAATAAATGCCAATATGCGTGTGTTCACCAGATTGCTGGAGGCCATTCGCAAAGTCAAGGTGGGTCGGGCTGTTGCAGGGGGCCGCATCATCAGCCATTGCTAGCCCTTTCCATCATGTTCAACCTTTACGAGAATCATAGATGTGTTTGGTACTGTGATATGTCACACACTAGGACGTAGGAGCTGGGGCCGCGCTATCAAGACGATGAAAGGGTACATGAATCAAGTTGCAGGCGAAGCTGGAGACGTCTACCGAGGAGGAGTCTGCAAAAGCTGAAGAGGTGTCGGGCTTGGAGTTTGGAAAAAAGGCATGCGCAAAGGTGCGGGCCTGTCAGCACGGCTAATTCTAGCTGTACCTGTTTGATGCCGTCAGGACGGCCAAAGAGAAGAGTCGACCTCAAGGGTGCAAGAGGCAGGGTTGACGCTGAGCTGGCAGGGAAAGGCACCTCGCTTCCAGCGCCCTGCCAAGTATTTTGCGGGACGTGGCAGGGGCACGCGTGTCACAATTGTTGTTCCATTGTTAAGCAGAACGTGAAGTGCCAAGGCATGCGCGCATCCAAGCGGCATTCTTTGGTGGCTTCTTAAATTGGACTGATTGCCAAAGGAAGCATTCTGCTATCATACTGCCTCTCGTTGCTGTGCTGATGACCGATGGGAAGGATCGTTTGCCTTTGACTTCGCCACATAAGCTGGCGGATGGACCATGACGACGAGACTTGCAAGATTCGCCGCAGCGCTTGAAGCAGCCCCACGCGTAGGATGCCAAAATGAACGGTTTGCTGCGGAGCCTGGATGACATAGCTGTCATCCGAAACAGTTTTAGTTTTTAGGCGTCAGACCTAAGATGGACGATCTGGAAGCTGGCGCTGGTGGATTCATTGTTTCATTTAGCAGCCCGTTATTTTGGTTGATGGCTGGGACTTGGAAACAAGGGCACCGCAGATGCACATAGTTACATATATTTGGCTGTCTTTTTTGAGTGATGGCCTGTGGTCAGAGTGGCATGGAAAGTGGACAGCAGTTATCAGCTGAATTGTTGCCATAGCAAGGGGGGGCGGTGCAAGCTCACAAGTTATGCAGTTATGCATGTATACGTGTGCTGCAACCGCGGAGAGGGCCGTCTTAGTTTGCGGTTTTTATTGGTAGAGGACTTCAGCATGCCGCCCAGGAGGACAATGTCAAGGCGGAGGTAATCCTCTTGCCTGACGATCAGGTGTGGGTTGCAGTCCGTGAGCAAGAGTTTTGTGCTTCTCTCGGGTTGTTTTTTTCCCCGCATCTTTGTGATTCTTTGTGTGGATTCTTAATTTTTCTGCTCGTCATCCGCGCGCCGTGTGCGTCCGCCTCTCCTCCTGCCTGCCTCCTCCCGCTTACTGCCTCCTTCCCTTCCCTTCCCTTCCCTTCCCTTCCCTTCCCTTCCCTTCCCTTCCCTTCCCTTCCCTTCCCTCCCTCACACTCATCCACTCACTCACCCACTCACTCAGTCGCTCGCTTGCTTGCTCGCTCACTCACTCCCAAGCGACTCATGATGTCGTGGCCGGGCAGCGATTGAAAAGACCCAAACAAATTGGATCTTCTCGCGTGTGCTGGCTCAGGCTTCTGTTTTCGTGGCAGGGGCACCATTTTGGACATGCGACTGCAGATTTCGTAGGCGCAGCACTTTGGATATGCCAGTGCTGCAGTTCGTGTCAGGGGAGGTCTCTCGAGGGACTGGATGTGGTCGCACACGCTGGCTGAGGCCCCCTGTTTTCGTGGAAGGGGCAGCTTTTTGGACATGTGATTGCAGATGTCGCGGCAGGCACAGCTTTTCATGGCAGTGGCAGAGTTTGAGGTCTCTAGATTAAATGGATGTTGTGCCGAGTGTTGTCGTGGTAGGGCAGCAGATTCCTTGCAGGCGCAGCGTTGGCATGTGACTGCAGATGTCGTAACAGGCGCAGCACTTTGGATCTGCGACAGCTGGATTTCGTGGCAGGGGCAGCGTTTGAGCGACTAAGGGCGTTTGTGTTTTCGTGTTAGTAGGGGCAGCGTTTTGGACACGTGAGTGCAGATTTCTCGCAGGCGTAAACCTCGCCGCTGATACTCCACTCATTACTTTGTTGTTCCTTCTTGCTTTCTTTTTTCTCAAGTAGCCTTTCTCCCATGAGCCTTGATCAAATTTGACTAGGGCAGGACTACGGGCAACCGCTGAATGCCAGCGCTTCAGTTCACTTCAGGTGTTTGTTGTCAATACAAGTGAAGAGTGCTGAGCACGAGGCTTCAAACAACAGCCTGGAAGCCATTTGTGGCGAAACTAATGATGTGAAAGAAGATGCGAATTCACATTCACAGAGGCAAGACCAGAGACACGTGCCTGACCAGCATTCCATCAATTTTGCAGCGTGTTGCAAACTAGGGCAAGCTCTGCCCTCAACCCAAATGATATGACAGGCCTCCAAAGGTGCTCAGATTCCGATCCACTTTGCTCTTGTAGGAAGACATGCCCCGCAGGCAGGTTCCTCCTTACATAAAAGGGCACTTTCTTTAAAACATACACCAGCATAGACCCCAGATAGCACACCACGGCTACGAACCATGCACTACATCCTTTTGGTTCCCGCGGCATCATGATCATATTGACAGGATCTAAATGATGTTGACAGCATCATGAGGATAGCACAGCTACTTAGCATAGTGTGCGAAATAGACGCGCAGACACCGTCCTAGTGAGTTCAGCAGCAAAACGATGATGTTGACAGGATGACACACCAGCCACGATTCCACGCTGATGCGGACAGCATCATGATGACGCTTGAGCGTCACCATGATGCGGACAGCCACGAATCATTTTGCGACAGTGTAATGAAATTCAGCATCATCCTGATGTTGACAGCATTATGCCGCCGCCACACCCACGAACCACAACGCTTCGCAGCGATTGCAGCAGCATCGTGACGTGGTTGACAACATCATGATGATACACCAGCCACGAACCATTTCGCGCGACAGTTAGAGCAGCAACAACGTCCGAATCGGTTTAACAGCATCATGATGCTGCGGACAGCATCATGATGCTGCGGCCAGCATCATGATGATGCGACAACCACGATACCCCAAACAGCACCCGCCCTAGCACCCTGCCTATGCGCCCGCACCGTCACCAACACCCCAAAACAGCAGCCACAACAGCACCCCAACGCAGCACCAGCACCGGTCACGTCCCAATCTCGCAAAGCGGCACCTCGACCGACACTCAAAATTGCATGCCCCCTAGCACCCGGCCGTCAAGCTCGCAAAACAGCACCACCAGCACCCCAAACTGCTTCCCCCCCAGCACCCGCCCTCAATCTCGCAAATCACTTTCCCTTCTTATTAGGAGTTTGAACCCCTCTAGCTTTCAGCTATGTGGGGAAGAAAGTCTTTCATGTTGAAAGGGGGGCCCTTTGCTTCAGCCTCACAGCCGAGCGATAGACGCAAGTTCGCAAGCCAACGAAGGCGATACCTCCAACACATCCCATGAGACTGAAAGTGTGGCGTGCGCCCATGGCACGCGCTGGGTTGAGGCTCAGCTTCAACACCCAGATGAAAAGACAGAGGCACTGATCGGAAAGCAAGACCTGGATGAGACCGTCAAGGCCAGTCGATTGACTCAGATTTGCTGTCTAATCTAGCATGTCGTGCTGTGGGATGGCAGAGTCTGTTGGTTTCAGCTGGTCAAACGCATCGACCGTCCTCCCAATAACATGACACCTGACATGCAAGGCCCCTTCAAGAAGACATGGACCTTCCAGGGAACGCTCCCGCAGGTGCTATTTTAGTGGGAGGAAGTGCATTGAGCCATCAGGACAGGTTGAGGAGGATTACAGCTTGGGATGCGCGGCCCTCAGGGCCTCAAAATGACATAGGCACCGGATGAGGAGCTCGTGAGATCCAGACTTACTTGTCCAGTTTCAAAAAGAAACGCATTGGTGCCATCTCAAAGTTGCAAGAGATCTAAGTCTGGCTTGTTGGAGAAATGGTCAAGCGTCGGTTGCCAAACCGTCATGAGTCGTGCATGCTTTCACCAAACACGCCTGGTTTGTTTTGCATGTGTTGGGCTCCAGGCTGGGTGTTTAGGCTGGTTATGGCCCTGAGCCAGTTCTGTCTTCCTTGCTCAATGCAAGAAGCAATGCCCAAGCAATGCTTCAAAGGCTTTTTCGTACCCACCTGCGCAGCAATGCCAGCATGACCAGAAGAGTTGGAAACGTGGAACAAAGATGGGACTGCATGGAACCTGGAAACGGAAAGAAGGGGGCCCTCAAAACGGATAGTCCACACAAATTCGCGGTTTGGATCTCGTTTTGGTTCAGTCACCCTCGCATGAGCTTCTGCACGAAGGCCACCCAGCTCATCAACAAAGTCCAGGGCCCGCCCGTGGTCGGGAAGAAATTGGGATGGGTATGTCCAGTTTGACGTACCTTATGTTAGTGTGAATCATTCTTGGCAGCGACCTTCCGTGTCCCAAACATATTGGCAAATCGCTTTGGCTTCAGCGTTTGGAAGTGTAAGTTTGATTGATTCGGTCCTATGGCAAAGTTTTGGCTGGTGATTGATGTGCTTTGCTTGTTCTGGGGCTTGAGTTTTGGCGGCAACTTGCCACGGCAAAAAGGATTGTTGGCTTGCTTGGCTTCAAGCACCCTTGGCCCGAACTCCTAGCACATAGTCTTTCGAAAAGGTCTTGTCGGCTTGAATGACTGTCAGGGTGTTGGGGGAAGTACGCAGTGATGACTTTGGTGGCTTCGATGGTCCACCGGCCAGGGAATGCTTCAGTCAAGAACCCTTCCGGCTGGGTGATGTCAGCGGGAGCCTCGGCTGGCGTGTTTGTCGCCTTCGCACCTTGCAAGTGCAAGGCCACATCGCCAAACAGGCTTGCAAGCATTGAGATGTTTCAGGCTGACCCACGGTGACATATTTCAAGGCCAGGCAACATAGCAGACGAGAAGGGGCTAGAGATGCATTTGCAACAGGCAAAGTGTCTCATGTGCCAAAATGAGGTGCAGCAAATCCAATGAACCCGGTAAATTGTCAAATCACCAACACAGTGCAGTGCAAGGAGTGGTCATCTGCACAGTTTGGGGTTTCGGGATTGAATCACATTTCGCGATTACATCACATTTTCGGGATTCGGGACTGGGAAGGTTTGGGGCCTGGCTCCGGCTTTTGGGATTCGTCACTAGGAAGGCCCCAGCCTTTGGTCCGGCTGCAAGAGTGCTTCAAACAGTAGTGCTCGCTGAATTCAAAGACAGAGGAGAGAGGGGCGCAGGCTTTAGGCAACACGCTCAGAATGTGGTAGCAGTGACCCTTAAGAGCTGTGCTCGCCTTTCAAGAAGTGCCATGTTGGACGTGAGGCGATCAGCAAGATGAAGGAGATTCGCGATGTGTACACCGCGCGCTGTCGCTGCAGAGCAGCCATTTGAATTTGTCGGGCTAGCGGGGCTTGGGTTGTTGGTGGTCGTTGTTGTTCGCAGCAAGGGGTTCTTGAGAAGGGCATGCAACAGCAGTGCGTAGGCCCTTGGGCGAGGCCGTCTCCATTTTGATGGCTTTCCGAGTGCCAGCTTATTTTCAGTCGGCATGATGATAATAGGATAGACTTTGATCATCGCATGAGAAACAGCAGGGCCGGTTGAATTCTTGGTGGTGTGGCGCAGGCCAGCAGGTTTTCAATTTCGGGATGCTAAGAAGGGGTGATCGGCATGTCCCTTTAAGATAGGCAACACCGGTCGGTCGATATCACTCCTCCCTTTGCTTTGGAGGAGAACAACGAACTCATTTCTTCGCAGATGAGTAGCTTGCTGCTGGGCCTGGAAGATATTGCCGCTTTCTCAGTTGAAAAGCAACGCAGCAGCGCTCAGAGTCCCGAGAGCTTGCCCACCGGTAGGGCAAGCTTGCAGCTCCGTTGCTTGTATATGTAGTGACCCATGAGTGCATGTACGCGAAACGTGTATATATATATATATGTAATATACACTATGTCCTCATTTGCGTGTATATATATATATATACCAAATATATATATATATATATATATATATGCTACCCCGCGCACCAGCAAGGCCTACGCGTGCACAAAGAAGTGACAGCTGATGTATTGCAGTTGACTCTATGGCGGCTGTATCACTACAAATTCAAGAAGTGAGAGTAGTGCATCGCTTCTCCTCTACCCATTGCACCTGCTGACTTTCACTCTTTGCCATCGCTACAAACAGGAAGCGTAACTTGCAGAGATGCAAACACATGAAAAAGCAATGCCAGAACCCATCCCCCAGGAGCCGCCTCTATATCTATATATAATTATATATATATAGATATGTATATCTAATGTGCATTTGCCTTTGTTCACGTGCCGTGAGTATCTCACTCGCGGGAACCTGTACGCTCACAGACTCTGGCACTTCCTAGGGCGACAGGGCGAAGGCAGAGTTGGCCTCATTGCCTGACGACGAGGTGGGCGTGGCTTGTGAGACAGGCAAACCTGGATGTTGAGCCCACATCTGCTACAAAGATCAGTACGCACTGCCGCGTGCGACGTGCGCCTCAAAAAAAACTGAGCTAGGGTTCCGGAAGCAGTGAATTTGATGGAACTTGGCGCCTTGCAGTCTGGCGGCTTACGCATGCTGCGTTTTGGAGCTTGATGCTCAAGATGGAATTTGCAGATTGATTGTGCTTGCATCCAGGTGAGCGCCGAGCCGTGCTCAACTGTGCCGCATGCGTGCGTGCCTGCTTGTTTGCATGCCCACTTCTGTTTTCCGCTGCCGCCTCTACTTCTCCTTCTGCTGCTAGCTTTGTTTGCGTGCCTCTTTGTGCATTTACGTTTGTTTGCGTTTGTGTGTTCGTGACACGCGGCGTGGCTAACTGCTGGTGAGCATCGTTGTCCCCTTTAAGAGTCATTTTCCAGGGGCATTTTTTAGGATTTTTTGTTTCGCTTTTGGCTTCTTGGCTTTTCGGCTTCTTGTTGGTTTATGCGGCTTTTGGTGGCTTTGGCTTTGTGCATCCTCTGCTTTCCCAGTTCCTCTCCTTTTCATTGAGATTCAATTGCATTCCCATTCGGATCACCACTTCTGCGAACATCATGCCGGGGAGCTGCCACCCCCCCGACCCCCCCATCTTTTTTTACAGGGGCTGCAATGCCCTCTTATTTTGGATCTGTGATTAGCCATGGTTTAGATCATCGCCAGGGATGATAGTGACTGACCGGTGGTGTTTGGCTCAAGTTTGCGGGTCCGTCGCGCCTCGGATGAGCGTCGCCGGGTCCCCGCGTCGATCACCTTCGTGTCGGTGGAGAAAGAGACATCGGCCCGGGGCAGATTGGTGGGGTCCGCCCGTGCGGTTCATCGTCGATCAAGGTTGCGGGTATTTGCGTTCTTGCTTTGGTTTATTTCCCTTTTGGTTGTTGTTCTCTGGTGTGTGGGAAACCCTGATCTTTGGGACCGGGGATTGGTTTGCTTTTGGGGAACCTTTCGCTTGTTTACTCCAACTAACCCTTCGCCTGGGCACAGGCTCGTGCCCGAATCACAGGTTATCAGCCGTAGGGCTTTCCTACGCGCTTGAGACCATCAACTACAAGCTCAATGACGTCGACCCCACGTTCACATAGGAGTGTCGTGGATGAGGAGGCCATCTTAGGTGGCCTCCGCTCAGGTGAGGACTTGCCGGACTACGACTACGAGGACTTCGAAGCAGGTTCAGCAGGTCAGGACCGTAGGGGTGATGATCCCGATAGGGACACACCCAGAAGCTGCGGCGAACTCCCATGCAGCTCGTGCACGTCGGGATACGGAAGTTTCCCGCACGCCCTCCCGGAGGTCCGTTAGGACGCTGGGGACCGGGGATTCCAGGGAGTCGAGAAGGCGCAGGTGTCGACCGCGGAGAGAAGAGGATCGAGAACGAAAGAGACATGGGCCCGGGGCAGATTGGTGGGGTCCGCCCGTGCGGTTCATCGTCGATCAAGGTTGCGGGTATTTGCATTCTTGCTTTGGTTTATTTCCCTTTTGGTTGTTGTCTCTGGTGTGTGGGAAACCCTGATCTTTGGGACCGGGGATTGGTTTGCTTTTGGGGAACCTTTCGCTTGTTTACTCCAACTAACCCTTCGCCTGGGCACAGGCTCGTGCCCGAATCACAGGTTATCAGCCGTAGGGCTTTCCTACGCGCTTGAGACCATCAACTACAAGCTCAATGACGTCGACCCCACGTTCACATAGGAGTGTCGTGGATGAGGAGGCCATCTTAGGTGGCCTCCGCTCAGGTGAGGACTTGCCGGACTACGACTACGAGGACTTCGAAGCAGGTTCAGCAGGTCAGGACCGTAGGGGTGATGATCCCGATAGGGACACACCCAGAAGCTGCGGCGAACTCCCATGCAGCTCGTGCACGTCGGGATACGGAAGTTTCCCGCACGCCCTCCCGGAGGTCCGTTAGGACGCTGGGGACCGGGGATTCCAGGGAGTCGAGAAGGCGCAGGTATCGACCGCGGAGAGAAGAGGATCGAGAACGAAAGAGACATGGGCCCGGGGCAGATTGGTGGGGTCCGCCCGTGCGGTTCATCGTCGATCAAGGTTGCGGGTATTTGCATTCTTGCTTTGGTTTATTTCCCTTTTGGTTGTTGTCTCTGGTGTGTGGGAAACCCTGATCTTTGGGACCGGGGATTGGTTTGCTTTTGGGGAACCTTTCGCTCCCTTCGCCTGGGCACAGGCTCGTGCCCGAATCACAGGATCATCATTTTTTGACCCCGTCAACCCGCCAGCCACTTGCTAGATTTTGCTTCCCACGATTTGTTGGTGCTGCTGGGGGTGTTGGTCGGACATGCGGGGGATGTTGAGAACGATGCTGGGGATGTTGACGGGCTCGTGCACAATTCGCAAATTTCGCGAGAAAATGCTGTAAAATACAACATTTATTGGCCCGGACAAAACCGAACAAAGTCAGAAAAATAACGAAAAACAATCCCGAAGTAAATCCGTACCCTTTTCCATGTGTTCGCCACCCATGGTGTTGAAGTCCGGCAGCCCATCGCAGGCAGCGCAATTGGTGACGTCAATGCGCAGTGCCTTGGCGCAGTTGGCGCAGCTGCATTTCCGCCATTTGTCATTGGGGCGTTTGTTCAGAGAACAAAGGCATCTCAAGTGTGCCTTGTTAACAGCCCCTGATCATGAAAATCCAGGATGCCAAGCTTCCTTGCAATGCTTACCATGAACAGGCAGGACACAAACGGTTTTTCAACACGCCACAGGGTTCCGTTCAAGACTGCCACTGCATGTGCTTGGTAGTTGGTGTTGTTGTGTTGCCTTGCCCTTCAAGACGTACCTGGATATGCAGAGCTCAAAATGCAAGTGAGTCACAATCAAAACCTGGGTAGATGAAGGTTAATAAGGGACAATCCCAGCCATAAATAGCTGCGGCCGCCTTCTTAATTCTTTACATGGTTTCTGGGTGGACCATTTTAGTACCAGGTTTTGATTGTGACTCAAGTGATGAGCATGGTTCTGACCGTGCTAGGCAACAACTCAATCAGAACCCCGTCTGCCTGGCTGGTGACAGTTCTGGCCTCATTGAGCGCCTGCAAGTTGCCGATGCACTGTGCCTACGAGTGGGAAGCTTGGAGTTTCGGGCCAACTGATTCTTCATGATTTTCCAGAATTGTCAACTGGCGTTTTCAGCTGGGACATTTTGAGAAACCTGAGAGATGTCATCAACAAATACCAATATGCGTGTATTCGCCAGACTGCTGGAGGCCATTCGCAAAGTCAAGGTGGGTCGGGCTGTTGCAGGGGGCCGCATCATCAGCCATTGCTAGCCCTTTCCATCATGTTCAACCTCCACGAGAATCATAGATGTGTTTGGTACTGTAGGAGCTGGGCCACGCCACAAAGAAGATTAAGGGGTACATGAATCCAAGTTGCAGGCGAAGCTGGAGACATCTGCCGCGGAGTCTGCAAAAGCTAAAGAGGTCTCGGGCTTGGAGTTTGGAAAAAAGAGGCATGCGCAATGCCGCAAAGGTGCAGGAGAGTGTGAGCACGGGTAAGTCATGAACCTGTTTCAGGACGGCCAAAGAGAAGAGCCGACCTCAAGGGTGCAAGAGGCAGGGTTGAGGCTGAGCTGAGATCACCGCAGGGAAAGGCATCTATGTCAATTATGTTCCATTGTTAAGCAGAACGTGAAGTGCCAAGGTGTGCGCGAGTCCAATCGGCATTCTTTGGTGGCTTCTAAATTGGACGGATTGCCAAAAGAAGCATTATGCTGTTGCCTGTTGTTGCTGCGCAGCACTTCGGCGTCGCCTTGCATAGACCGATGGAAAGGATCGTTTGCCTTTGACTTCGCCGCATGAGTTCGCGGATGGACCATGACGACGAGACTTGCAAGATCGGCCGCAGCGCTTGAAGCAGCCCCACGCATAGGATGCCAAAACGGACGCTTTGCTGCGGAGCCTGGATGACATAGCTGTAGCCTCAGTTGTCAAGCAGCGCGGTACAAGACTCGCCTCGTTACCGAGCTACTCTTAGGATCTTTTGCGGGAACACCCGAAACAGTTTGAGGTTTTAGGAGTCAGACCTAATATCGATGACCTACTTATTTGTTTTTTCAATTGACTGCCTTGAAGTCCATCATTTTGGCTGATGGCTGAGGCTGTTGAAAACAAGAACACGGCAGATGCACATGGTTACATAACCTTTGCTTGTTTTTGGAGTGATGCCTGCGTAGTCAGAATGGCATGGAAGGTGGAAAGCAGTTATCAACTGCGTTGAAGCCATAGCAACGGGGGGCGGCGCAAGCTGACATGTTATGCAGTTACGCATGTATACGTGTGCCGCATTTCGGGTTGCGCCGGCTTAGGTTGCGGTTTTTGTTGTGGTAGAGGACTTTAGCATGCCGCCCAGGAGGACAATGTCAAGGCGGAGTTAATCCTTTTGCCTGACGATCAGGTGTGGGTTGCCGTTCGTGAGCAAGGAGTTGCGCGTTTCTCGCGAGTTGCCTTTGTCCCCACATCTTTGTGCGGGTTCTTACTTTTGCCGCTCGTCGTCCGCGCGCCACGTACGCTGGCTCACTCTCTCCCTCACTCCCTCACTCACTCCCTCGCTCAGTCACTCACTACTCCACTCCCCTCCCCTCCCCTCCACTCCACCTTTCGTGGCAGGGGCAGCTTTTGACATGTGAGCTCAGATTTCGTGGCAACTGGATATTCTCGCGTGAGCCTTCTGAGGGTCTCTGTTTTCGTGGCCGGGCGGCATTTGGGCAAGTTTCTGGATATGCGAGAGTTTCGTGGCAGAGGCAGCAGTTGAGAGGTCTCTAGAGGGACTGGATGCTGTCGCCCGTGCTCACACTCACAGTCACACTCACTTTCACTGTCACTCACTCGCTCACTCACTCGCTCACTCACTCACTCAGGACTCACTAGGGACTCACTAGGGATTGCTGGGCTGGGTTTTGTGAGGGCAGCATTTGTGGATGTTGGGCAGCATTTTGGACATTTCGTAGCAGGCACAGCGCATTGGATATGCGGCCGCTGGATTTCGCGGCAGGGGCAGCATTCGAAAGGTGTTTAGAGGGACTGGATGTTCCCCTTGTTTTCGTAGCAGGGGCTGAGTGCAGATTTCGCGGCGACTTTTGGATTTCGTGGCGGGAGCAGCACTTATTTGAGAGGTTTTCAGAGGGGCTAGACGTTGTCACGCGCTGGCTGGCTTTTGTTTTCGTTGCAGGGGCACGGTTTTAAACACGTGACTGCAGATTTCGCGGCAGGCGCCGCGCTTTGGGTATGCGACTGGAAATGGAAGATGTTTTCGCGCGCGCTGGCTGGGCAACCCGTTTTCGGGCGGCAGGTTTTGTGGCAGGCGCAGCAGCTGGATTTTGTTTCAGGGGCAGCGTTTGAGGTCTCCAGAGGCACTGAATGTTGTCGTGCGCGAGCGCCGGCTGAGGGCGTCTGTTTTCGTGGTAGGGGCAGCGTGTTGTACACGTGATTGCAGATTTCGTGGCAGGGGCATTCGTGGCAGGGGCAGCGTTTGAGATGTCGCCTTCGTGGCGGGTGCAGCGCTTTGGATACGCGACTGCTGGATTTCGTGGCAGGGGCAGTATGGTCTTTGTTGTCGCACGCGCTGGCTGAGGGCCAGCGTTTTGAACGTGTGACTGCTGGATTTTGTGGCAGGGGCACGTGCCTGGCATGGATTGTGATAAAGCTTGACTAACATCTCTCAGCGCGCCCAGGAAGCTGCAGCGGCTGATAATTTCACACGCGTTTGCTTTGATCAGTAGGGATTAAACTTTGAAAACGACAAGCAAAAACTCGCCGCTGATACCTCACTCATTACTTCGCTTTTGGGGTTATCCGGTCCGTTAGTTTGATTAGAGCAGGATTAGGGGCAACTGCTGAATGCCAGCATTTGTTCGTGCACGTGAGTCAATCCCGTGTGGTTTTCCAACAGCAGCCTGGGAGCCAGTTGAAGAAATTAACGATGTGAAAGAAGATACGAAAACACATTCAACGAGTCAAGGCCAAATGCACGTGCCTGACAAGAATTCCGTCCTTCTTGCAGCATATTGCAAACTAGGGCAAGCTCCGCCTCTTGTAGGAAGACATGCTCCACAGGCGTGACACGGGTTCCTCCTTAAATAAAAGGGTTCGTGTTCAAACATTTTGAGTTTCACATTGAAGGTGCTTCAGCGATAGACGCAAGTTTGCAAGCCTGAGCAAAGGCGACACCTCCAACGCACCCAATGAGACTGGAAGTGCTTTGACAAGTGTCTGATTCATCTTCAATCTTTGCAGGGACGCCCTCAAATGTCGCGTCGGTGCTACCGGCGATCACCCAACCGATTACCGGAACTGATGGCCAGAACGGCACATGATGACAAAAAAACGAGCGAGCTACAACGGAGGGACACAAGAAAGATCAAAGGGCAACGCTTAAGGTCATTGGCCGGTTGTATGTTTCCACGCCTTTCTTTCACTGAGTATTGCTACTGGCGCAGGTAGGTAATCAGGCTCAGGATTTGCGAGTGGCCCGTGCGGCGATCCAGCAAGCCCAACCTTCCATATTGCAAGGCATGAAAGGAAGTTTGCTGCCCGTGCCTTTCAGGCAGCGCAGTTGGTGAGACAAATGCGCAGCACCTTGGCGCAAGAGCCGACATTTGGCCATGTGTGAACAAGACCAATTGATACTTGTCAAAGTGGCTTGGGTGCCTTGGACGCTTGGTGTTGGGTTGCGATTGACATGCAACAGGCTTACCACGTTGCCAGGCCAACGGAGCACCGGGAGTCAGTTTAGCGCCCAGGCAACAGTCAGAGCATCAAAGACCGGAATGCCTGGCTGACGGGGGTGCCGGCCTTTAGGTGAGAGTCCATTCGAGAGAGAGAGAGAGAGAGTCCACGATGCACGACCTGCCAAAGATGCAACGCGCACATGCCGGAGAGAGCAAGCTCGTCATGGCAAGACACCCTTGTTTGCTGACTCTTGGTGAAACAGCCCGACGATGCCTGTCATCCAGTTGCTGCCCGTGTGATATTCGGCCCAGGCCATTCGCACCAAAGCCCAGGCCATTCGCACCAAAACCAAGGTGGGCAGCTGCGAGGGCGAAGTCATTTGCAGCCCTTTGCTAATTGCCACTTGGATCACAATGCATATTAAGACGGTTAAGACGCATGAAAAGTCCAAGGGGGCAGTCTGATGTGACATCAGGGCGCTTGCTTTTGGGCCCGGATGCAGCGAATGATCTCGAAAGTCAGAGGGAGAGAATCCTCGGCGCTCCGCCAGGCCAACGGCAAAGCGGCGCTCAAGAGGTCCGGAAAAAGGCGAGCTGAAAACCTAGGCCCATCTTGTTGGGCATGGCTTTGAGTGACCAAGCCTGATCCTGTTCCTCGGTTGCGTGATCAATGAGAGGATTTTGCACCACCCTGCCGCTCCATGTGGCTCGAGGCTTTGAGGGCACCGGAGGCTAAAATACACTCGACCAGATCAGAGCTTTTCTGTTTGTTCGCGACTCTCTGGAGGGCAACAAGAAATGGGTATGGGTCAAACTTAATCCACCAAGGGACCGCAGGTTTTAGTCCATGTTTCCAGTTACCAGGGTTCCATTTTAGGTACCGATTTTTGACACACTCCCAAGTCAGGTTTGTGTAAGCCACCAGTCGACTGATGGGCCTCCGTGGTGCTATGGCGGCAGCAGCTGTGCTGAGTGCCCCAGGCATGCCGCAGCGCATCAGGACTGGGGGGGGGGGGGAGAGAATGGGTAGCCAGCTGCCTAGTGCTGACAAGGAAGCTGAAGGGTCTTGAAGTCTTGGAAGCGGGTGCCCCGCTGCCAAAGTTTTATCTAATTACTCCTGTTGCAGCTTTGTGCATACACAAGCTCGAGTGTTGCTTCCTTGGAGTGAGCAATGTAAGCTCAAAGCTGCACGGAAAGAGCCCATGTTTGACTCAAAAGCACGACAAATTGTGGCTCAAGATACCTTGCAGTGAAGGTTTCCCTTCTGCCTTTAAATCCTGAAGCACAGCGTAAGCTGCGCTCTCCGATGGTGATGGTGCCTGAGATGGGTGTGAACCAGGTGATGTGCCCGCCTGGTCAGCAAGTCTACTTCCTTGTGCCGGCCCAGGGTTTCCCAAATGGTGCTGTCCCACATGCCGTGCCTATGGGCTATGCCATGCCTTGGGCAGCGCAGCCAAAGCTGTTGAGTTCCGCGCATCCCGCCGTGCAAAGCGTGCAGGGGCCCGCGGCTGCTAACACCTGCAATGTCCCCCAGCCATCCACGGATGCCCGGCCAGGAGCAATCCCCACCAAGCCAACGAGGCCCAGCACGGACTCGGAGAGTGAGACACCGGATGCAGCCATGCCTCTCACGGCCAGCGCGGCGCGGCGACAGAGGAGGAAGCGCGCTGTTGAGAGAGCCAAGGCTGCTCAAGCTGCCGAGGTCCAAGCCCAGGCCCGTGCAGTCGGCGGTGCTTTGCTGAGCATTGAGCAGCTCCGGGATGAGCTGCGAGAAGATCCTGCGGCAGTTGTCCAGCGCATGCGGGGCCGGGTGTGGGCATGCTCGCGAGATGCTGCGGGCTGCCGGCTGGTGCAAGATGTGCTGGAGCTGGGGACACGTGATGCCGCCGACCTTGCTAAGGAGCTACATGGGCACGTGCTCGAAGCAGCAATGTGCCCCTATGGCAACTACGTGGTGCAAAAGGTGGTGTCGCACCTCTCAACTGCATCCAGCAGGTTTGTGGCACAAGAGCTGGTGGGAAATGCCTCCCGTGTGGCCAAGCATCGGTTTGCGTGCCGAGCCCTGTGTCGTTTGCTGGAGTTCTGTACGGCAGACGCCACTACCTGCCTGGTTGATGAGCTGCTGCAAGACGTGTCGGGCCTTTGCAGCCACAGCTTCGCCCACCATGTAATGCAGTCCATCTTGGAGAATGGCAAGGACCAGCACAAGAAGCTAATTGCTGATGAGCTCCTGTCCGACCCCTTCCGCTACGCAACCGGCAAGAACTCTAGCTATTTGGTTGAGAAGGTCCTGTGCTATTGCCAGCCTGTTGAGCAGGACGCCTTGCTAGTCAGGCTTGGGCAGCCAGAGCAGGTGCTGGAGCTGGCAAAGACGCAGTACGGCAGTTATGTGGCCCGCGCGTTGCTGCGCGACAACCGCGTGAACTCGCAGGAAGCCATGCGGCTGATCGCGATGAACCAGTCGGAGCTTTCCACAACTGAGGGTGGCCAGCATTTCCTCGTGGATATTGGCCTGCTGGACCCTTTGCAGGTTGAACCGAAACTGTGAGGTTGAGCTTTGCCCGTTGCGGCGTGATTTTGTGATGTCCAAGTATCCCGTTGCGGTGGAGGAATTTGCCGACAATCCACAATCCAGGTGCCTATAGATTCGGCACTCTTGTACAGAGGGGTTGGATGACGGCAGGCATGTCACGTGCCGGCCGGCAGTACTGAGGGGCACGTGATGTAGATTGCTTAAACAACAAGCTGGCGCAACTCTTGTACAGCCTTGGTGCCACTTGAAATCAATCGCTTGATGCAGCATGCACTGCGAAACAATATGGCGCAGACTCCCAACATTGGCTTCTGAGTTTTGCAGAAAGGGGATTTCACGCCTTGGCAAAAGCTATCAGGGACTGTTTAACATAACGTTTGAAGTGCGGGAGCACAAGATGTTGGCACTGGTTGCTTTGATGTTTATTCTTGCAACCTCAGAGTTGTTTTGAAGTTTTGCCGCATGGTTCCCGAGTTACAGCAGCGTTTCAATGCGAGCCTTTTTCGCGAAAGCAGCGCAAAGGGTTCTTCCTTTGGATCTCTTGCACTTGCCTTGCATAGAATGCTTGCGCAGAGAAAAATGCACAGAGAACTCGTCTCAAAGACCTGGCTCACAGAACTTGCACACAGGCAGAGAACCACTGAGAAACTTGCCGAGAGCAACTTGTGCAGAGAACTTGCCTTTTTAGAGTGTTCTCAGAGATTCTCAGAGTGCTTGCGCAGAGACATGGCATCAGAGAAACTTGCTCAAGAGAACTTGCTCAGAAAACTGGACCTTGCACTGCGAGAACCTTCTCAGAGTGCTTGCGCAAAGAAATTGCACGCAGAAACATGCCTAGAGAACTTGCCCAGGGAACTTCCACGGGGAACTTGCGGAGATGGCTAAGAGAAGCTTGAGGTCTACATCTTTCCAAGGAATTGGCTTCAGGCGGCGGAAGGACTGGCAACTTCTTGGTGGCCAGATGTCTTTTCAATTTGCCTCGCAGTGTCCGCCCCGGATCGGCGGGCCCTCGGGCTCGAATTCCCTGCAGCCCGGAGGCTGCACGAAAGTTGCAAGGCGAGCCTTCCAAGTTCTCTGCAATCGCCTGCAATTGAAAGTTGTTTTCTTGAGGTAATATAGATTCTTCCGCCCCAGAATTAGCTCCCCTTTGTTTTTTTGCTTTTTTGGGGTTCCCTTTGTTTTCCACTCACCAGGCAAAAACATATTTTTGTTTGCTGGGGTCCTAATTCCAGCCAAGGATTGTGGCCTTGTCTAGGCCGCGGAAGGGTTCGAGGAAGGGATTCATCATCTAGTCATTCGCGAAAGGTTCACATAGTCTCACTGCATGCATTCTAGAAAGCTTTTCCGGTTCCATGGTCCCTTGTCAACGTGGCAAACATACTTAACATAATGCAAAACATAGGCAACCTCCAATCCACAAAGCAGAGCCCACAACTGTTCCAGGCTCAGGCAATATTGCATGCTTATGTAGCATGGCTTTTGTAGTGGCAGCTGGTTCGCAAGTACCACAACAGACCCACACACACACACACACACACGCACGCACGCACGCACGCACGCGCGCATGCCAAAACGCACGCGGAAGCCGGGTGCCTTGCTCCAGCTCTGGCCCATCCGGCCCACGCCGCCCAAGCCCAAGCCATGATTCCAACTTACTGCCACGGGTCGGTGTGAGGTTGCTTGTCCTACAGCTTGTGCGGATTGCGGAAGACACAACCAAGCGTAAACACACGAAGAGACACTTCGACAACAAAAACTCAGTCCGCGCAAGCGTCGCGCAGGCGTCTGCTATGTAGACGCCACTCGCTGAAGCTCAGCCGCGGAAGCCCAGCGATTTTGTTAGCGTCCCTCGCCCGCGCAGTAATATAGAACACCGCCCAGATGGCGGTACAACATGTAGCGCAACCTTTACAGAAACTCGTAAAGAGAACTTGGGCAAAGCACCACTTCCACAGAGAACTTTCGGAGATGAACTTGAACAGAACTTGCGCAGAACTTGCGCGCAGAATGCATGGAACCTGCGGAGAATTGGCTCAGAGAACTTGCGCGCAGAAACTTAAGCCTAGCTCCCGCAGAGAGCTCCCGCCGCAGAGAGCTCGCTTGGAGAAGTTTGCTCAGCGAACTCGCAGGGGGAAGTCAATGCAGAGAACGAGCAAAGGTACATAGAGAACCGCTGCAGGGCACAGAGACATTTCCAAGAGACTAGCTTGCACAGCGAACTTCTGGAGGTCTTGCGCAGGGAAACCCGCGCAGAGAATCTTTACAGAGAATGTGCGCAGAGAAGTCTGTGCACCTTGGACAGAGCAACTTGTGCAGGGAACTTGCTCAAAGAACTTGTGCAGAGAAACTTGCACGCAGGGTAACTTGCACAGAATCACTTGTGCAAAGACACTTGCGCAGAGACACTCCACTTGCGCAGAGGCACTTGCGCAGAGACACTTTCGCGGAGACATGCGCGCAGCGATGCTTGCACAGAGGCACTTGCACAGAGACTGCTTGCGCAGAGACACTTGTGCGGAGACACCAGGACAGAGACACCAGACTTGCTCAGGGAAACGTGCGCAGACACACTTGGCAGAGGCACTTGACACTTGCACAGCTATACTTGCACAGAAACACTTGCAGAGAGGCACTTGGCAGGCGGTTAGAAATGCTGTTTCCGCGACTCCGCAGGGGTGTTCGGGATTACTTTTTGGCTTTTGTTTGCTTAGTCTTTGTTTCAAGGCAGGCCGCGCGAGAATCAAACAAATCCACACTTTCAGCGGTAGCGTGGCGCTCGGATGCTGTGATTTGCCTGAAGCTTATTTTTCAATTTCTGCTTTGCTTTGACTCATTGATGCGGCGCCCTGGTTGCAGAATGGGGAAATGTCACCAGATTCGGCGCTAGCTCTGCGCTGCGCGTTTACCGTGCGCGCTTGGGCCCATGGGAAACTTGTGATGTGTCTTGAAACAAACGTTTTGTTAGCAGATTCTTTAAAGCGCCGCGTGGCGACGACCGTAGGTTCTTGAGAAGAAGCTGGCAACGTATCAGAGAGTCAGAGACAGCTTCCGTCCTTTAGGGCCAGGCATCGAAGGCAAAGAAACATGATTCGATCTCCAAGCAGCTAATGACGGTAGTAGCTCGGGCTGTTCCAGCTCCGGATGGAGACGGCGCGCGCCATTGTGCCTGCCACGCAATTTTGCAAAGGTGTCCACTATGACGCGGGCCGCATGGAAACCATATAATATGGAAGCCATTTCTGATTCTCTGTGTTCCAAACAGCTTGGGAACACAGAGGCAGTTGCGCAGAGACGCTTACGCAGAAGCACTTTGGCAAAGATGCTTGCTCAGAGATGCTTGCACAGAGACACTTGCTTCACCTGCTCCAAGACTTTTGCGCCTGCGCATTTGCGCAGGGATACCTACGCAGCGACACTTGCGCAAAGATGCTTTCGCAGGACAGAGACGCTTGCTCAGAAACGCATGCGCAAAGTCGCTTGTGCCGAGGCACGTGCACAGACACACTTCAGGGACGCTTTCTGAGAGCCATGCACAAAGAGATACTTGCACAGAGGCACTTGCGCAGAGCTGTTTGCGCAAGCACAGTGACACTTGCACAGGGACCGCAACCGCTTTTTGCGCAAGGTTTGAATGGGAAAAGTGGACATTTGTGCTGGGCATTTTGACGGTTTGGGTGGCTTGCGCGCTTGGAAGCTGGCTTGTGCAAAGGCTGCATTGGTGGCAGGAAGGATCTGCCCCGCCACATGGCTCAAGCGTCGAGATACAGTACCTTGCAGTGAAGGGTTCCCTTCTGCCTTTAAATCCTGCAGCACGGCGTAAGCTGCGCTCTCCGATGGTGATGGTGCCTGAGATGGGTGTGAACCAGGTGATGTGCCCGCCTGGCCAGCAAGTCTACTTCCTTGTGCCGGCCCAGGGTTTCCCAAATGGTGCTGTCCCACATGCCGTGCCTATGGGCTATGCCATGCCTTGGGCAGCGCAGCCAAAGCTGTTGAGTTCCGCGCATCCCGCCGTGCAAAGCGTGCAGGGGCCCGAGGCTGCTAACACCTGCAATGTCCCCCAGCCATCCACGGATGCCCGGCCAGGAGCAATGCCCGCCAATCCATCGACGACGCCCAGCACAGACTCGGAGAGTGAGACACCGGATGGAGCCATGCCTCTCACGGCCAGCGCGGCGCGGCGACAGAGGAGGAAGCGCGCTGCTGAGAGAGCCAAGGCTGCTCAAGCTGCCGAGGTCCAGGCCCAGGCTCGTGCAGTCGGCGGTGTTTTGCTGAGCATTGAGCAGCTCCGGGATGAGCTGCGAGAAGATCCTGCGGCAGTTGTCCAGCGCATGCGGGGCCGGGTGTGGGCATGCTCGCGAGATGCTGCGGGCTGCCGGCTGGTGCAAGATGTGCTGGAGCTGGGGACACGTGATGCCGCCGACCTTGCTAAGGAGCTACATGGGCACGTGCTCGAAGCAGCAATGTGCCCTTATGGCAACTACGTGGTGCAAAAGGTGGTGTCGCACCTCTCAACTGCATCCAGCAGGTTTGTGGCACAAGAGCTGGTGGGAAATGCCACCCGTGTGGCCAAACATCGGTTTGCGTGCCGAGTCCTGTGTCGTCTGCTGGAGTTCTGTCCGGCAGACGCCACTACCTGCCTGGTTGATGAGCTGCTGCAAGACGTGTCGGGCCTTTGCAGCCACAGCTTCGCCCACCATGTAATGCAGTCCATCTTGGAGAATGGCAAGGACCAGCACAAGAAGCTAATTGCGGATGAGCTGCTGTCCGACCCTTTCCGCTACGCAACTGGCAAGAACTCTAGCTACCTTGTTGAGAAGGTCCTCAGCTATTGCAAGCCTGTTGAGCAGGACGCCTTGCTAGTCAGGCTTGGGCAGCCAGAGCAGGTGCTGGAGCTGGCAAAGACGCAGTACGGCAGCTATGTGGCCCGCGCGTTGCTGCGCGACAACCGCGTGAACTCGCAGGAAGCAATGCGGCTGATCGCGATGCACCAGTCGGAGCTTGCCAAAACCAAGGGTGGCCAGCATTTCCTCGTGGATGTTGGCCTTTTGGACCCTTTGCAGGTGGAATCTAAGCTGTGAGGTTGAACTTTGCCCGTTGTGGTGTGAGTTGGGTGATTGTTTGCGATGTCCAAATATCCCGTTGCGGTGAAGGAATTTGGCGACAACTAATTTGCCTACTTGTGGCACAATATGGCGCACTTGTACAGAGGGGTTGAATGACGGCAGGCATGTCACATGCACTGAGGAGGCACGTGATATAGAACGCTTAATCCGCAAGCTGGCGCACCCCTTGTACAGCCCGGGGGCCGCTTGTAAACAATCGCTTGCATGTCACCCGAACGTTGCGTCTGAGTTTTGCAGAAAGGGGATGTCATGGCACAAGTTTGCATGTTACCAGGGACTGTTGAACAAAGATTTGAAAGCGCGGAGCTCAAGATGCTAGCATCGGTCCGACATGAAGGCTAGTCGGAGCACGATTGTCGGGTGATTACCACATTGACATGACATTGTGGGATTGCAATCCAAGTGTGCGTTCGACTCTCTAGCAGCGACCTGATTTGGGGGCCATCTTGACCAGTCGTCAGAGGTTGCGCTTTGGGTCCGTTTCACCTTTATTATTCCGTCGATTGGGAGGGTTTCAGGATGCATTGTTGGCAGAAGAGAACTGCCCCGCCACATGGCTCAAGCGTCGAGATACAGTACCTCACAGTGAAGGGTTCTTCTGCCTTTGAATCCTGCAGTACAGCGTAAGCTGCGCTCTCCGATGGTGATGGTGCCTGAGATGGGTGTGAACCAGGTGATGTGCCCGCCTGGCCAGCAAGTCTACTTCCTTGTGCCGGCCCAGGGTTTCCCAAATGGTGCTGTCCCACATGCCATGCCTATGGCCTATGCCATGCCTTGGGCAGCGCAGCCAAAGCTGTTGAGTTCCGCGCATCCCGCCGTGCAAAGCGTGCAGGGGCCCGCGGCTGCTAACACCTGCAATGTCCCCCAGCCATCCACGGATGCCCGGCCAGGAGCAATGCCCGCCAAGCCAACGACGACGCCCAGCACGGACTCGGAGAGTGAGACATGGGAAGCAGCCATGCCTCTCACGGCCAGCGCGGCGCGGCGACAGAGGAGGAAGCGCGCTGCTGAGAGAGCCAAGGCTGCTCAAGCTGCCGAGGTCCAAGCCCAGGCTCGTGCAGTCGGCGGTGTTTTGCTGAGCATTGAGCAGCTCCGGGATGAGCTGCGAGAAGATCCTGCGGCAGTTGTCCAGCGCATGCGGGGCCGGGTGTGGGCATGCTCGCGAGATGCTGCGGGCTGCCGGCTGGTGCAAGATGTGCTGGAGCTGGGGACACGTGATGCCGCCGACCTTGCTAAGGAGCTACATGGGCACGTGCTCGAAGCAGCAATGTGCCCCTATGGCAACTACGTGGTGCAAAAGGTGGTGTCGCACCTCTCAACTGCATCCAGCAGGTTTGTGGCACGAGAGCTGGTGGGAAATGCCACCCGTGTGGCCAAGCATCGGTTTGCGTGCCGAGTCCTGTGTCGTTTGCTGGAGTTCTGTCCGGCAGACGCCACTACCTGCCTGGTTGATGAGCTGCTGCAAGACGTGTCGGGCCTTTGCAGCCACAGCTTCGCCCACCATGTAATGCAGTCCATCTTGGAGAATGGTAAGGACCAGCACAAGAAGCTAATTGCGGATGAGCTGCTGTCCGACCCTTTCCGCTACGCAACTGGCAAGAACTCCAGCTACCTTGTTGAGAAGGTCCTCAGCTATTGCCAGCCTGTTGAGCAGGACGCCTTGCTAGTCAGGCTTGGGCAGTCAGAGCAGGTGCTGGAGCTGGCAAAGACGCAGTACGGCAGCTATGTGGCCCGCGCGTTGCTGCGCGACAACCGCGTGAACTCGCAGGAAGCAATGCGGCTGATCGCGATGCACCAGTCGGAGCTTGCCAAAACCAAGGGTGGCCAGCATTTCCTCGTGGATGTTGGCCTGCTGGACCCTTTTCAGGTGGAATCTAAGCTGTGAGGTTGAACTTTGCCCGTTGTGGTGTGAGTTTGGTGATTGTTTGCGATGTCCAAATATCCCGTTGCGGTGAAGGAATTTGGCGACAACTAATTTGCCTACTTGTGGCACAACATGGCGCACTTGTACAGAGGGGTTGAATGACGGCAGGCATGTCACATGCACTGAGGAGGCACGTGATATAGAATGCTTAATCCGCAAGCTGGCGCACCCCTTGTACAGCCCTGGGGCCGCTTGTAAACAATCGCTTGCATGTCACCCGAACGTTGCGTCTGAGTTTTGCAGAAAGGGGATGTCATGGCACAAGTTTGCATGTTACCAGGGACTGTTGAACAAAGATTTGAAAGCGCGGAGCTCAAGATGCTAGCATCGGTCCGACATGAAGGCTAGTCGGAGCACAATTGTCGGGTGGTTGCCACATGACATGGTGGGATTGCAATCTGCGACTCTTTAGCAGCAACCTGATTTGGGGCCATTTTGACCAGTCGTCAGAGGTTGCGCTTTGGGTCCATTTGACCTGTATAATTCCGTCCGTCGATTGGGAGGGTTTCAGGATGCATTGCTGGCAGAAGAGAACTGCCCCGCCACATGGCTCAAGCGTCGAGATACCTTGCAGTGAAGGTTTCCCTTCTGCCTTTAAATCCTGAAGCACAGCGTAAGCTGCGTTCTCTCCGATGGTGATGGTGCCTGAGATGGGTGTGAACCAGGTGATGTGCCCGCCTGGCCAGCAAGTCTACTTCCTTGTGCCGGCCCAGGGTTTCCCAAATGGTGCTGTCCCACATGCCGTGCCTATGGGCTATGCCATGCCTTGGGCAGCGCAGCCAAAGCTGTTGAGTTCCGCGCATCCCGCCGTGCAAAGCGTGCAGGGGCCCGCGGCTGCTAACACCTGCAATGTCCCCCAGCCATCCACGGATGCCCGGCCAGGAGCAATGCCCGCCAAGCCAACGACGACGCCCAGCACGGACTCGGAGAGTGAGACATGGGAAGCAGCCATGCCTCTCACGGCCAGCGCGGCGCGGCGACAGAGGAGGAAGCGCGCTGCTGAGAGAGCCAAGGCTGCTCAAGCTGCCGAGGTCCAAGCCCAGGCCCGTGCCGTCGGCGGTGCTTTGCTGAGCATTGAGCAGCTCCGGGATGAGCTGCGAGAAGATCCTGCGGCAGTTGTCCAGCGCATGCGGGGCCGGGTGTGGGCATGCTCGCGGGATGCTGCGGGCTGCCGGCTGGTGCAAGATGTGCTGGAGCTGGGGACACGTGATGCCGCCGACCTTGCTAAGGAGCTACATGGGCACGTGCTCGAAGCAGCAATGTGCCCCTATGGCAACTACGTGGTGCAAAAGGTGGTGTCGCACCTCTCAACTGCATCTAGCAGGTTTGTGGCACGAGAGCTGGTGGGAAATGCTTCCCGTGTGGCCAAGCATCGGTTTGCGTGCCGAGCCCTGTGTCGTTTGCTGGAGTTCTGTCCGGCAGACGCCACTACCTGCCTGGTTGATGAGCTGCTGCAAGACGTGTCGGGCCTTTGCAGCCACAGCTTCGCCCACCATGTAATGCAGTCCATCTTGGAGAATGGTAAGGACCAGCACAAGAAGCTAATTGCGGATGAGCTCCTGTCCGACCCCTTCCGCTACGCAACCGGCAAGAACTCTAGCTACCTTGTTGAGAAGGTCCTCAGCTATTGCCAGCCTGTTGAGCAGGACGCCTTGCTAGTCAGGCTTGGGCAGCCAGAGCAGGTGCTGGAGCTGGCAAAGACGCAGTACGGCAGCTATGTGGCCCGCGTGTTGCTGCGCGACAACCGCGTGAACTCGCAGGAAGCCACGCGGCTGATCGCGATGCACCAGTCGGAGCTTTCCACAACTAAGGGTGGCCAGCATTTCCTCGTGGATGTTGGCCTGCTGGACCCTTTGCAGGTTGAACCGAAACTGTGAGGTTGAGCTTTGCCCGTTGCGGCGTGATTTTGTGATGTCCAAGTATCCCGTTGCGGTGGAGGAATTTGCCGACAATCCACAATCCAGGTGCCTGTAGATTCGGCACTCTTGTACAGAGGGGTTGGATGACGGCAGGCATGTCACGTGCCGGCCGGCAGTACTGAGGGGGCACGTGATGTAGATTGCTTAAACAACAAGCGGCACAGCTCTTGTACAGCCTTGGTTCCGCTTGTCAATCGATTGCTGCAGCATGCACTGCAAAAACAATGGAACACAGATCCCAAAAGTGGCTTCTAAGTTTTGCAGAAAGGGGATGTTATGTTATCACACATGTTTGCACGTTATCAGGCACTTTTGAACGGAATGTTTGAAGTGCAGGGCTCTCCATGTTAGCAGTTTGGCACTGATTGGTAGAACTGATTATACCCACCACACAGTATATGTATATATAGATGTGTCCGTGCTGAAGTTTTCTGAATTGCACGCATGGGCCTGCTTGTTCTCGCGTTGTCCAACATGCAGATTGGCCTTTCGCACTTTTGGGTGGTTACATGTGATGGAGCATTTCAAGTTGAGTGTGCATGTCCGACTCCTTAGCAGCAGCCTGGGAGCAATCTTGACCAGTCGTCAGAGGTTGCTCTTTGGGGCCATTTCACCTTTATTGTTCCACCGATTCGGAGGGTTTCGGGATTTTGCAAAGGCTTGTCCAACACTGCATTGCTGGCAGAAGAGAACTGCCCCGCCACATGGCTCAAGCGTCGAGATACCTTGCAGTGAAGGTTTCCCTTCTGCCTTTAAATCCTGAAGCACAGCGTAAGCTGCGTTCTCTCCGATGGTGATGGTGCTTGAGATGGGTGTGAACCAGGTGATGTGCCCGCCTGGCCAGCAAGTCTACTTCCTTGTGCCGGCCCAGGGTTTCCCAAATGGTGCTGTCCCACATGCCGTGCCTATGGGCTATGCCATGCCTTGGGCAGCGCAGCCAAAGCTGTTGAGTTCCGCGCATCCCGCCGTGCAAAGCGTGCAGGGGCCCGAGGCTCCTAACACCTGCAATGTCCCCCAGCCATCCACGGATGCCCGGCCAGGAGCAATGCCCGCCAAGCCAACGACGACGCCCAGCACGGACTCGGAGAGTGAGACATGGGAAGCAGCTATGCCTCTTACTGCCAGCGCGGCGCGGCGACAGAGGAGGAAGCGCGCTGCTGAGAGAGCCAAGGCTGCTCAAGCTGCCGAGGTCCAAGCCCAGGCCCGTGCCGTCGGCGGTGCTTTGCTGAGCATTGAGCAGCTCCGGGATGAGCTGCGAGAAGATCCTGCGGCAGTTGTCCAGCGCATGCGGGGCCGGGTGTGGGCATGCTCGCGGGATGCTGCGGGCTGCCGGCTGGTGCAAGATGTGCTGGAGCTGGGGACACGTGATGCCGCCGACCTTGCTAAGGAGCTACATGGGCACGTGCTCGAAGCAGCAATGTGCCCCTATGGCAACTACGTGGTGCAAAAGGTGGTGTCGCACCTCTCAACTGCATCTAGCAGGTTTGTGGCACGAGAGCTGGTGGGAAATGCCTCCCGTGTGGCCAAGCATCGGTTTGCGTGCCGAGCCCTGTGTCGTTTGCTGGAGTTCTGTCCGGCAGACGCCACTACCTGCCTGGTTGATGAGCTGCTGCAAGACGTGTCGGGCCTTTGCAGCCACAGCTTCGCCCACCATGTAATGCAGTCCATCTTGGAGAATGGCAAGGACCAGCACAAGAAGCTAATTGCTGATGAGCTCCTGTCCGACCCCTTCCGCTACGCAACCGGCAAGAACTCTAGCTACCTTGTTGAGAAGGTCCTCAGCTATTGCCAGCCTGTTGAGCAGGACGCCTTGCTAGTCAGGCTTGGGCAGCCAGAGCAGGTGCTGGAGCTGGCAAAGACGCAGTACGGCAGCTATGTGGCCCGCGCGTTGCTGCGCGACAACCGCGTGAACTCGCAGGAAGCCATGCGGCTGATCGCGATGCACCAGTCGAAGCTTTCCACAACTAAGGGTGGCCAGCATTTCCTCGTGGATGTTGGCCTGCTGGACCCTTTGCAGGTTGAACCGAAACTGTGAGGTTGAGCTTTGCCCGTTGCGGCGTGATTTTGTGAGGTCCAAGTATCCCGTTGCGGTGGAGGAATTTGCCGACAATCCACAATCCAGGTGCCTGTAGATTCGGCACTCTTGTACAGAGGGGTTGGATGACGGCAGGCATGTCACGTGCCGGCCGGCAGTACTGAGGGGGCACGTGATGTAGATTGCTTAAACAACATGCTGGCACAGCTCTTGTACAGAGGTGCCGCTCGCACTTTGCAGCAGGCGCTGCAAAACAGACACTCAAAAGGGGCTTCTTGGCAACCATCCTATTGCAGCTTAGGATTTTGTTTGGTGAGTCTCACCTCATGTTTCCCATGGCCAGTTACATGCAAAGTGTGTTTGTTTCCAGGCTGCCGGAAGAGAAGGCCCCACACGCCTTCACTGCGCGGATGTGTGCAGCCAGCCGCCATTTGGAGAGCCAGCGGCGAGACTCCCTGCCCCTTGGGTTTGTTTTGTAGTGGGCACTTGGAATGTTGTTTTCTTTTAAAGGGACCTGACAAAGGCGGACAACGACAGCCCGGCTCGGCGAGCCTGGGCTCTGGGATGTTGCACGGGGTACAGCTACTTGTTTGTTTGTCAACTTGCAATTTTTGTTTCCGACTGCGATCTCCTCTCAGAGTGTCAGCCGCACAGGGCATTGAGAGTCTCCTTTAACTTTATGTCACAGCGGGCGAGCTGGCTAGCGCAGCGTACACATGCTTGGACTTGCAGTCTACGGTTCCCACACGTGTTTAGCAGGTTTTCTTCCACTGCAGGCGGGGTCCCTTCATTTTCCAAGTTTCAAGGCTCTTTTCCATGTGCGAAAATCGCTTAGGTTTGTGGACCTCCTGGCGTCCAAGTTGGCAGGGCCCAAGGGACTGGCCAACCCCATGGGCGACTGGATCATGGTGCCGCGCACAAGGATGGGCGACGACCTGGCGCCGTGGCTGAAAGAGGCATGGGCCCTATGCCGGGGCTAGAAATGTGTTTGCCTTTGGGATTCATGTGCTTGTGCCTTGCTGTTTTTGATGTTTTGATGTTTTGATCCTTATTTGGGGACTACCAGGGTTGCTTGTTTGATTGAGACATGCGGAGTACCTTTGAACAGCCATGCGCAAATCCAGGATGGAACTTAGAAGGCAGTGGCAGTTTCTGATGGCCATGTCACCCTCTCCAACATTCTTGCTAAAAGGTTTCACTAAACATCTCTATACCTATGTCCATGGGTTCGGATGCGTTTGGCGCCTTTGGGGTGGTAGGTGGTGCAGCACTACAGCAAGCGCCGGCCCTGCCGCCAGCTGGTTCTGCTTGGCGCGGGCATGGATGCCCGCGCCTACCGCCTGCGGCTGCCGGAGCTGAAGGTCTTTGAGGCCCGCGAGCGACTGGGTGCTCCGGCACGAGTCAATGACCTCATACAGACAGCGCATATCTAGCAAGTGACCCCAAGTGACCCCAAGAGTTGCAAAGTCTGACAAACCCTTGCAGGAACCCCTTTTTTGGCTTGCACTGCGCATCTCTCTCTCTCTCTATATATGTATATATATATATATATATCTATTTGTCTTTGTCTCGAAGTCATGCACCATTCTTGCACCCGGATACGGTCCTGCAAGTTGCCACCATTATGAATGAAAGTGCTTCCAGGTGTGATGTTGCTGTCAAGGACCAACGGAACCCTTTGCCAGCCTCCACCTGGAACAAGCAGCCTGAGACTCCCATGCAAGCCGAGGTGGATTTGCCCATTCTCTTCCAGGAGTGTCGGTGATATGAGAATTAAAGGCCTTGTGAGAGGTGGGGCGCATTCGATTGAGACCTCGCCTTCAGAGTTGTAATTGTTCTGGTTTGTTGATGTCACATCACCGGCTTCTTTAAGACAACGTGCGGTCTCGCCTGGGTGCAAGCGTGTATTTTTCATGTTGGGAGTGCTTGAGCTCATTTGGTGCAATATTCTGAGCCCCCTACCGTGCTTGCAGCATGCCCGACGCTTGCAAACGGCAGGAGAAGGAGCCATTGTTGAAAGGTGAGAGCATCACAGTGCCTTGGCGACTCATCTGGGCCCAAGAAGCAAGCCGGCACACTGGTCACAGCACGAGATCTTGGCCTTCGGGGCTGCAGATTGGGGTCGGTGCTGCGTGTTGGCGGAAGGGCCCAAGCAGTTTATGCGCTGAAAAGCCGAAGTGTTGCTACAAGAACCCCTGGATGACTAAATAGTTGGCCAGCAGATTGCTGTTGCGTTAGGGCTAAACAGCGCCATGTTTCACGTTTTGGTCAAATGGGCTTCCCTGCTCGGAGTGCTTACGGCAAGCTGGGAGACGTGCAGGTTGTGCCAGAATGAGTTTTAGGATCCTTCGACATTTTTGTTCCACCATTTGGTGTGCTCGTGAAGCCTACATGCGTCAAGGATTGGTCGCCCCCCCCCCCCCCCCGTTAAATAATGTTCAAGTATTTTGCGCGTGAATGGCCGAGGTGCGGTCGCGCACAGTGGTTCCAAACGATTTCTCCTCGGGGGAGGACTGGAGCGTGAAGCTTCTTCAGAGCGGGCCCGAGACCTTCGACCCCTCCACCCCCACGCTTTGGCTGTCCCTTGGCTCGTGGCAGGAAGCCTGCTGCGCTCACTGGGCTTTGCTGTTTTGGCTGCTTTCTTAAGCGCCCTGTGAGTATCGTCAACTGGCCTCAATGTCATTTGAGCTGAGGGGCACGACCGCCCCAGCCTCACGCTTGCTTTGGCACGCAAACCTGGCGGATGTTGGACGAAAAGGATCGAAAAGGCAACGGGATGTTTTGCCCGCACTTTGCGAGTCAAGTGGGATATCAACCCTTCAAGTCGGCCTTGATGTTCATCATGCAACAACCTGAGGCACGCGTGGCGTGCCCACAATTGTCCCTTGGGACAGAATGCGATTCCACTCGCCACAGTTGAGGCTGGAGGGCCTTATGATGTACCTCAATGACCGCGAGGCTGCCCAGACTCTGCGCAACCTGGGCGCTTTGTCAGCGCCAGGCTCTGCCCTGTTCTTTGATGCCATCTCGGCGCCTTGGGCTCAATCAGGCGTCCCATCTTTTCAAGATATTTGAGAACGGCCCTTTTATTCACTTCCATGATTGTCGGATGTCAGCAGCCGAATGCTCAAGAATCGGCATCCACCGTGGATGCCTCAGGTGCCATATGTGGTCATCGGCAGCATTTTGAAGGTCATGCATGAGAGACATTCGAAGCGGTTAGGAAACTGCGATCAACCTGCTCCACCTGCGGGCACGAGCGTACGCGATGATGTAATGTATTAATCATGAGTTCTCAAGGGATTTGAGCAATTGCACATTCAGTTGATTTTGAGTTCACAAATGTGATGGGCATCCAAGCCCCTCGACAAAACCGCTTAGGGGCGCGGCTTTGTTGTAGTGCCCCAACCCCCGCTTTCCTACCAAGGCCAGCTACGTGCGTCAGCGCATCGTCGTGGGAGGAGCGCCTTTCCTGGGCGGCTCGGACCACTACGGGGATTGGCTGGAGGAGGTTGGCTTCAGCAGAAGCAAGGCACGAGTGCCGAAGCCTCGAATGTGATCTGATCAGATGTATCCCTGTTGTTTGCCTTGTAGGGTTCTTTTCCGAGGCATCCATGTGCTACAGGTTGTGCTTTGCAAGTTGGAACACGCCATGCCTGGCCAAGGGTAAACATGCTGTTTGTTGTGGCACCTTCACCAAACAGGCGAAGGCAATTGCTTGCGTGCCTCCATGGTATGCGCTGCCAAGATGTAGCTCAAACGAGTGCCATTGTTCCAATGGGCATCATCATGTCCCATGATTGAATCACTTCAGAATTGTGCGCGTGCCCATGCAAGTACCCCTTCTGTTTGTAGGAAAGGAGAGGGTCCGTCTCCACCCGGTGAAGTCCACTGGTTCATAACAAGGAGGCTTTTCATCACAGGTTGCACTCCAGCTGTGGGACATGTGAATGGCCGGCAGTTCGCCCTTAAGTCAGTAGTTTGACACAGCATTTTTTGGGAGCTGCCGCAATTGTGGCACCATCCACGGACTGCACGTTGAGAGGCATGGCCCCCGGTTTCGGTCCTGCAACGGCAGGTCTGGGACTTCAGCAGCCTTTGGGTGGACCGCAGAAATCGGCGCGTGAGCAAAGACTGGGCCAGGACGGGCGGCCAACACACGGTGAGCTTAGCCCGGGATTCTTGGAGAGCACATGCAGGGGCAAAGTTGGCCGTGCTTTCAATAGTTCTCATTACCCCCCGTTCTGGCGCCCGCCTTGAACAAAGAAGCAGATTCCCACACATGCGTGTGGCCAAGATATGCCTTGGAGGACTGTGGGACCTGCAGATCTCCTTGGCCAGAACATGGTGCTTTTCGTGGAGGGCGAGAAGCCCTGAGTGCAATGCATCGCCCACCCCATAGCAGTTGCCCTCGCCAGGAGCCATGCGCACCGGTTCCTGTGTTGGAAAGTTTATCAGCTGCTATGCTATGCCCAAGTAAGGTTGAGGCCAGCATCATTGTGAAGCCATGTGGGTATGGGTCAAAATTAAACCACCAGGGGACCGCAGGTTTTGGTCCATGTGTCCATTTACCAGGATTCCATGTTGGGTACATATTTTGGACCCACAGCCATGTGAAGCCTATGATGGCTCCCCGCAGGGACAAGATTCAAAGCCTCACGGCTTTGACTGGCCGATACTTCGACATGTTTGATAAGTGGCCGGAATACCTGCATGCCTGTTCCTGGTGTGAATGACTGGGCAAATCAGTCTCAAAGAAGAGTTTCTCAGTGCAGGGGCACGTGCCGTGTCAAGGAGAAAAACAGAAATCGTGTCTATTATTTTGCATGCTCAGGCGATGGCATGCAGGCTTGCTTGGAAAGTAGCAGCTACCAGCAACATTTGTCGACGCAGGCAGTGCCCGCGGTTGCTGCCGTACTGCATGCAAAAGCTGTTGAATGCAGCTGTTCACTACTTCCATCGCTTTCAACTTTTTTGGGAGCCCCAACCTCCGCAGCATTCGTTGATGATACCAACTTGCATGCGAAGGATGGTAGTCAAGGGTGCGTACACCCAGCTATTTTGGCATACTTTGCCTTTTTGATGATATAACATTGTGGACCTTTGTTGTGGGCTCATGTTCATACCCTTGACCCGGCTCCTTTGGTATGACTTGCGGCTCGTGTTAGATCTGCAGTCTGCCTCTTCAGCCAAAGGCACGTCCCATATGGCTCACTTTTCGGGATGCCCAAGGTGCCCCACAAGACATGGAGGCAGCCATCTTGCCGCCTGCCACTGTCCGGCTGAACATGCCTGCGATCGCCGCTTCCATTGCCAAGCATTTCACGTGTAAGAGCTGCACTTCCAAGCATGTATGTGTGGCTTGGCATCCATGCTGGCAGCTCCTTGGTCCAAGAGAACGCTTACGGCAGGATTACAGCACGCCTTGAACCTGGCTCATTGAGGATGAGGCGACCCCTCCATGGTGGACATTTGCTGCTGCACCCTTTTCCACCAGCACCATCCTGTTAGGTAGCGGTTTGCCCAGACTGCCGGGAGAGTGTGATCCTGGCAGAGCCTGGCAGTTTGTCATCTTGAGGTAGCTTGCCCACTCATTCGAAAAGTGTGATTCGCATCCAAAAGACGAAGTCCCAACTTCCTGTGCAAGCCACGCGGGGCTGGGCAATGGGGGGCACAGATTAGCGGAAGCCATGGCGGAGGCGCGGTGAAGTCCAAGATTTTGGGTCCAGCTGGCTTCCCTCGTGGCTCAGGTGAACGGAATCAAGCGAACGAACTGTGGTAGATGAAGGTGAGGGAGAGCATGGCAAGAGTAAAACCATCAACCGTGGGCCGCTTGTGTTCTAACACCTTCGCTCCACAATGAACCGCTGGCCTGCCTTTTGGCAGGCGCAACAATTCCGGCCACGGGAGTTCCCGCAGGCTGGGAAGCAAGCGTTCGCCGCTTGCAACCGGCTTGGCCGTTGCTTGCAAGTTCAATGTCTTGGGGAATGTGCGAAGCACACTGCGTTTCTTGAAAATGCAACATGGTTCGACATGTAGCCTCTAAGTATCTTGACTCTTCGGAGTGACGGGAGTTGTTTTTCGTCATTTCCACATCAGAAGGTGGCTGGCCTTGAGCCAGGCCTTCGGCCAGCTATATAGTTGTTGCAGTGCGGCAATCTGTGATTCATGAGCTCACAGTCATGTTTGATCTGTTCGCGTGCCGGATAGATTGCAATGCACTGCAAGCCATGGGTTGCAAAGCAATGCTTCGTGCCACGAACGACATTTAAGTTGTTGCTCAGAGGCGCCCAAGAGCCGAGAAGAGCGACTGCGAGACTTCTACGCAGAGCGCACTTCTGCCTTGGCGACTCGGCAGGTGTTGTGAGTGCCATCATGAAAGAATGCGTCTCCTTCCTGCTTTCCATCGGCTGAGGAGCGAAGTTCCCCGCTGCAACTCCAAAAGAAGCCAGACTCGGAAGCAAATGAGGCGGACTGCTGTGTCAGTCAAGCCAGGACAATTCACATCACAGACAACATGCAAGCATGTTGCTTCTGGCACAGGTTTTGTTTTGCAATAGGTTCAATCTGCGCCTGGGGCAAACTACACCTGCAACGGCCAGGAAGCAGCACAGCTGCGCAAAGGTGCGAATGATCTCTACGAGCGCCAGGATTACGAGGGCGCAGTGGAGCAGTACACGGCTGCTATCAAGAAGGCAGCTCAGATCGCCGGACTGTGAACTGGATGCTTTGAAGAGAAGTCTTTCTTAGCCTCTGTTCCAGTCCAAAACGGAGGCGGCCGCTCGTCGTCAAAAAATAGTTATTGTCAAAAAAAGGTTGTTACAACACCTATTTTTAAATAGGCTTTGGAAGCATGTGGCATGTGTTTTTGGTTTCGGCTTTCCAGACTACCGCCTCTACCGTCGTGCAATCCAACATGACAAAGGGGGGCAGAACCCGGCAGTTCGAAGATAATGTAAATTGTGTTTCCGAATGCGACTTTGTTCCTTTTGTGCCCACGGTCAGAACAGAGCCATTTACTCTGTCTGCAGGCGCCCTCATCAGTTCTACACTCCAACCGCGCTGCTGCCTACATGATGAGCCTTGGCAAAGGTTTCAAGAGGAGCCCCATCAGTCAGTTACCCTTTGTAGCTCTTGGTGAATGACTTCGCACTCTGTTTTTCTCAAGGGGAGTGCGCCACGAAAATCAGCACTGGAGACCCCCATCCCCTGGCCACCCAATGTTCCATCACACATCCACGCATTTCTCGGACGGATGTATGTGGCTGAGGCTGGGCTGGTGGCAGCAAGCACTGCGCGACACCAAGGCAGCCCTTCGAAAGGACTCGGAGAACCTCAAGGAGCGCAGAGAGGGTCGGCCAGTGAGTCGTTTCTGGTTTGTTTCAAGGGTGGTACCCCAGTTCAGGTTTCCCGAGGAAGATCCCAACCAACCCGCATGCGGCGTGGCTTTGCCATTCCCAGTATTTCTGGCGGTATTCTTCAGGCCTCTTTTTGCAGAGAGAGGTCAGCGCTGTGAGCGCTGAGTTGTTCCGTTAAAACACTGGTGTTTGACTGTATTTTAGCCACGCGTGTAGAAGTCTGTCAATTGCATGTGCAAACACTGGAATGTCAATCATTTCCCCTCTGTCAATCTTTAGTCTGGAGTCTGGACCAAAGCCTTTGTTTGACACCCGGTAACCAAATGCCCATGCGAGCTGAAGACATGAAGTGTGAAGAGTTGATGGAGGTTCATGGGTTGTCGCGCAGGTCATCCAAGAAACTCAATAATGAAAACACGCCAGCAACTATTTCTTGGATGAAGCATCCAAGAAACTGTCAGAAAACGCAACAGTCCCAAAAAGCCTCGAGAAACCACACAATTCACAAGACCATGGGCGGGATGGACATTTCAATAACACAACAAATGCAACGTTCCAAGAAAAAGCAACTCGAGAAGTCTGGGAATTCCGACAATTCCTAAAAACCTCGAGAATTCTCAAACTTCCCACACTCTCCAACATTCCCAAAATCTCAGCAACCATGGTGTGGGCTAGAATTCCCACACCAAGAGGCAAATGCCAAAAAGTTCCCAAAAACCTGGGGTTTGCGGATGTTTGGTGGGGGGGCCAGGGACCGCTCCATCTGAGCGCAGGCGTTGGAGCGGCAGGGCCGGGTGCAGCTGGCGCTGGACCAGCTGGAGCCCGCTCTGGCCACGGCCATGGACCTGGACCGGAGGGAAAGTTTCCAAGAGTGGGTACTCGGTGCTGTTTGGGATCCACCTATATCTCTACTTCCCCAGAATTAGCTCCCCTTTCGTTTTTTGTTTGGCTTTTTTGGGGTCCCTTAATTTAAAATATCAAGGGAATGCCAACTGGATATAGGCTATATCCAGTTGGCAGAAGTTGGTGAGGTGCCCAACCCCAGAAAATATAGAGGGATCCTGTTGGTCGAAGATGGTTTCTTGCACGACTGCATGCGCAGGGTGAAGCTGGATTGCCTGAGGCTGGCGTTGGCAAGTGCATTCCACTTTTAGATTTGCCAGGGAGATGCCGGAAGCCTTTGGAATGTTTGTTTGGCCACTTTGCATGTATTATCACGGCGCCAGGGTTTGCAACTTAGGACGGGGACAGAACCCAACTGTGGCAGCCAAAACGGAATAGGTCCTAATTTCTCTCAAATCCTTCATGAGGAGATACACCGGGTTGTCCTCACTAAACTGATGTGCCACCCATTTATTCTCACATGAGGAGGGTAATCCTTGAGTGTTGCAAGGAGCAGCGGGGACCCAAAGAGGTCTTCAACGGTATGGAGCGGCCGGCGCTTAGCAGCTTGTCGGCGGAGATGAGGTGAATGACGATTCCGAGTGGCCCCCCCCCCATCGGATGGTTTCTGCGCCATGGTTCACGTTTCGTTTGACAACTCCTGGACCATCAAGGCTGGGAAGATGCCCTGCCGCTTCTTGGGGTTGATTTTCAGAAGCATGTTTGACTGATGCAAACGCGACGGTTGGGGCGGTGCAGGGGGCGGTGCAGAGTGTGACGCGTTGTGTCACATTGCTTTGCGTGGCGCAGGGATTCAATCATGTCAAGGGACCAAGCTGCAAGGCATTCGACGTTTGCGCTGGCTGGCAGAGGCAGCCCGAGAACCTTCCTCGCGTTTCGCCCGCAGAGCGCAAGGCTGCTATCGTTGGTTTTCTTCTTCTTCTGGGAATAGGTAGCATGCTGAGAGCAGAAGGGGCTTGGCTCGTTTCCATGAAAAAGCCACCATTTTGCCGAATGCCGCGGATAAACTTGACCACTGAAAGGTTTTGAACTGACAGACCTTGCGGGGACACCCGTGCAAATCTCCGGACGACCGGGGAGTCGCTTGAGTCTTGAGGCTGGAGCAGGTCCGGGAGCTGCTTGAGCACTTCAGCTCCAAAGCCGAGCTGGCGCGGCCCTTGACCCTCCCTGTCCAGTGGGCAGCGATGGGCAGCGTCAAGACACAAGCGATGATCCACCGGGGCTTACAGCTGGGGCTTATGAAGTTCTAGGGCTCACGTGGTAGGATTTGCCGGAAACCTTCGGAGTTCGGTCTTGCATCACGAGGTTTCTCCTTTGGGCATGCGACTGCGGAAGAAGCTGGTGGAAGCTGCTTTGGATGCAAGACATTTAAGGTGCGCCTTAGCGCTTGAGGCGCAACACGGCGCATAAACTTGTTATGAGCGTGTACAGTCAGCTGCCTTTGGCATCCCCCCTTGATAGTGGTAACTCCCAAATTTCCAGGTCATGCTGTTGAGGAAGGTGGCAATTGTTATGCCTTCAAAGGTAGAGTCCTTGTGAGTTTTCTAGCAAACGCCGCAAAAGTCGTTGATTCTGGTGCATCCCAAAGTCTGGTTGACTGTGTCGTTTGGTTGTTTGGTTGCTGCAGGAAATTTAAAACAGGTGGCTCTGCGTTTTGCCGGGCAAATCTGGGAGACCACGACATGCAACCGAAGGCCAAGGCTCAGATGGGCTGAAGTGGGCGTGAGGTTCTGGTGGAGCGCTCCGATACCATCGACCACCAGCGCCGCATTCGACCCGCCCTGGCCTACAACCAGCGGGCCGTGGAGCGCGCCGGGGGCATACAGGATGCCCGGCGCCCAGCCAGCGCCCGTTTTTTTTTTTTTTTGGTTGGGGGGGGGCGATGGGATGTTTATGGCTTAGGGCTGGGAAACGCAGCCCTTGAAATGGAATCGGGTTATATCATGTTGTTGCCTGGGGGTCTGGCTTCACATCATCCAGGGAGCCTATTTACTTGGGCTTTGCCTGCGGGCTTGTTAGCTGAGGATGAAATTGAGGAGCTCACGCCTTTCGCAGAAGAGGCGCTCAGGCCAGGGTTTCGTCCTGGACAAAAAGTGCCGCTTTGCCATTTCTCTCATCAGGGGTTCTACCTCAAAGCCCTACGTTTGAGCTGCTGCCCGGCTTCGGAGGATTACTGGCGAGCTTCTGCAAGATTTTCCCGATGACGCCTCGCCGGCCTGGTTGGGTTCGACGCAACACATCCATGGTGAAGATGAGCGCTGGACATGCTGAATGTGCATCACAGTTAAGCATTGTATTCATACTAATCAAGTTTGATAATGATAACAATTTGAGAACATGATCATTGTCATGGTGATGATAATGATAACAGTGCGTCATTTTTCCGAGGGAAGGCGCAACACGTCAAATTCGGCCGCAATGCTCGGGCACAAATAGTTCACACACGCGCAAGTACACACAGGCAAACTGATGGGACACTTGCCATCAGCTAGCTTGAGGGACCACTCGACTGCAGCTGGACAATAGTTGGGGGCATAGAGGGAATCAGTTTGATCGCATGTTTGAAAATATGATCCCAACTTGGGCATCTTGCGTTGCCAACATAAAACTCGCCTATTGGATGTGGTCAACTCAGGTTTGGTGTTTGCGTCCAATTGTGCTTGTGCTTGTACTTGAGGTTTTGCATGTGCATGGGTGAGTGGGTGTGTGGGTGAGTGAGCGAGTCAGAGAGTCAGTAAGACTGTGAGACAGTGAGGGCGTGCATGCACATGCATGCCTGTGTGCCTGCGTGTGTTTGTGTGTGTGTGTGTGTGCGCCTATGTGTGTGTGTGTGTGTGTGTCGCGTTGTGCCGCGGCGTGTTATTGGTGCGATATGGTGTGGTGTCATGTGTTGTGCGTTGTGTCGTGTAAGGGTGCATTTGGGAGCGTGCTTGGATGTGGGTAGGTGTCGCTGTGGGTGGGTGCACCTGTGCTTGCGTTTGTTTGTGTGTGAGTGTGTGTGTGTGTTTGTGTTGTTGGTTGCTCGCTGATTAGATTGGTGGCTTGGGGATTTGAATGCCTGGTTCTTGTAGAGGGTAAATGAGTCAGATAGGAAACCACCTCCAAAACCTCCGATCCCCAAAACCAAACCACTAACTAGAGGGAAGCTAATTGTTGATTGTGTCTTTGCTGTGGTTGCACTTGTTTTTGCATGGGTTTGTGTGGTTGCTTGTGTTGGATTGTTGTTGTTGTTGTTGTTGTTGTTGTTGTTGTTGTTGTTGTTGTTGTTGTTGTTGTTGTTGTTGTTGTTGTTGTTGTTTGTTGTTGTTGTTGTTGTTGTTGTTGTTGTTGTTGTTGTTGTTGTTGTTGTTGTTGTTGTTGTTGTTGTTGTTGTTGTTGTTGTTGTTGTTGTTGTTGTTGTTGTTGTTGTTGTTGTTGTTGTTGTTGTTGTTGTTGTTGTTGTTGTTGTTGTTGTTGTTGTTGTTGTTGTTGTTGTTGTTGTTGTTGTTGTTGTAATGTTGTTGTTGTTGTTGTTGTTGTTGTTGTTGTTGTTGTTGTTGTTGTTGTTGTTGTTGTTGTTGTTGTTGTTGTTGTTGTTGTTGTTGTTGTTGTTGTTGTTGTTGTTGTTGTTGTTGTTGTTGTTGTTGTTGTTGTTGTTGTTGTTGTTGTTGTTGTGTGCTTGTTTGTTGATCAGTGGTTTGAGCGATTTGTTGGTTTGAGTTGGGCTGGATTGGTTTGCTCGTGGTCGGTCTGTTGTGTTGGGTGTTGGTTGTTTCTTTGCGTGTGCATGTGTGTGCGTTTACGAGGGCATGCATGTGAGATATGTGAGGAGGTCTATCACTGGGGGCTTGGAAGAAAGGATTCCCCAGACAGCTATGACAAAGCAGGCAGGGGCTCCCCAAGTCAAGTCAACTTGTGTCAAGCGAGAGTTGCACCGCGCCAGGCGGATGCCAGATATTGGCGGCTTAGCAGAAGAGTCACGTCGAAATGTGTCGTAGATTGCAGGCATTCATATCTTACCTACAAAGGCATTCATATTATTGACAGCGCAAGTAACACGCTCGGTTTGGATGGCTGAGCTTGATGGCAAATCGGCGGTCAATGAGAAGCACATGCTGTGTGTGTTCACCTTGCCTGGGGCTCGAGTCGATCCTTGCCTTCAGACTTGCATGCCCCTTGAAGCTTGTGGTTAGATTTGTGCAAGGTGGGATTGTCTCTGCAAGGCTGCGCGGTCTTCAGTATTAACTTCTCACATTCAGGATTCACAACTGGAGCCACTTGCAATCACTCGTTGCTTGTGCATCAAGCGAAGCCAGCAAGCTGTTGGGGAGAGATGTGTATTAATTTTCACACAGCCATTTTTATAGCTGCTCAAATAGTACTGGGATTGGGGGCTTCAGTAAAGTTATCATATTTGGGAGCAGGAGTGACCGTGTGATCATCATCCTTTCCCGCGCTTGATCGACAGATGCACTACATGGACGCGGCCGCCACATGTCCATGGGAGGTTTGCTCAATGTGTTGGGTTGGCCAATCTCATGACTTGATCAAACCATCCGGTATGGATATGTTCTTGCTTGGTGCTGACCTGGGGCAGTGGATAGTAGCTTCTGGGTTTCAAAAAAGAAGTGCGCAGCTGAAGGCGAGGCCGCGCTTTGCTGCGCCTGGGTCGTCAGGAGCCCCAGAAAGTGAGTCCAGTAGAAACAATGCTTTGTTCTGCCACCACGTCGCTGGCAGCCATGATGCTTGCAGAGCTCTTGGCTCCAGGCACGCAAAGCATGCGTTCAGGGCTGGATGCATCAAAAGTTGCGTGGCGGCAACTAGTCGCTGTCATTATATAAAAGCCATGGCACTTGTGAGGAGCTAAAACATTCAATCTAGCTTTGCTTTCTTGAGCAAATGGGTTGGTCCTACATGACGTGATTTGCACAAAGTTGACAGCGCAGTTGTTCCTGTTTTTTGGACCCGGTTGGGCCTCGCCGCCGACCTTCCAGAAATCGCACCGCTCGATAATGGGCGAGAAGTTCCCTTATTCAGCGCTCCAAGGTTTTGTTCTCTGGTTAGCTGAAGTGTGCCATGCTTCCTGTGGCGGCGTTGAGCCGGGAGCCTCCGTGCCCGGGACGTGCCGGACACCTGGGCCCCCGACTCGGACCGCGCCTGGGACGCCCAAGACACCCGAGCCTGCGCGCGAAGCCGCATGCGTGGCAGGTGGCGGCCATCGGGGCTGGGTGCGTGGTGAAGAGGAGGTGCCGGGAGCAGTTTCTGGAGGACCTGGACCAGCAGGATCCCGGCCGCTCTGCGCTGCGTGCAGAGTGGGCTGTCAAGGGCGAGGTGGTTTTCGAGGAGGCGTCGCAGGACAGCGGCCTGGTGCGCGTGACTTCCAGTGGGGCCTCCAACGGCGGATCCTGGCGCCGGCTGCGGTTCAACGAGTGCACTGAGCAGAGCGTGCTGCTGCTGGATGCAAATAACGCTCCACGCTACGAGGCGCTGGCCTTTGGATACTTGAAGAGCCTGGCAGCCTTGGGAGCCGCCACCCTGAGGGCGCTGGGGCAACAGTCGCCAAAAATATTGGTGCTGGGAGTCGGTTTGGGTGCGCTCCCGGGGTGGTACTCCCAGCATTTACACGCCACCGTGCACGCTGTGGACCTGGATGCTGCAGTGCTTCGCGCGTACCAAGAAGTGCTTCGCTCGGCACCCCCATCAGCTGGCGGAAGCTTAGAGGTGCACTGCTGCGACGGCGCGGAGTTCGTGGCTCGCAGTGCCCAAGAGGGGCAGCGCTATGATCTGGTGGTGCTGGATGTCTTTGATGGCCAAGGCCAAGTGCCTGAGCCCTTTCTCACGGACGACTTCGGTCGAGACGTGGGGAGCATCGCAGCGGCAGTCGTTGCAAATCTGACGTGCCCAGTGCCCATGTGGGAAGACGCCCATCGCTTCAACGCGCCTTCTGCGGGTCGGCTGGCGGATGCCTTGTGCAAGGGCTTCGGCACGCAGGCCTTCAGCGTGCGGGTGGCTGAGGGACAGAACCTCATTTTGGCGGCCACGGCCCACGGGGCGCCGCCGGAAGAGTTCTTGGCCCAGTCCGCGCGAGAGCTTGCGCTGGAGGGAGCCTTTGCATTTGATCCAGTGAGGAGAGTGACCTTTCGCCGCCAGGACTGGTAGTTGGACGACAAAATATTCACAACATGAAAAACAAATATATACATGTATATGTAAACGTTATGTTGACGATGCCCAGTACTTCGCGCGAAGTGAACATAGCAGCCGCTTGGGGCAAACAAAGATGAACGCCTGCCACGTTTGCTTGGATGATGTTTGCAAAGTTCCCATAGCCTGCTTAGGCAAAGACTGCATCTCTGTCACACGCAGCAAGTAGGGCCCAGGCATGGAATGATATGGAATGCATGTTTGCGTTTGACGATCAGAAAGTGCCTGGGCGTGACATGGTCCGCGCCTGCAGTGTCCACACCCGCTCACTGCCTCGCCTGACAAGGTCATGCGGACGCCGAGGGCCAGTTTGAAGAAGGCCCCGTGTCGAGCAGGGGGGAGACCTGAACAACTTCCCCATGGCCTAATGGTATGACTTGCATGGAGGGTGAAGGGTGGTGAACCATTGGGTGTAGCCCATGGCGGGCCAAAAGCCGCTACCGTACTGATTGCTTTTGTTTTTTCTCGACCAGTGCTGCTTGCTGGCATTCCAGGGGGAGAGAACGCTTTGAGGTGTTTGGATCCGATTTCGTTCTATTGGCGACGCCCCAGTAATACGTCGCTGAGGGCTTCCTTCCTGATAGCCATGCAGTTCAAGTGCATACAAACTATGAGCAAGTACCCTATTGGTTGTCATTGTGAGTGTGTCTCACAGGTGATGCACATGACGGACATAGCTCCCATCTTTCGTGAAGACAATCTAGATGAACAGAAGGGTTGGAGACAAGGTAAAGGCGCATTTCCTCTGAGAAGCTGCCTATGTGCCCTTATCGGTACCCTTGGTGGTTTCAGCCCTGCATCACTTTGCATCAGCGCATCCACAAGAAAGAAGTGACCCACCCTTTCGAGGGGTTGACCCACCCTTCCTCTTGGATCATGATTTGCTTCCAACACCTTAAGACCAATATGCCCAGCTTGAGGCCTGAGACAGGACAGCGGCAATGAGCTGGGAGCTGAGTGAGTGACTCCTTGACATCGGGCGTTTTCAGTGTATGCAGGAAGCGCTTATGGCACAGATCAACTTGAAGCATTTCCTGCAGGTAATTGTTCCCCAGTTCTTCTTTGCTTGTAGGGTTTTTGCTCTTGCCCGAAAGCATACTCTCCTACAATAGCGTTTTACCCTCCACGATTTCAACCCTGGAAAATTTCGGCATGCAGGAAAGTACATTGCAGAATACCGCCAAACGCAGATGGGATTTGCGAGCCTTCCCTTTGTGATGCTGAGGCCCATCAAGCAGCTACAGCAGACTGTCGATTCTTGGCGGCCCAGTTTCCGCTTCTGGTCCTTGCACCAAAGTTGAGAAAGAAGAAAGTTGAGGAAAGGCTTGAGCAGATGTTTGTGGTTCGCAGCTTTGCCCCTGTGTTTTCTGAGGACCCAGGCCGGGTCACACTTTGGACTTTGCACGCGCATGTTGTTATGGCAAGCGCACTCTTGGCTGCTTGCGCCGCTTCAAGCACGAGCGTCACCAGTCACCTGGGTCATGGGGAGCTGAGGACAAGCTGGAGGAGCTCAAACAGCGGGCCAATGCCAAGTACAAGGAGGGCCTGCTGGATGAGGCAAGAGCTCAGCTGGGCAACCAAACCTGCCAAACCGCTCAATCCAAGGGTCATCTATTGGGAAGAGCGACTGGTTGTTCCGGAATGCCCTCGAGTGTAGTGGCCGTGGCCATGAACCAGGAGCTTCAGGGGCATATACTGACTTCCTGGCAGGCGATTCAGCTCTACAGCGCTGGTATCAATTGAGACTTGGCCAATCAGAGTCTGCAGTCCTGCGTGTTCTCGACTCACTGGGTTCCGGACCAAACAGAGTCTGGTTGGACATGGATGTTTCTGTAGGCAGCATGGCTCGGAGATGGCAGCGGATGGAGTGTCAGAAAGGACAAGCCGAGGAACGTGGCATGTTCCACCCTTGCCAACCATGTCTTAGTCAGAGCCAGCTCTTGCCCAGCAAGCACGGGTAAATCAAATCTATTCGCACATCCTGTAATTAGCACGATCCTGCGCTACCTTTGACTGCACTCCATGCTGGTCATGCTGAGCAAGTTGTGAAAAGAACAAGACGTTGCGCATGTTGACTGATTGAAATGAATTTTGCATGAGAACATCTTGGCCAATTCAAACCCACTTTCTGGCTTTCAGATTGAAGTTGAAGATGCCACAAGCCTCGAGGTGATCCTGACTGCGTGGATACGCGGACCGTCGCAACTCTTTACTACAACAGGCGGCAGGGCCAGACATTTGCCTTTTGGACGGTGCTGTGGTTGACAAAGTGTTTGGTGTTTGTTCAATTTCTTCAAATTCGTAGGACTATGACATAAACTGAAAGTCCATCGCATGGCTTTACATCCAGAGTGTCTGAGACTTGTATGTTGAGCATGGGGCCGCCAAGCTCAGTTTGCAGCACCTTGCCTGTTTGCATTATTCATATCATTTATCCTGTGCACTTGTTCGTATGTGATTGCACTTGACTGCTTCTACACACTGGTCTCCCTCTATGTGTTTCCTTTCCTCTGTCTCCCTCTCGTTTTTTCAACCAACCAGGTGATTGGCCGTGTTGTCAACCTCATTGACCTCGGTTTGCAGTACTGAAGCGCTGAATTACCGAACACTTTCCAAAAGGAAGAAGTGCTTCGCCACCAGGTCGGGTCAGTCATTTCCTTTGCCAGGTCGGCCGCGTTGAGGAAAAAGGGTGAGTTCGAGCAAGCCCTCGACGACGCGCAAGCCTGGCACGGCATTTGCACAGACACCTTGGCGATACCAGATGTGATGATTAAATATCTATTGCGTATTTGCTCCTTGCAACCCCTGACGGCGTGTGGTTGCCAATGTGGATGTGTCAATGCTTTTCGTTGAGCATTTGTGAAGCAATGTCCGAATTTGGACCACACAGCAGGTGGTAAAACGCCAGAGTGCTAGCCCACACAGAATGAGGAAGAGAAGGTCCACATTTTTGAGCGCTGTCATTTAATGCAGCGTGGTGCTAGA